>QLTV01003960.1:1598965-1696518 GCA_003457575.1 Thermophis baileyi
GTTTCTGGAATCTGTTTGTGACTGGTTATGGTCACCATTGTAGCCTTTTAGTTGAATTTGCAGATTTCAATATAAACCATGTTGTCAGTGCATGCACAAAATTTCAAACATGTCCAGTATCCTAAAAAAGTTGCCTAACTTTCTTATTTATTTAATTATTAGATTTGTTTGCTGCCCATCTCCTTTTGAGGAAACTCTGGGCAGCTTACAGCATTAATTTCATAATCAACATTAATTTCAATAATCATCTATTAATTAAATGCTTGGAACTGCCTGGTGTTTGAAGGTAAAACTTGAAACTTTCCTTCAGATTAATTCCACAGATAAGAGAGAAACTGGAAGAGAATTTTGGATGGGATTATACTGCTCTTCCAGAATACGATATGCAAATTGAGGATCCAGTGATCTCAACAGACAGAAACTGTTATGTTCTCACTGTTTCAACTGTGTTGCATGTTTCCAACCAGGTCCAGCGTTTGAGCGGGAAAAAGCTCAAACGCTATTGGCTGGTCTGTCTGACAGCTCCCTATAAAAGGGCAAGCTGTCAGACTGCTCTTTGCTGGTTGCTTACACAAGAGCTGAAATAAAGAGCTGCTTTGGAAGTCTGTCTCCTGTCATCTCTACCCACTATCTAACAGTTTTAATAGTATTTCTCTACCTCCTTTATATTTTTTGTGCCATTCAGAACTTTGATAAACATAATTCCAAGTCTTCTATAAAAAAGATTGTAACACTTGAAGAATTCCCTTTTAATTAAAAAATTAAACCAGTTGGACTCCATTCCTAATCTCTTTACCAAGATCTTTTGGGATACAGAGAATGAGAAGACTAGAGGTGATGTAAGCTTTCAGAAGCTCTATTTCATTCTACAGAGATATTTGCCCATGTACATCAGTCTAATAATATCAACATGGAATAGATTTAGGTCAGTCTTTAGGTCAGAATGTGAAGACTGACCTAAATCTAATCCATTGCATTGTCCATCTGACAGGATAAAATTCTGTTTCTCAGCTGTTTTATGTTTGGATTTTAATTCTGAATGGTCATATTGACTTGTTAATTTATGGGCAGGAGAATATTTATTCTGAAAGCTATTAAGTAGTCTAAGCTCTTGGCGTACTGTACTGATTTTGTTTCTTCCAGAGAAGTTCTGACATCAAAATGAGTGTGGAGACACTCTTGCACACACGAAAGCACCAGAAAAAAAAAGCTGAACTTGATGAATCCTAGCTGTCACTTCTAACAATCGGATCTGTTTAAATTAAAGCCTTTCAGTTTTAATGTTGCAGAAGACACTAGCAATAAATCGATTTTGAGGGCCGTACAGAGAGAAACAACAGAAAACAAACTGCACAAATTGTTTCAAATGTGTTTTCCCTTTAATTAAATAAGAACCATCTGTTGTGGGGGGATGCATTTGGATGTGATCCATATTATTCCTCTGTTAATTTCCACCCAGCCTCCATTACTTTGAGAGAAATATGCATGCAAAACTGGGTGCTTTTATGCTTTTAATGGGCGAAGACTTGTTATATAGAAAGCTGCTAAATCCCAACCTTAAGCACATTTTAATTTTAGAAGATAATGATGAACCAACTTGTATGAAATCAAATATATATTTAAAACAACAAAAAAGAAATTAAATGTGAACCAGGAGATATAAAAAATCAAGAGTGATAGGATATAAAGAATTACATCATGGATCTTTGTGGAAATGAGTTATATTTCTCTCCTAGTAGATCCATAGCAAGTTAAAAACTAGGCTAAAACATATTTTTCCCTTCTTTTCAAATATAATCTGGCCCAGGAGAATGGATGGATGGATGGATGGGCGGGCAGGTAGGTAGGTAGATGATAGATAGATAGATAGATAGATAGATAGATAGATAGATAGATAGATAGATAGATAGATAGATAGATAGATAGATAGATAGATAGATAGATAGATAGATAGATAGATAGATAGAATATGCCATGTCCACAGAGAAGTGAGAGTATAGGTAGACCACAATTGGGATTGGCAAATCTGTGGCTAACTGCTGCAGTCACTAAGTGAAAAATCTTATGATCGCAACATTTAGATCACTTCCTGTTTGGTTGTTAAATGAATCACCACTCATTAAACAAGACATCACATGACTGTGACTTGCAACCTTACTTCCATGTTCTCCATTGACTCTGGTTGGAAAACAAAAGAATGGAGTCATATAATGATAGAATGCAGGGACAATCCTAATTTAAGATGATTAACTCTTCCTTGATGGTGGGAATGGTCCTACCTTTTCTTAAGGGGTGATGATACGCCCAAATCTTAAAGGACCATTGCTTAATCCAGCTCATCCAGATAGCTTTCATCCAGTTTCTAACATTCCCTTTTTAGGGAAGATTGTGGGAAGGTGCTCACAGTTAATCAACTCTGGATTAAAACAGATTACCTGGACTCTTTTCAGTTGTGATCCAGGCAAGGATATGGGAGTAAGTGAGTACTGATCAAATTCTTCCTTTGATGGAAGCAGGATGGAGTAGTGTATCCATCCTTTCTCTTCCTGACCTCTCAGAGCTTTTGATACCATCAGTCATGATATCCCTTTGAACCATCTTTGCAATTGGAGGTGGGTATTATACTGTGCTGGTTTCCCTACTTACTCTGGGGCCAGTTCTAGTCAGTTTTGATAGGAGAAGAGAGATCCAACCCATGACCCCTGCTGTGTGGAGTGCCATGGGGCTTGGCCCTTTCTCCCCTCCTGTTGAATACCAACATGAGGCCACTGGGTGAGGTTATCCAATGGTTTGATGTGATATCACCATCCATCCATTCATTTATATCTCCATCCCACCAGACAGATGCCATGGATTTCCTGTTTCAGTGCCTGGAGGCTGTGCAAGCCTGTATAGGTCACAACAGGCTTCAGCTCAACTGAGTGGCTTTGGGTGTAGCGCATTCTGGTGCTAACAACCTTCTGTCTTTTGTCTTGGGTGGAGTGGCACTCCCTCTGACAGAGCTAATAAGTAATCTGGGGGTCCTCTTGAACTCATGGCTCCTGCTGGTAAAGAAGATGGCATCCATTTGTACATTTTCAGATTTTGCACTAGCTGTGCCCACTTCTGGACCAGGAGGCCCTGCTCATTGTTATTCATACCCTTATGATCTCCTTTCTAGATTACTCAATGTGCTCTACATGGGGCTGTCCCTGAAGGGCATTCACAAGCTTCTAATGATTAAGAATGTAGCTGCATGGGATTTTCTAACATTCGCTTTCTGGGATTGGTTACTTTATGCCTATTCCGTGAGCTGTGCTGGTTGCCATTGTACTTCCAGATGCAATTCAAGGGGCTTGTTGTTACCTTAAACCCTTAAACCCTTCATGGCTTATGACCAAATTATCTGAGGGAACATCTTTTACCAGTTTTTTGTGTCCATCCAATCTGGTCTGGCAGGATGAGAATGCTCCCAGATCCCATTGTCCAGGGAATACCAGCTAGTGGGGCCCAGGAAACATTCCTTTTTTGCTGTACCACCCACCCTATAAAACATTCTTCTTCTGGAGAGCAGGATGGCCCTGACCCTGCTGCAGTGGTGAAATCCAATTTTTTTTTACTACCGGTTCTGTGGGTGTGGCTTGGTGGGTGTGGTGTGGCTTGGTGGGCATGGCTTGGTGGGCATGGCAGGGGAAGGATACTGCAAAATCCCCATTCCCTCCCCACTCCTGGGGAAAGGATATTGCAAAATCTCCATTCCCACCCGACTCTGGGGCCAGCCAAAGGTGGTATTTGCCGGTTCTCCGAACTACTCAAAATTTACGCTACCGGTTCTCCAGAACCTGTTAGAACCTGCTGGATTTCACCCCTGCCCTGCTGGCTTTCCTAAGCGTCTAAAGATTTGGTTATATGCTTGGGCCTTGGACTCCAAGTGTGTGACAGATCCCGTCTGCTGGCTTTGTTAACAACTATGAATTATAACAACTTCCTTGTTGTATCATACCACATTCCTCCCATCGACCAGTGAGGTCGCACAGGGTTGGCATTGGCCCATGTATGGTTGTGTGAATGCTTTATTTTAATATGGATATCGTTTTTTAAATTGTTTTTATATGTTTTATTTTTATATGATGTAAGCCACCCAGAGTCCTTCAGGAGTTGGGCGGCATATAAATTTTAAAAAATAAATAAATAAATAAATAAATTTTACTTTTTGTTATGCAATAGTAATTTGTTTATGATTGTTTCCCTGTTCACTTGTACTGACTTGAGAGGCCACAGAATGAATGAATGAATGAATGAATGAATGAATGAATGAATGAATGAATGAATGAATGAATGAATATCAAAGACTGGTTGCAAGCCCTTTTTTTGCACTGTTGCAACTTTCAATGGTCACTAAATGAGGCAATAATTTGTTAGAAGATGGTTCCCTTGCAACACTTTCTGTAATGATTGGGAGATGCACAGTGTTTGAAATACTACAGAACAATCAGTCTCTCAACAAACAACCCCATGCTACTGTGGATATGCAGACAGGACATTATTACATCTAATATAAGTAAGTATTACATTTAATATAAATAAATATAAATAACCTATTTTCCAGCTGCTTCATGTATCTTTCCAAAAACTCCATACCTTGGCCTATTGCAACTGGTCCAGCAATTTTTAGAAGAGAGTTTAAAAATCTGGAGGAAAACCTAATGAACTAAAAATCTAACTCCTAAATGGGCAGATGAATAAAATAGATTCCATTTAACTCTAATCAAATATTATCAGTCACTTTTGCTAAGGTAGAAGCTATACAAGTCCAGCTCTTGGACATCACATTATTTCTCTCAGGACTCTTCCGCACAAGGTCTTTTGCACAAGGCGATATATAGTACATTCAATATCTAAGATTTGTGTCTTCTCTAAAGAGATTTAGATCATACAAACTGACATAACAAAAGGAACATTGGATCAGCTCGCGCCTGAGGCAATGATCAGTGATAGAGTTTGGCTGAACATTCCCATGCAGAAGATGACACAGAAACAATTTACTTACTTTTATTATCAAAAGGGATCTGTTTACACTCCGTGGCTGGCCAAGGGCAATAGTAGACAGCTCCTCCTTCCACTATGTCTGGCTGGGTTGTGTTGGCTTTAGGTGCTCCAACTAGGACACTTACTCTGCAAAAGAGGCAAGAGAAAAACATGAATTTTTTAATTTTAACTTTAACAAACTGTCTACCGTCGACCTCACCCCATTCCTAAGAGGTCTGTAAGGGGCATGCATAAGCGCACCATCGTGCCTACCGTCCCTGTCCTAATGTACCCATATATTCGTAAAATTTCTTGTACTCATAACCATGCTTGTACTTCTTATATATTCACAAACATGTTTATACTTTGTTTACACTTTGTTTGTAATAATATATACGCTTGACAAATAAATAAATAAATAAATAAAATTTGAAAGAGCCCAGGCAAGTTGCTTTGTTGATAGGGGTGTGATTCCAGAAGCCCTTTTCTGATCTCTGACAAAAACCTTACCCCTCAGTCAAGAAAAGAAAAGCATTAGTCAAAGCAAGAGCAAAACAAAAAACAAAAATTCATCTCATTTCTAATCCCATTATTTGGGATTAATAATAAATAATAATAATTAATAAATAATCTAATCCCATTATTTGCTTGTCAAATGGCAAAGATTGTCAAATAATAATCTATGGCACTGAAGAAGCACGAAGGAACTGTGTTTTTAGAAGGTGAGAAGAAGAAATACCAAAGCTAAGAAACAATGTTTTCCTATTATTTTCCTGGGCATTTGTTTGGTTATAGAGGGCCAGGCACAGAGCTCTCTCTAGGTCAGATCACTGGGTTCTGGGCTAGTAAAAGCTCCTGTCCACCATCATTGCTTATTGTTTAGTGGTGACGTTTTGGCATACAGCTACATGGTTAATGTCTTTTTTAGGGCAAATGTGTGCTCCAAGGGAAATGAAGGAAGCATTGATGGAAGCATGCATTCAACTATCCTTCCTTTAAAGGCATTGCATATATATTTTTTTACTGTGTGGTCTGTCTTCTTATTCTAGGAAAGTTACATTCAAATACAACTGAAGGATTGAATTATCATGGAGACCTTCACATTTTCCTCAGTGGGTGAAAAGTAGATTCAGAGGGCTGAAGATTCTGAATTCCAAATTGGGAAATCCCTAGTTTAAAAAGCTGCTATGAAGATAAACAGGCACCTCCCAGAATTTCTCAACAAGCATTGCCACCTCTGGGAAATATTAGTCTACATATATAGAGGACACCCAGATAGGGAAAAGCTACTCTAAGCAAGCCATTTGCTTTCTCTTATCTTCTTCTAAATACATCTCCTCTACTTCATCTGCCACACAAAGGGTATAACATTTTACAGAATGGTTACAAGGATTGTGTCACATATAGGTAGTCCTTGACTTACAACAATTCATTCAGTTGAAGTTACAACGGCACTGAAAAAAGCGACTTTTGACTATTTTTCACACTTATAACTGTTGCAGGGTCCCATGGTCATGTGATCTAAAATTCAGATGCTTGGCAACTGGTTCCTATTTATAATGGTTGCAGTGTCCCGGAGTCAGGTGATCACCTTTTGGGACCTTCTAACAAGCAAAGTCAATGGGGAAGCCAGATTCACTTAATGTGTGTTACTAACTTAACAACTGTAGTGATTCACTTAACAACTATTCACTATTTTCACTATTATTTACTTGTTTTGATTCACTATTATTACTACTATTATCTTTTCAACAGGAAGCCACAGCTGCCAGTTCTTTAACTGGTGTTGGCTTTCATATATACTGAGTTCTTCCAAGAACCTAGGATGTCATAATATATCGGCATAGTCTATGTGTGGACTCAAGCACTGTGGCCTATGGCAATTAAACAGATAGAAATTTTGTCCATGAGCAGATTTTTTTACATATATCCAAGATTTTTTAGTATGACAGCCAGTATGCCGATAACCACTGCGATCACCACGGCCAGTTTATGCCATAATCATTCCACATTGATTTTTTTTTCAATCTTTCATTAAATTTATTATAACATAAAGGATTATGAAAATTTAAAAATAGAGACGCAGGATAAAAAAGAAAGGGAAAAACATTGATTTATCACTCTTTATAGTAGTGAAATATTAACTTTTTGCAGTACATTTAGAGCCATGATGGCGAACCTATGGCATGCGTGCCAGAGGTGGGATGCAGAGCCCTCTCTGTGGGCATGCGCGCCATTGCCAGCTGCTCTTCTGGTTTCTGGCGCACGCATGCACGCCGGCCAGTTGGTCTTCGTGCGCGCTGGAACACCGGAAACCCGAAGACCAGCTGGCCGGTGTGCATGCACACGCTGGCCAGCTGCTCTTCTGGTTTCCGGCGAGTGCATACATGCCTGCCAGTTGGTCTTCGCGCACGCCAGAGCGCTGGAAACCCGAAGAGCAGCTGGTCTTTGGGTTTCTGGTGCGCGCATGCACACAAGCCAGCTGGTCTTTGGGTTTCCGATGCTCCGGCGCATGCACGTGCGATCTGGTTTGGGCACTCGGTGCCAAAAAGGTTCTCCATCATTGTACTAGGGCCATTTCTGTAACTACACAATTATTCAATCCTCAAAGTCTCATAAGTTGAATTTTGTTCTATTTCAAGCATAAAAAAACAGAAGTGATTTCCCAATGGAAATAAGACTGAGTAAAATCTTTTCTTTGTTTAAAACAGTTTACATTGCCATCCCAACCAAATCCATTTCCCCCCATCCTTTTTTTCCATTGTGAGAAATAATACATCTTTCTATTTTCACTTATTAGATTTTCTGCCTTGTCATCATCTATAATAGCAAAAATCACAACACACTTTCAAGTTCTTTAACCAACAATCCAAAGGGAAAACTTCTTGTTCCAATTTTATATTCATTTTAAAACTCTAAACATTTTTTAGAAATTATGATCTTTACAGTTAGAGTTACTTCTTTTTTTTTTAAAGGGATTTTTTTTCTTTCAAATTATAGTTTATTTCTTAAAAAAAAACTTTTTCTCTCTTTTTTAACCATGTGTACATTAGTAAATATATTGTTTTCAAATTCAATTTCAATAACATTTTGCAGAACTTACTGATAATTTATTCATGTCCTTTTCAGATCCACTTTTTATAAGTATAAAACAATTAGTCAAATCGTCCTTTTAATAACATTTGTTAGACTATCCTCTACTTCCATTTTGATTTTCAGATCTTAAGACTTTGTGATATTTTCAAATTCTTTGTCTTCTATCCTATTATCCCCTGCATAAATTTATTTGCTGCATAAATTACCCACACTTTCTGCTTTTCAATCACAGTTAAATATAGTGTGTTATGGGCCAAAACTTTATCAGTTTGTATTTAGGAATCCAACAACATTTTAACCTGCTCATTTTCAATTACATTTTCAACTATATTTCCTACCACTTTTTCATTACTTGCATAGGTTAATTTATACAGATGACTTTGGCAACTGTATTATATCTTTGTTTATAATCAGTTTGTGTGATCTTCTTACATGAGATGAATATATGATTTATTGTTTCTGCAACTTTGCACAATCTGTACTTGGAATCATTGGATAATTTATCAAATGTGGTCTTGATTGCATTAATTCAAATAGCTTGCTCTTGCATAGCCAAAATCAAACCTTCAGTTTCTTTTTTTAAATGTTCCAGTTGTAAGTAAGAGTCCAGTTGTAAGAGTGCAGAGAAGAGCAACAAGAATGATCAGGAGGCTGGAGGCTAAAACATATGAAATACGGTAACAGACATTGGGTATGTCTAGTATAATGAAAAGGAGGACTAGGGGAGACATGATTGCAGTGTTCCAATATTTGAGTGACTCCTACAAAGACGAGGGAGCAAAGTATTTTCCAAAGCACCAAAAGGCAAGACAAGAAACAATGGATGGAACCATTGTTCTACCAAGGAGAGAAGCAACTAGAACAGGGGTCTGCAACCTTAAACACTCAAAGAGCCACTTGGGCCCGTTTCCCACAGAAAACAAAACAACGGGAGCCACAAAATCTGGGTGGGCATGGCCAACTCATCACTCACTCCCACCCAGTCACATGACACCCCCCCGCCACACCTACCCAGGTTTTGTGGCTTCCCGTGTTTTGTTTTCTATGGGAAATAGGTATCTCTCCCCCCCTCTCTCTCTCCCTCCCTCCCTCTCATCTCTGGAGACTTTCAAAAAGACACTGGACAACCATTTGTCTGAAATGGTATAGAGTCTCCTACTTAAGCAGAGGGTTTGACTAGAAGTCCTCCAAGGTCCCTTCCAACTCTATTATTCTAAGTCACTCACAGGATTTATCTTTATCCACTTTCTGCTTGATTTTTTTAGAAATTGACCATGTAGTGTTTTTCCTTGCTAGTGTTCTATTTATGTTTTTATTACATTTTTCAATATTCATGTTTTGTTTCCTATATATTCAGAAAGTTCCAACTTTTAACTTGCATCAATGCTTGTTCTTGGCTATCTTTTTTATAATAAGATAATACATGCTTGTCCTCTTTGATAGTTGCTTGATCTGTAGAAAACTCTGTTTCCATTTTTGTGGACAGGTATGTCTATCAATATCACTATGGGAATATAAAGCATCATGAGTAGTCATTAGTTCTTTTGTTTTTCAGTCCAAACTGACCGGTTAATAATTCTAGCAGTGTATCATATCACAGGCATGGTCTAGATCAGCGGTTCTCAACCTGTGGGTCGCAACCCCTTTGGGGGTCGAACTACCCTTTCACAGGGGTCGCCACGTGCATTAGCCCGCCATCTTGGTGCCACCGTCACCGCAGGGGTGAAATGCTCCCGGTTCGGCCGTGCCTGCGGGTCGCCGGACAGCCAGTAGCAACAGAAGCGGGAGACTTCGCCCACCCACCCAGACGTCGCCATTTGGGTTCTTTTACCCTCTGCGCATGCACAGAACGCTTTGCGCATGCGCAGAGGGCGCTTCCGTCGCTACCAGCTGTCCGGCGACCCGCAGGCAAGCCCAAACCGGGAGCATTTCACCCCTGGTGCCATGCCCCCTTTGTCACCTCATCCCGCGTGGGGAGGGGGCAGGGCGGAGGTCACAGTGGCAGGGGGGTCGCGGGGGGGTCGCGGCATTAGAAAGGTTGAGAACCACTGGTCTAGATATTGATGTCTTTGATGGTTTTTTCAATGTTCAATTTTGACCTTAGCAATTTTCTTGCTCTTTGGGTATGTTCTTTACTAATCACATTTTAAACCCGTTCGTGCTTGATATTATCCAACTGTAAAATAACTAGATACTTATAGGCTTCATCCAGATGGTTCCTGATGGTCTGACCATTTAGCATTTTCATTTCATTACTATTCTTGATTGTAAAACAAATGTGACATTTTTATTTGCAGTGTTTGCTGTTTGATAGCCAAGACTTGGTTGCTTCAAAATCACTGAAAATGGGATCATGGCAATAAAAAATAATAAAGTCACTCTGATAGATACTTCTTCTATTGTTAACAAGCTCATATTTTTCATTTCCAACCATCAATTCTGTCTTCCATTGATTCACTATTTCTTCTATAAACATTCCAATGTTTTTACAGACACCAGTTGTTTCCAAACTTTTGATGATCCAAATATAACGTAATAAATCAAACACTTTTTTAATCAATCCAGATGATATATACATTGGTTTTTTAGCATTTGCCTTTTTTCAGAACAATTTTATAAATCAGAAGTTGATATTTTATACCTCTGCTTTTCCTTTTATCTGCTTTATGTTCTATTGGAAATACCTTATTTTCTTCTAAATAATCTTGGATGTTATCCACTATTATGCCTCTAAGTAATTTAAACATTTTAGGCAAGCATGTTTTTGGCTTATAGATTCATGGTGTTGTCCCTTTTACTGGACTTTTTGGAAGGTTCCAAAAATGTTTTGCCAGTTATTAACCTGTCACTGATGTCTCCTTTATGCAATATTTCATTAAATTGTTTAGCTATAATTGAATGTAAGCTAGTCAAATATTTGAGCCAAAAACTATGCAATTGATCATTTTCAGGATATGTCCAGGTTTTAATCATTTTCACTTGATTTTTAACCCTTTCTGCAGCTATTATTAGGTTTTCCATTTGTTTTTTTTTTTTTACTAAATTCACTTTATTAAGTTTCAAGTTTAGATTATATAGCACCAAATTTCATCAATTTGCCTATATGAAGAATGCAAAAGAGGTACAAACAACTCCTTCCCTAAACTGGTCATCAATACATTGAGATCTTCCAGGATCCATTTAATCCATGCCACCATGTTTCATAATTAGGATATAATCTTCAGAATCATTTACCCCCAAAGTCAATGTCCACATTCATACAGTCAATGTCCATTCCTACACTTAGGACACAATATTATTCACACTTCAGCATCCTCTACCTATAATATCAAATAGTGAGTTGTAGATGTAAATGGAAAGCCACAGAGCAAAGGCCACAAATACACAAATAGAAGTTCTATCTTTCCCCACACAGACTTCATTTAAATGTGCAAGGATATTCGTCTATCCACTCATTTATGAAACACAAAGCAGTTTAGGGTAGAAAAAGCAGACAAGACGTACATATCCATCTGGCTTCATTCCTATACTGATTTCATCAAAACAATTTTCTCATTCATGTTAATAACAATAATTCAGTTTGCAACAGAATGTTTTCTGGATGTCTAAGGATAGAGTCTACAACATACTTACTACTAGTGGAAAACTGCTTGCTTCTAAAATTAGAAACTGATAATTTGATTTCCTATCTAATTAAAATGCTCCCTTGAGTTGAACTCAATTTCTTGTGATTTTTTTGGACACATCTAAGGAATTTCCCTGGCAGCAATGTGGAAATGATTTGCCAATGCATTCTTCCAGACTTCTACGGAATTGCATTCTACAGTCCTGGACCATCCTGATAATCTCCTGCTCAAAATACCAAGTTCTACTCTTGGTATTTGTACTTGGTTCTGACCCCTCTTTAGCTGTTTGTAGGATCAGCCAAGATTGTCTCAATGGTGCCACCTGCTGTAGCCCTGCTCAAAGGATACTATAAAGGTAATCTTAGACATGTCTAATTCTAGAGGGTTGAAACAGAAGAAATCTATTTTTCTTTAAAGTTCTTCTTTAAATCATATAAAGTATTGATAAACTGTTAACTATCCAACTTTATAGGTAAAACATATAGACGTGAAATCTGTATGTTGAATCTGGGTTACCTCCAAATGGGAGGGAACTACATCTATCAAGATTCCCAGTCATGGGGCTGGAAAATTTGGTACAGATCTTTTGAAACTAGGGAGTCAGTGCATTTTTGGGAAAGACTGAACTAGCCTGAACTCTGAAGTGGCTTGCAACTGAACATCAGACCCAGCAGCTCATTACTATGTGGTCCTCTATAACTTTCCTACTTAGCTGCAAAACAGTGTTATGGAGTTTTCTGACTTTACTGAAGTCACCATCAATTCAATCTTCTCTAGAGCAAAGAGGTGTGAGTATCCATGGGCGATTCCTCCACAAATCCATAGCTTACCACACTAGCAGAGCTCAGTGAAAAGATAGGAAGTGCTGGATTTGCATATATTTTGTTGCTGTCACTAAAATTCACAACAATTATCAGAGCACTCATTACATTATCTGGCACTATAGGCAAAAGATGAAGATTGTGTGGATGGGGTGCAAGCCCACTATTTATTCTCTATTAAATATTTTTTTTCCAGAAACCCCACTATTTTAATCTATGGAACCGCCATTAACAACAGAATCTCTACTTTTCTGCTCAGCGTTCAATCCCATTGAATTCAACGATGCGGAATACCAATTATGCAGATCTGCATTCTCCATCGCCACGAACATTCATTTGGAAATCTGTCTAACAAGGGAATTGTTTCCGGGGAAACCTGTGCAGTTCGGTGCGTTGCACGGTCAGAGTCAATAGTGACTATGAGAATAACGACTTCATCGGCACTTCCTTGAGGATGGAGCCACGTCTAGGATGGAGCTGGAAAAAAGTAAGTATCGACTCCGAACAGATCTAAACTCTGATGTCCCGGGGCTCATTTGTGCTATGCCTTGCCTGGATGAATCGCAACGGCCGACATCCATCCTCCTCCTGCAATTTCCAAGTGAAAACAAGCAAGGCAATTCTCGCGCCCATCGAAGAGGACCGCTACTTACGCATTCGGTGCAGGGTTGTAAAAATCCAGCGCGTAACCGAAGTAACTGCCATCTGGACCGCTGTAGACGACGAGCTTCTCTTCGTCCAGGTTGAAGGCACTCAGCGGCCCCGCCAGCAGCAAAAACAGCGAGAGGACAGCGCTGTCGCTTGCCGCGCAGCGCCTGCACCAAGCGGACGAAGTCGGCAGCGATGGCAACCTACGCCGCCGCCTCCACATCCTCCTGGCAGCGGCTCCCTCGCTTCGTTTCTTTCTCTCTCCTGAGTCTGAAGCAGCCAGCCAGAATTGGAAGCCGCTGCCGCTTCAAGCCTCGCAGGGCTATCTCTGGCCGCAGCCGCTCCCACCGTCTCGCTTTGCGTGCGCGCCGCCCGCCGGGCAAAAACTTGGCGAGGGAGGCGCAAAGCCATTCGCTTCCAAAAGTTCGAGCCAGCCGCGCTTGTCTGAAGGAATCAGGCTGTTTGTTGTGCCGCCCCCTGGTGTTGTTCCTGCGGGCGACATTCTGGGAACGGCGCAAGAACCCGAGGGGTAGATCCGCTTTAAACTGAGAGGGAGGAAGGCAGGCGGCGGATTGGTGGGTTCCGTGTCCGTTGCCTCTAGTCGTGGTTTTTGCACAGGCGTTTTTTCAGGCTTCTACCTGCACCCGCTCCAACCACACAACGCACTGCAAATCCAACACCCATAATTGAGTTTGCAGTGTGTTAGAAGGGCTTAAAAGGGCTGGTTAGAAGGGTTGGAAACCATGATCTCCATCCCATTTTTTTTCTGCAGACAACAAAACAGGCATTCACCACCATAGGCAGAACTCACAAGGTTTAAGTCATAATTTTTTTTTAATCTTAATTTGCTGACAAAGGCACAATTGGCTAGATTTACATAATATGCTAAGACAAGAGAAACAATAAATCATCTTTGCACAGTATGAATGACTTCAATCAAAATATTGTGAATGTGAATATTCACATTTATACCTTACCATCTCTCCTGATTGAAGTTACAACTGCACTGGAAAAAATGACTTGCAACTGGTCCTCGCACTTAGAACCATTGGAGCATTCCCTACAGTCACGTGATCAAAATCAGGGCATTTGGCAACAGGTGTGTATTTATGACAGTTGCAGCATCCCCAAGGTCATGTGATCCCCATTTCTGACCTTCTTAGTTGGCTTCTGAAAAGCAAAGTCAATGGTGGAAGATTGGTTCACTTAATGACTGCATGATTCACTTAACAATTGCAGTGTTTCATTATTTTGTTATGAGACTGTTCCTCCCATTGTCCCATTCTGTGATCATCCCTTTCATCTCAATCCCTAATAGGTGCCATATTCAGTGATAAGGTCTGAAGTTAGACCTTATAAATGAAAGTCTCAGAGTAATGGGGAATCTTCTTAGAGTCCCCTGGAAAGCTGCAGTGACTGTGAGTAGATTTCCACTTCAAATTGTGTCACGTAGTAGAGGGGAGGGGAAATACTGGGATGTTCTCTTGCACATGAGAACTTTTCAGGTTTAGACTTAACAAGCAGCAGGATTCTAGTCAAGGTTATCAGTCATTTTGGAAACATTGGTCCTGGTTATAAATGAAATTCTTTATTTTTCACCTTCCTGTTACAGCTTAGTGAAAATTAATGGAACATGAACTATGTCTATTTCCATCCACATCAGCTTCTGTCTCATCAGAATCCTGCAATTCT
This sequence comes from Thermophis baileyi, assembly GCA_003457575.1. NCBI lineage: Eukaryota > Metazoa > Chordata > Lepidosauria > Squamata > Dipsadidae > Thermophis > Thermophis baileyi. Next base: position 1,613,856 of record QLTV01003960.1, read on the forward strand.
GATGAGACAAAACTAAAAAAAGGGAGAAAAAATGACTAAATAAACCCTTAGCAGGAAAGTTGGAGACGATGTACAGAGCATACAGAATATGAACAGTTGAATGTGCTTACTGAAGGCAGAATAACTTGGCCACAGCCAGCAACTACAAAAAAGATTGAATTTATTTCGAAGGTTAAGTGTCCTGCCCTGAACTGTCATCACCAACTTGTAAGGGCTCACTATATGTTACTCTGAGAATGTCCCTTCAACTGCAGCGTTAGCTGATAGATAATCATGGTTGTAGGGCTATTCTAGGGTGAAATCGACAAATCAACTTTCTAGAGCAGAAGGAAGAGAGTCACAGATCCTCTCTTTGATTCAAAGCTGGATGGGTGATTAGCACAACTGAAAAGCAAAGTCAAACGCAACACAGCATCTTCATCTCAATTACAATTGTTCACTTTTTTTAAATAATGGGAATAAAGAGTGCTGCTTTGTTTAAAACTCATGCTGAAAATTAAAACAGAAAGGAAAACTGCATGCTTAGTTCAACAAAAGAATTGGAGAAAAGACAATTATGAGGTTATGCGATAACCATCTTTGGAATATTTGATAGGCTGTCAAGACAAGATGGAAGACATTTCTTCAGTTTCAGAAAATTCAATCCAAAGGAACTGACTCAAAATATAAGGAAAGAGATCAGACTAAACATTGGGGGGGGGGGGAGGATCATGGTGGATATTAGCTGTTTGAGAGAAAACAGACTGCCTAGAAAGTGGTTGAACACCATTTCATGAGTCTTTAATGGAAAGGTTGGCCACCTTATTGAAGATATAATTAACAGATCTTTATTGGGGTGGGCAACCTTTGCATGTTTCTTGCATGATCTTTGAGTTTTCTTCCAAATATCTTACGCTAAATCTATTTATTTGTGACATTTTTAGATTGCCTAGCAACAGCAGTATTCTGAACAATATACACAAAGAAGCAAACATATAAAACCACAATATAATTATAATGAATGCATGAAATAAAACTGGCAGGGTAGAGTAAAAACAATGCAGTGTATAAAAAAAAATAAACTAAAATATTAAAACATTGTAAAATGTCTAAAACCCAACAGTTCTTAAAATGCCTTGGGGCATGTGTGCATATACTGTACTAATAAAGCAGTTTTCCTTTAGCACTGAGAATATAATCAAGTAAACAGATGTTCAGAGATGGTCTATGAATATGGGGATAGATAAGCTTTCAGGTAAGTTGTCCCTAACGTTTACTGTTCTAAATTAGTGATTTAATGGAGTATGAGAAGAAAAATCAATATTTTTCTTTATGTATTTCAAGATCATATTACTGTATTTTTTTCCCAAGTCATGATGTTTATCACCACACTGGAAACTATCAGTCTGAATTCAAAATCCTCCGTTTAAAAAAAAGGTGTTCATTCTCATCTTTAATCTGACTCTCAACTGACATAATGGAAAGACTGATCAATATGAATCCAAATGGGTAAGATTTAATTGGTTTTTCAAAAGGTGGTTCAGTTTTTCATATAAATGGGAATACACATGGGTGTTTCATTGGTTTTTGTCTTTTTCTGTCTTCGTACATATAAATATTTACTTTGTAACTTGAAACTGTTTTTCTAATTTTTCTTTTTAAAATTATAGTAACAAAAATATTAGTCTTCTTTTATAGGACTAAGAAATGGATTGTCAGCCAAAACAGATGGCAAAGATTTTCCCCTTTCTTTTTCTTCTAAGAATACTGAAATTGTTTTAAGGATTTATTTTCAATATTGAGGCAAAGTAGCAGACTTATCATTGGTGTTCACATCCTGTAGTAAAAAATCAAGAAGGAACCCATGATAATGGAGAGATCAAAGCTCTGTCTGGGTTTTTTATGTTCATCACACACACAATGCTCATAAAAATAGGGTGAGCTTTGATTGCATCATTGCAATTGCCATTTTTACTTTTCTGATCATACCCTGAAGACAATCCTGCAGCTCGCATAGCTTTCCCTTGGCTAACTGCCCCACCTTCTGCGAAAGAGTTTTCTTATAAAGTCTTCCCTTGGGATGTAATTGAAAGAAAAAAGATAGTTGCAGAATCCAAGGTAGCACATTCATACCAGTGGTGGGTTCCTACCGGTTTGGCCTTGTTCGGGCGAACCAGTAGCAGCAGCAGCAGCAGCAGCGGGAGGCTCCATCCACCCGGCAGAACGTCATCACGGAGCTTCTGCGCATGCACTCCCGTGCACTCCCGTTCCTGAACCGGTAGCAAAGGTAAATGAAACCCACCACTGATTCATACCTTTGGTCCTTTGGTCATCCTGTTAGCTAGGAAACATAGAAAACAGGTACACTTCAATACGAAAATTATCCTGAAAGTATTCTTGCCTTGGAAAAAAAAGTTCTGAAAGCATTTTTCCCCATTAAGCTCAATAAGAATGATAGAAGAAAAAGAAAGAAATGTTGCTTTGTACCACTGTGACATAGGGCAAAATTACACAAGCATGGTGGTGTATCAAGCTATCAGAAGGGACCAGAAGAAAATGTAGAAAGCAACACGAGTGACTTCAGATGCCAATGAATGCTGGCTACTTTCTTTTAAGCAACTAACCCTAAGCTTGTGCTGCTCAGTTGTGCTGAACTACACTGTGTAGGATCTACATCCATTAAGGCTGGAAAACATTTTGGCTTGTGACGACAGAGTTTATAATCCAGAAAATATGGGATGGATGTTTTTGTTTCTTGAAAGCATTTTTTTAAAAAAAAAACTTCTTGTAATATTTCTGGGTGCGTTCAGGAAAACAGTAGAAGCAGCAGGGTTCCCTTCCTGTAAACATCCCTTTCATTCCTCTAAGAAAATAAGCCTGAAATTGTGATATATGGAGAGGCAGATGAACTTGAGCCTCTATTGCTTCAAAGAGGAGGAAGAGGGCAGTGCACCCTAATAAAGCAGGAAAAGAAACACCCTCCCCCTCCGGAATTACCCTAATGACAATTGTTATGCTGGAAGGAAGCCTTTCCTAGCAAGGCCTGGGGGTCTTTGCAAGTGGGGAAGAGCGTGAGCGGCGGGGGGGGGGGAGATCACCAAAGGAAGTCCTGATCAACGCAAACAGAACCTTTCTCCACAAAGGTCTGAGTTTATTTTACAGGGCACTTGCCCACCCAGAAGAACACACAAACACAATCAAATCAAGATCTTAGCTCCGTCTCTGACCTTCTTCCCTTGCAAGTTATGGAGGGAGGAGGGTCATTTTATAACACAAACAAGGGAGAATTCCTCTATCTCAAGATTGCTAAAGGATCTTAAAAGTGTCTAAAAGATGGTTAAAATGACCCCAACTTGATCTTTTGGGCCAAATGTCATTGGGAAAATACTCGGTTCCTTCCGTTTGGATATATTTTCTATCCCAAACTCCACACTTCCACCATACTAATCCTACTCCTCTACTTCTCTACCAGTGTGGGAGAGGCAGGAAATTACTTTAAAAAAAAAACCCCAAAAAACAGGGAACACTGTCTTAGAGGCAGGATTAGGCATTGAATGGAAAATAATTGGGATGGGAGAAAACCCGAAGCAAAAAGGAAGTAACCTTGTGTCCATCACATCCTTAAAAGGCAGAGGAGGAACACCCCCAGCTTAGTTAATTAACCTCACATTTGCACTAAATAAAAATAGAATAGAAAAACCCAAGGTCTTTGGGAATGAATTCAATCATTTTGTGTGAATTGCTTTCTACAAGGTTCACTGTTTGCTCCTTGGGGCTAGAAGAGGTGAAATTTGAGGAAGGTAGCAGAAGAATGGGATTTCTCTAGCAATTCCATATTTGGGTTTGTTTGTTTTTTGAATTCTCCAACAGCTACAGGGATGAAGGAGGCTGGAAAACGGGCAGAAAGGAGTAAGAACTCTTGACTCCAATGAAGGATCACTCACCCTGATCATGCCATCAGAGATTTTTTTTCTTATCTTATTGTTTTTCTCTTTTATTAAAAAATAAATAAAAAGTCAGGAATTGATAGCCTCCCTTTGTGATAGAAGGGGCACTGTACAAAAAAGTCACAATCTTTTAAGTGATCCATGACTGTTGTGGCAGAATTTGCTTCTCAGTAAGACGGTGGAAGACAGTAATAACTTTTTTTTTCTTTTAACAACCAATATTGGTTGGTTGCTTTAGTTTTAATTTGGAAAATACCAAATGTAGTTGTCCATCAGTGAAGGAAGATTTTATACCAGCAACACTGATATTGACTTCCCTACAAGAAGGGATTTTTATTTACAGAATAACAGTTGGAAGGGACCTTGGAGGTCTTCTAGTCCAACTCCCTGCTCAAGCAGAAGACCCTTTACCATTTGAGACAAGTGGCTGTCCAATCTTTTCTTTAAAATCTCCTGTGTCCGAGCACCCACAACTTCTGATTCCACTGATTAATTGTTCTGTCAGAAAATTTCTCCCTCAGATCTAGGTTAGTTCTCTCTTTGATTAGTTTCCATCAATTGCTTCTTGACCTGCCTTCAGGTGCTTTGGAGAATAGGTTGACCTCCCCTCTTCTTTGAGGCAGCCCCTTAGATATTGGAACACTGCTATCATGTCCCTCCTAATCCTTCTTTTCATTAAACTAGACATCCAATTCCTGCAACCGTTCTTCATATATTTAAGTTTACAGTCCCTTAATCATCTTTGTTTCTCTTCTCTGCATTCTTTGTACAGTCTCAACATCTTTTTTCATATTGTGGTGACCAATATGTAAATGTTTATTTATTCCATTTCTATAGCCGCCCATATCAGTCAAGTGACTCTGGGCAGCTTACAATTCTAAAACTATGAAACAGTTAAATACTGTGTTCCAAAAATAAGACCTATCCTGAAAATAAGCCCTAGTTAAGACCCCGCCCACTCCATCCCACTGTCTGGTTGTACAAAGTGGGGCAAGGGGCATGCGTAAAAATCAAGCTAGGGCGGGGGTTGGCGGTGGAGCTTCCCCATGCGTCCAACACCCACTTACCTTAGGACTGCCGCAGCCAGGCCTCCAACACCCCAACACCTCTTGCGCTGCTGCTTGACTTCTGTGGGCACTTGCGGACGCTCATGGCTGAACGCCACATGGCGCATCATGCCAGTGTTGCCGCTCACAGCAGGAGGCTGCGTGGGATATTGCGCTGGTGCCACCGCTCGCAGCAGGACGCCACATGGCTTGTCGTGATGGTACCACTGCTTGCAGCAGGCCACGTGGTACATTACGCTGGTGCTGTCACTTACTGCAGGACACCACATGGTTTGTTGCACTACCGCTGCTCATGACAGGACACCTGGCACATCACGCTGATGCCGCTGCTCACTGCAGGGGGCCATGAGGCCAGTGCCGCCTCTCATGGCAGGTGGTGACATGGAGCATCTCACTGGTGCCACTGCTTGTGCACGCAATGGCACAATGCACCATACAGCCTCCTTCCGCTTACAGCGGTACTGGCGTGACATGCCATGTGGACTCCTGCAGTGAGCGGCAGCACCAGCAAGATGTGCTTGCTGCTCGCGGCAGCAGTGGTGCGATGAACCACGTGGTGTCCTGCCGCGAGTGGTTGTGTTGTGCCATGTGGCATCCTGCTGCGAGTGGTGGCACCAGCGCAATATCCCACGCGGACTCCTACTGTGAGCGGCGGCACCAGCGTGAAGCACCACACGGCCTCCTGCTGTGGCGGCACCAGCGTGATGTGCCATGTGGTCTCCTGCAGTGAGCGACGGCACCAGTGTGATGTGCCACGCGGCCTTCCATGAGCAATGGCAGTGGCATGAGACATGTGGTGTCCTGCTGCGAGTGGCAGAACCAGCGTGATGTGCCACGTGGCCTGCCATGAGCAGCAGCACAGGTACAATATTCGTTGCCTCCTGCTGTGAGTGGCGGCACCAGCGCAATGCGCCACATGGAGACCATCAGTGAGCGGCTGCAAGCATCTACAGAAGCCAAACAGAGCGTGGGCTGTGGGTGTGGGAGGCCTGGCTGCAGTGGTCCTAAAGTAAAGAGGGTGTGGGCCGTGAGTGGTGGCACCGGTGCGATGAGCCATGTGGTGTCCTGCCGCGAGCGGCGGCATCAGCATGACGTGCCACGTGGCCTCCTGCAGTGAGCAGCAGCACCGTTGTGATGTGCCACACGGCCTGCCAGGGGCAGCCGCGTGACGAGCCATGTGGCATCCTGCTGCAAGCAGCGGCATCGGTGCAATGCGCCATGTGGCGTCTGGCTGTGAGCGGCTGTAGAAAAGTCGGGCAGTGGGGCGACAGGTGTCGGGGTGTGGGAAGCCTGGCTGTGGTGGTTCTAAAGTAAGCAGGTAAGACATCCCTCGAAAATAAGACCTGGTGTTTATTTTGGGCCCCAAAAGAAAATAAGACCAGGTCTTATTTTTCAGGGAAACACGGTAATTAAAAATTAATAAAAACATCCAAAAAATACATAAAGCAGCTGAGATAGTTAACCAATTAGCAATGAAGTCATGAAATGGACTCTTAACATATTCAATGCTCAGGTTCAGGTACACCGCCAAGCTTTTAAAGCCTTATAAAACACGAGCAGGGTTGAGGGCCGTTCTAATCTCAGAGAAGAGAAAAATCCGTAAGGCAGGGCTACAGCAGAGAAGGCCTATCTTCTAATTCCTGCCAGTCAATCTTTTGGCTGGTGGGATCTGCAGCATGCCCAATCTGCTGGATAGGATTTGATGGACTCTTAAAAATAGACGGTCCCTCAGATAACCAGGTCCCAAGCCATGTAGTGCTTTAAATGTGATCAACCAGCACCTTGAATTGCACCCAGAAACACTGGGATCCCATAAACAGAGGTTTCTTCAACTGAATCAACTGAATATGATTTAAATTAATTTGGATCTATATCCATTCTTTCTGAGTGGCAGGTTGGTGAAGACGCTCGCCTCCCACTTGGAGAGTCAAGTTCAATCTTAGGTAGTGGCAAATGTTTCGGGTCATTAAAAAGGAATTTTTCATATCCATTCTGTCTGGATTGTTGTTCAAAAATGTTCAGTTCTGTATGACCTTTTGCTTTTGATGCCCAGAGCAAGTTGTCTGCATCATCTCTCTACTACTGGCATCAACACTCACCCACTGTTTCTACAGTGTAAAGTTTAGCAATTCTCCCTTTATTTTCCCTGGAAAAGTTGTTTTATAAATGTTTTGCTACTCTACTTTAATTACCAGATGAACATTTTATTTTAAAATGTTTTCTAAAATATTTATCATGTACACTTCTAAAATCTCAAATAGAAAATATTTGTCAGAAAGCTTTATTAAATTGAGGGTTTCACTCAGTTGTAAGAACAACACACAAAGTACATAAACAAGTTGGCAAAACTACTATAAACTAGAGCAGAATATAATGCCACTTCATGATCATGAGACTGGTTACACAAGCTATCAAACTGAACTGGTCCTTCAAAGTTTCAATAGCCATAGCAAACCACATGCTGGATCTCCTAGCCATATGATCTCTGAATTTACAGAGCAATCCCAACACACAAGAGGACGCAGTGTCAAGGATATTTAGCAACAATAACACCTTTTAATCTTAGCTAAGAAAAAATCTGTGGGTCTTTTATTGAAACAAAGTAAATAACTCCCCCACCTACTCAAATACTCTTTAGAAGGCAATCTGTCATCTGAGAAGCCCATACTGGATTAGCAGTTGTTACAGTTACAAATATGAACTCCCAAGTTTATTGTTATTAGCAAAGTAATACCTTTTTTCATACTAAGATGCAATTCTGCCCCTTAGAAATTAAGAGGAAAGTCTAACAAGGGTGTAAAGCAGGGGTGTCAAACTCGATTTCATTGAGGGACGCATCAGGGTTGTGTTTGACCTCGGGGGCTCGGGGTGGGCGTGGATGGGGTGGGTGTGGTCAGCTCAACGTCACTCGTGTCGGGGGCGTCTGTGGTGGCCCAAGCACTCTGCCAGCGAAAACGGGCTCTCAAGCTCCATTTTTGGCTGCAACAGCCGCCTGCAACCCTCTGCCAGCGAAAACAGAGCTCGGGAGGGCTGCACGCGACCCTCCCGAGCTCTGTTTTTACTGGCAGTGTTTTGCAGGAGGCAGTCGCAGCCAAAAACTTGGGAACCTGTTTTCGCTGGCAGAGGCCGGTCCTTCGCTGTTTCCAGGTTTTCCTTTAGCACCATAGGCCGGTCCTTCGCTGTTTCCAGGGCAGCCCTGCGGGCCAGATCTACACACCCTGTGGGCCGCATGCAGCCCCCGGGCCTTGAGTTTGACAACCCTGGTGTAAAGGAAAGGATTCAGAGTCAGCGCAATTAAGGGATGTCTGGAAAATGGGAAAACCCTAGAAGATAAAACTATTCCAAGAAAAGAATTTTCCTTATAATGGCAAGGAATTTTTCTGGTTTGCTAATTATAATGAATATTTTTATGAAAAATCAATATTGGTACTTAGTTCATTAAGGTTTTACAAAAAACAACAAGGCCACAGATTAACAATTGAACTTTTACTTGAAATTATAGAGGGTATAAACAAAAGCTACTGTTATTTAGCCAGTCATATTTCGTGTTCTCAAAATGATCAGCAAGCCTCAGGTGATTGGAATCTCATTCATCACCAAAATGAAAAATGTCTCTAGGCAGTTCATCTTTTCTACTTAAGGGAATGGGAAGCTGGCTTTGTGGGACATGAAAGTATGACTGCAACAAAGGTTAACACTAAGGATGTGCCAAAAAAAAAGAGCAGTAATGAAGCTTTTCTGCCATGTTGTCTCAACAATTAAGCAATTGGTGCTCAAGAAAATAATTGTCGAAATTCAGTCTTTGATAAAAAAAATACTTGTCAAGATTCCACATATCCAAATTATCATGCTCAGTAAGGAAGAAAATAACCCATTTAGTATTGAAGTTTTTTTTAATTTTGCCTTTGCTATATAATAAATACACTATACTACTTGAATAACAGATTACTCATGCATGTTAACCTGTATAGTAGTGTATAGGTATATGTTTATTAATACATATCGAGAAGAGGTATTTGGCAATAATAATAGGAACAAAAATCACAGCGCTTTTTTGCAGTTAGGCTTTTATATATCCTTTACACAACTCAGGATATTAATATGCAATTTTATTTAAATCCTGCTTTGACTAATAGGTAAGCTTTAAGAATGGTATAACATCCAATAAATAGTATTTATCATTTATCACCAGCCATACTAAAAATCATTTTTGCTTCATTTTCAAAAAAGCTACATAGATAAAGAGTCAGATTTTCAGAGAAAAGCAGCAGAGATGTTATCATCTAAGCATAGTTAGTGCAAATATCAATCTATTCCCCAAACTATGATATTCTAGTACAAGCCACAACCCATTAGATGAGTTTCCTGGCAGAAAGCCTCCTGAAATAAGAACAATATAATAGTACTACCTGATATTTTTATAGTTCTTTATGTTTCAGTGAGGCTTGGACATTGGGACTCCCAAAACAGGTTGTACCCTAAGGCAGTATAATTCAAATAAACTATATGACTGAACAAGCATGAAACAAGTGAATACTATGATATTTAAGACAACTTAATCCACTGTGCTGATGCTGCCATATAGCAGCTCACTTCCTTATCCTTTCTGGCTGAATGAGCAGGCTTATGGATGCAAACTCACATTTTACCTATTCTATTATGGCCAAACAGGAATTAGTTTTAATACAAATCAAGTCATCGGTTTTCTTTAAAAAAAATACTAACACTGAAAAAGTGTTCATTTACAATTTCTCAGTGATACCAGTGTATAGTCGCAAAGTAAAGTAAGTTTGTTTTAGATACAGTCAACTGCATATCCCACATTCATTCAAAATATTGGATGAATACAAAGTCTCTTCTTAACATCAGTTTAATGAAGGGGATCGATCTGAGGTCCAAAGCAGTTCTATATAGGGCCATTTCGTCTGCAAACAGCGCTTGATTGGTGTATCATCAGTTTGCAGCATTGGGTCTTCAAAGCCCATAATTACTGCTGTACCTTCCACATACATGACCTGTCAAAATAGCGTTATCATATATTTAATCCTATGTAAATTGAAATAATAAATAAATCTAGCTGCAAATAAATGTTATCAGAAACAGCCATTTTACACATATAAGATATTTCAAGAGCCAAAGTATTGCTACAATATATTTTAGCAAAATGAAAAGATGTTTAGAACTCGTTATGAAATGAGTTCTATTAATCAGAAACAAACTGCTGACCAGCTATATCTTTCAAGTGTGTGCTTTTGAATTTGATTAGCCCCAAGTATCAAAATGGATGCATCTTCTCATATAGTAATGATATTACCTACTGTGTACATGTAGATCATCTCATATAGCAATGGAAAGCAATCCACAGTGTATATGTATATTTTTACAACTTCTGAAGCACCCAAGAACCCCTGCCAATTTGGTTCTTCCTCACTAGTCACTAGTCAGAGCCCACTGGCCATCTCCACCCCCATCTTCATATGTACCATGGGGGACTATCTATTGCAAAGTTGGTTAAATCTACTGCTCTCCTTTTCTAAGGAAGTGGCAATCCAACAATATTACAAGACATTCTCATACCTTTTCATTACAGTTAGACTGCTTTAATCCATTGTAGTGGTATACAGCAAATGATTCTTGAAGCTTTGGATCCTAAGAAGAAGCATAAAGCAATCAATCTCAGGTCATACACTAACTCCATGTAGGAGAGTTATGTCATTATTTTGCATTTATACACTTTTTATTGCTTTTTTTATTACAAATGTAATAATGGGAACTAGTTTGGTTAGTGATTGAGACATCAGGTTAGGAGAAGGAGACAGTGAGTTCTAGTCCTTCCTTAGCTAGGAAAGCTAACTGGATGACATTGGGCCAAGCACTTTTGCTCAGCCCAACCTCATAGGGCTGCTGTTGTGGAAAAAATAGATGAAGGTGTGTTGGATTTGTTCACCACTTTGAGTTATTTGTAAAAATAATAAAGATGGGATACAGTGGTGAAATCCAATTTTTTTACTACCGATTCTGTGGGCGTGGCTTAATGGGTATGGTGTGGCTTGGTGGGCGTGGCAGGGGAAGGATACTGCAAAATCCCTATTCTCTCCCCACTCCTGGGGGAAGGATATTGCAAAATCTCCATTCCCACCCCACTCTGGGGCCAGCCAGGGGTGGTATTTGCCGGTTCTCCAAACTACTCAAAATTTCTGCTACCGGTTCTCCAGAACCTGTCAGAACCTGCTGGATTTCACCACTGATGGGATATAAACAAACAAAGAAAGAAACACACACACACACAGGTAGTCCTTGACTTCAACCACAATTGAGACCAGAATATGTATTGTTAAGCAATGCGCTTGTTAAGTGAGTTGTCCTCATTTTTATGACCTTTTTTGCCATGGTTGTTAAGCAAATTACTGCAGTTAAGTGAATCATGTGTTCATTTAGGAAATTTGGCTTCCCCAATTGACTTTACTTGTCAGAAAGCCAGCTGGAAAGGTTACGAATGGCAATCATGTGACCCTGAGACACTGCAACCATTGTAAATACATGCTGACTGACAAGCACCCAAATTGTGATCACGTGGCCATAGGAATGCTGTGTTGGTTTGTAAGTGTGAGGACCAGTTGTAAGTCACTCTTTTCAGTATGGTTGTAACTTTGAATGGTCACTAAATGAGTGGTCGTAAGTCAAGGACTACCTGTAAATGTACTTCCAATGATTAAGATTGTAAATTAAGATTGTAATACTATGACATTTTTTTAGGAAATATATTTCACTGTGGAAGGAAAAAGGTGACGACCAGCAGCAAGGTGTATGGACTCAGTGAAAGGGGTGTTGAGGGAAGCACTGGGAGACTTGAAAGAATAGGTCAGGGATAGATAAATCATCATGGCTAAAATCCAGGATTGTCTGGAAATTCATCAAAAGAGCTAAAGAATTACAATAAGTCTCTGCATTAGCACTGGCTCTATTGATTTCAGGATTGAGATTTACACAATATTTATTTACAAACGTTCCATCACAGGAACACAGAAACATGGTATTACCTGTTCAGGGAAAAATTCTTGAAGAAAGGGACCTAGTAAGATGATTCCTAGTCCTTCTGGGTCTAATTTTGTTTTCATGAGATTTACACTGTTAAGATGAAACACACAAAATATGGCACATTCATATTTTTGCATGACTAAATGCTGTACTTTTAAATGCCAAAAACAATCAAATGGTTGTATTTAGAATCTGAATAGCAAATGCAAAGGAATGGCATTTGGTTGCCAAAATAAGGTTATTTATAAATCTACCGTATTTTTCGGAGTATAAGACGCACCTTTTTACCCCCCAAAAGAGGGTGAAAACTTGGGTGCGTCTTATACACCGAATGTAGCCCCACCCCGCCACCCCCCCCCTTTGGCCTCTGCCTCCCAGCAATTTACCTCCTTGCAGCAAACAGTGCAGAGCCTGATTCCTATACAATGTTCACATTATTAGAGTTATTTTTTAAAGACTGCTTTATTATTGTTCTAGACAACTTAACAAAATGAAGAAGCTTTTTAAAATAAATGCTTGATCTGAAGAGGCCCAGTGCTATTGTATCTTCTTTTAAATAGCAGAGAATAATGTATACTTCCAGAAAGCCACATCAATTTTAACAGCATCTGTACAAGTATAGTCTGAAATGTAACAGTGTTCTGTTGTAGTATTAAGATAAGGCAGCTGAGTTAAACCCTGACTTAGTCATGTTTGGAGTAGATCTATTTAAATAATTGGGAGGAGTTAGTGTGACTACATTTAAGAAAACTTTCTGCCATTAATATACTGCCATAATGTACATTTCTCCAATTCTTTGCTATTTCTATGGGTCAGGCACACATGCACAGAAATACACAGCAAACAGTGTATCATCTGTACTGTTTGCTGTAAGGAGGCAAATTGCTGGGAGGCAGAGGCAGATTTTTTTTTCTTGTTTTCCTCCCCAAAAGCTAGGTGCATCTTATACTTCGGAGCATCTTATACTCCGAAAAATAGGGTATTTGAAATCAAAGCAACAGCAATAATAAAGACTCCACACTTTATAAGGTATTTTTTTTTAAAAGAGATTGCTGTCTAACTTCTGGGATTATACTTGAGAAGACTATACAATTACTGCAAATATTTCACAGCATTAACACATCCATCGATTTTCCAAATGTCTTGCAGAAGCCAGCCCTGATTTTATTATTTTAGAGGATACAAGAAAATTCAATATGCAAACTGTATTAAGCATCTTTTCAAAACACACATTTAATACAACGGAGATAGCCTGTTCAAACATTATAATTTGGGTTAAAATGAAAATCAAGCCACATTTGGGACCAAGAACCTCCCTTATGTAAATGATATACTTCTGATTTCATAGTTTCAGGCACATGGATAGAACCTACGCCCCTTTCCCTTTCTCTCTGTAGACGACGTCTGAATTCTGTTCATGAACGTCTGTGGTGGTAGGAAGCTTCATAACCATACATGGAAATTATCAGCACAGGTCTCTATACATGTGTTCCTTTATTTTAAGCCCAAGAAAGGCTAAAGCATCTTTGCAAAACTAAAATATGAAATGGACAGATTTTATTGACTTTTAATAGATAATACTGTATTATAGAAGAAATTCACCTTCCATATCACAAAATCTTATCCCCCAAAAAAGTTACCACAGTGATTTGATATCATAACCGTAGGCAATTTATACTTACTAATCAGGATCTGATACAAGATCCAGGGCCTTCATTACATCTTCTAGAAGAGGATCTGGTATAAAGCCATTATCTGAGAAAAAAGTACTTTCATTAACATTCCAGCATAATGTTTTTGTTGACTGGTTAGCACTGATACCTTTTGAGTAGGAAGAAGTCAACATTTATTCATATGTGGGTGTGAAAGGCAGTCTCATTAAGGTGCTCTCATACAGGAAGGTATCATTTAGGGAAATTTTCCACTTTTCTAGTATCATACTCTGGGCAGGGAAACTATGTCTATTAATCTGTCGCAATCACTGGCTTAACACCTTGAAATGATGGAGCTTTTGAGCCTAAAACCATAAATTGACATCTATGTATTCATAGATCCAGTGAATCAGGGATAGTTTAAGGCAGTTGAAGGATACGGAGTTCTATTGGGTCCTGTAAAAGTGGAGACCACCTAATTGGGGTACTTCTTATGTGCCTCACCTCTGATTCCCCTGCTGCCCAAACACTTTGCTCTGCTCTAGCAATTATGGATGTTCCTGCCTTCCTTCCTGACTGCATAAGACCAAGCAATCAACAGATGAAAAGCAGGGCAGGCTGTATGAATGATAACGGCAGATGATAACTATCATTGAAGCTACACTGTCTTCCTATTCATCTTGGTGCCCATACTCCACTGCCCAGCCTCTCTGTCCAAGGCTTGCTAGCTTATCCAGAATGTCAAAATAAAATACTTTAACATTTATGAACAAAGAAGAAAAAGGGATTGATCTTGTGTAAGTGTGATGTGGACACTGGCAGGAGAAAGGTGTTCTGCAAAACTTTGCTAGACAACCAAAAACCACTAAGCAGTGCAGTGAAAAGGCATAAATATCAATAGCAGTCCATCCTGCTTTTTCAGCATTTATATCTTCCTTTTTCAGGAAATGTTAAAGGTTACCTTGGCTGAGTTTGGCCAGTGCTTTTGCTGAGGGATAGGGAAGGTGCAAGCAGTGCAGGCAAAACATGCCATTTTCCCCAACCTACTTTCTCTCTTCCAAGCCAAGAGAGAGAGGAGGCAGAGGAGACGGGGCATTGTTTAATAGTATGAATAGCCATGTTGATAGAGATGATCCAGCTGACATTTTATATTGGACTTTCACAAAGTTTCTGACAAAATGTTTACATGGTTCTCTTGAGTAAGCTTAGTAGCTGTGGGTCAGGGCACCTCACAGATGAGTAACAAATTAAAGGTCAGTAAACTGGAATAAATGGGCACTGTGACATTATTTAGGTAAAAAAGATTATCAGGGCAACTACTGTTTCCTTGTTCTGTTATTTATTCTAAAATGAGGCAATGGCTATAGCAAAAAGTACAGGGATTCAGTAAAATAGACTTTCAAAATTAAACCAGTAAAATTCTTCTAGTTACTTAATATTTTAGTTCACATTCTGTAGCTATGCAAGAATCTGTCTGCACTGTTAATCTATAGCTATGTGGGGAGAAGACAAACCTGGTGTTGCATTGGGCCTCAAATTCCTTTCACTGGCCCTGATCTCAGTCCCACAGCAGCAATTACTCAACATGGTAAGTTGTATTTAAGGACTGGATAAATAGTAGCCAATAACACAGAAAATATGGATCTGACATTAAAAAAGTTTCAGACACTTTATATTATCTGTGAGAGATAACTTTACTGATGAAATTTGTTGCATTTTCATTTCAACCAATATATGTACGGTAGGAAGAAACTCAGGCTTAACTTCCTGAGAGGCAACTGAAATGGCCTCTAGATTGCTTACCCTCAGGGTCATATGTCTGAAAGACCCGCCTGGCCTGTTCTGAAGGCGCTTCAGGAGCAACAAGACCCACATCCTGGGGGGGGGAAATCCATAAAATTTAATTGAATCTCACTGTTGTAGCTATAAGGAAAATGTTTTATAAAGGAAACATAACTTTCTAGAAGAAACCACTAGGAAAAAGTCTGACAAATCTGTGTTTTTACTACAAAAATATAGCATGAGGTCTTTACACAGACTATCTAGATTTAGATAGAAAGGAACTTCAGAATTGAAAGATAATTCAGCTACCACACCAAACAGTGCTTGAAGCAGCTTTAAAAAGAATTTTTCTATAGCCTCCTACACAAGCCTATGAACATACAAGTCCACAAAACTTTTGTGAGTTGATCGAGAAAGAAAAGACTTTCTGTCCCTCCTCTATGTTTTCAATATTGCAATTGCATAAAAAAGGGATCTTCATTTCTGGGTTACCCCATTTGTTTCTATGCAGTCAATTTCTCTCTCCTTCTATTAATTTTACTACTTCTCCTTCCTCATTAGTCTAAACCCGTGATGGTGAACCCATGGCACGCCATACCAACAAATGATGCATAAAGCCTTTTGCAATTACTTTTTATTATTATGCAAAAATGATTTTTTTTAACCTTTGTACTAGAGAACAAAACAGGTTATAGATTCCCAAATTTAGGATTGAGATTTTCTAACATTGTTTTAATGTTGAATGGTCAAGGACTGAATTTGATGTCGTCTAAGCTCGGTTGTTTTCTGGCAGTCATTTCACAACCCAGCTAAGTAACACCATCAGTGCAAGCAAGATTTGCACCCCCAATGTACATAGCAAGCAAATGGGGTTTGCTTGTTGTTTATATACGGCAGCTTGCCCTGCTTGTGTTGATGGCAGTGTGGCTTCTTCCTACATAATTGTCTGATTAGGTATTATTTCTTCCCTGATTTCTTCCCTGATGCTCTGAGAAAAACATTTCCATTGGATATTGAAGCTCTTGCTATATATCACAAGTGAAAGAATCGGCTTTACAAAACTTCTCACACTATATTTGTTACATAATTTTTTTGTTCTCCATCATTATAATTGAATCAGAGGTGGGTTCCTCCCGGTTCGCCCGAACCGGTAGCGACCCACTGGTGACGTCGGTGCCGGTCCATGGGCGCTGCCATCTCTTTTTTTTTTTTGAATTTTTTCCGGGTTTTTTTTTTTTTTTTGTGCTTGCGCAGAAGCCGAGTTTCCGGCACTGGAGTTGCTGGTCTTTTTTTTTTTTTGAATTTTTGCCGGGTTTTTTTTTTTTCTTCTGCACACGCGCAGAAGCAGAGCACTGTGCATGCATCTTGTTTTCGGCTTTTTGGGGGGGGGGATTTTTTTCGGATTTTTTGGCACTGAGCATGCGTGCGCACACAAAGAGCGCGCACACCCACGCGGTGCGGGAGGAAGCGAACCGGCAGCGAGGTAAGTTAGAACCCACCCCTGAATTGAATAAAGTATTATTTTTATTGCAAAGTACTGAAAAGCAAACTATTCATTCACTCTAAGCAGCAGTAATATTTATTGACATGTAAACTTTCCCCATATGTATTTATTTTATCTTCCAAATCTCCAAACCTCCTGCCAAACACAAGCATCCAGGTTATGCATATTATCAAAATACATCCTAAATTCTTTATTTTCCATAGAAGAAATCTTATTTGTTGTTTTCCAAATTCTTTTCAAAGCATACCATATCACAAAGATAGGACATATAGTGTTTCATTCTTTAAATCATATTACTATTCTTACTGTCCATTTTGCTGCCATTTAAATCTAGTTTTCCTTGATAATATAGGTTTATTTTAGGAACTCGTGTTTACCCTGGAAGGCAAACACACATAGTCCATTAGTATATTTTAATGAGCATTTGTCAGCTGTTTTCATTCTTAGAAATCAAAAACAGCACACACAAACCCTACAGCAACAGAACTGCTGATAGAATTTCCTGGATTCTGTTTTAACAAACCATTTTTAAAAACTTCCTAAATTCTGTTAATCTAAAAATAGGATGAAGCTATATACAATTACTACACAGTACTCATCAGAAAACCAATTTCATATACGCTAAACAGGTGTTAATCCTTTTTGGAGAAGATACTATACAGCCCAGGAAAAACAAAAAGCTTAAAATTCTGTTAATAGCTTTCTTAGTGCTTAGTGCTACAATTAATTCAGGTTAGTATGGGCAAGATAGAAGAAAAGTGACAGAAATGTGTTCAAAAAGGTCTGTACAGCTTGAAACCTTTTCAAATATATTTGAAATATACTACAAGTCGTAAGACTGAAAAAAATACACTTAAATTTAAACTTGTTACTAATTCAGTATAATTTAAGGCTATACTGAGTTGAGGCATGCCAAACAACCTCAGTTATTTAGATCAAAGAAGAAGTTGCAATATATAACAAGAGAACTATTCAAGTTTTATATTTTATATACTTTTTCTTCTTAGTGAAGTAAGAAAACTTTTTTTTAAATGGACTTAATTTTATCTTCTATTTATTTCAATTTTATAGCCCTATATTGGCTTAAGCCAATTTACAAAGCAACATCACTTAGATACAGGATGTCAGCAATTAACTACTTTTCATATAAGGGCAGTATTTGATAATTATATTCACACTGTGCTCAAAGCACAATAGCTAACTGAAATTATGACCACAGTGATATAAATTAAATTATTATTTAATCCTATGGCTAATTTATAGTATACAATTAACATCCAGATTGTTTTAAAGTCATCAAATCACTCACAGAATAGCATTTGTATCAGAATTGGTTTTAATATTATATTAGTATATTGAATATGCTAATATGCCACAGCATAAACAAAATAGTTTAATCTGAAATTATGTGTAATAATCTGAACTGTTGGCATAATTCATGTATTTCTTTTCTCACAGGTACCAATTTATATTGCAAAATATTCAATTAAAAATAACATCCAGAACAACTAAATGAAACACAAGACTAAGATTTAAAAATATTCTTACATTGTCTCCTTAATACTTTTCTCTTACTGGGGAGTAATAAAACATTGTGTATATTGGTGTACACATTTCAAAACAAGGAGACAATGAAGAAAATCAAAGACTTGTTTCTTACCACTTCAAAAGACAACATGAAATGAATTTGCAAGGTTATTTAATTGCACTTGTAAAGAATGAAACTAAATGCTGTATACAAGAATATATGCAATGTAGGTGGGCAGTCAACAGCTGTCAAATACATTACTGTCTATAGGATGATCAAATAGTTAACAGGAGATAAACAGACTAGTAAATTTTTGTCATCCATATAATTGCACCAGTATTCACCAAGTTTCAACATTTCTTCTTTGACATATATTAAGATGCTTCAAAGTCAGCTGTAAAGCATATAGCAGATAAATTCAGCTAAATGTGAAAAGATGGGTGACTTGTTTTGAAGAATATAATACAACAAACCCATACTAGTTTTTAACTAGATTTTTAAAAATGTACTTTAAATTTTTTGGATCTTGAATACAAAGAATAATGTGTTTATAAAAACCAGAATAGGACAATATTGCTTTCATATCTCAACTGGTACAAAATAAGATACTGGTAGTTTGCATCACATCCTCTTCTACTCCTTTTTCAATAGGTCAATTCTTATTTGTTCATATTTAAAATGATACAGCTTATATGGTCACAACATTTCATATTATACATTCAGACATAGGCAATCTTGATTTGCGTTCAATAAGAAACCACTGTTTATGAAACTTTCTGAATATTGTAGTTCATATACTATAGTATCTACACCTATTTAAAATATAAAACATTTTGCAGTTATTTCATTTAGAGGTAAACTGCTAAAACCTTGAAAAGGAAGTAGACAGAAACTAGATTTTTCTTCCAAAGGAAAAAATGAATTCAACCCACTAGGTGTATAAAAAATTATATTTTCATGGTCCAGAGTAAGTCATGAGCAGTGAAACCTTTCAGACTATCATATTTAGAATCTATATACAGTAACATTAGTTAGAAAAATATATACATACATGTGCTAGGTTCAGCAATACAGAAGTGGCATAACTTTGCTTACTGATCTAATTCTGCCTCACAGGAATATATCTTAATAAATGGACTATAATGCAGTTTAAAGTTTGGTTTTGATCATGAACACATATATCATTAATGCTCAAAATAAAATAAGGTTCTTTAGTCTTTCTGGAAATTCATTACTTTTATTTAATATTTTCCTCATTAAAGTTTCTTGAACTCCCTTAGTATGATGCTTCTGTTATTTTTAATTTTCTGCTCTTCATTCTTATCTTTTCTTTTTAAGGATCACTGTTACTGCAAATTTGATGGGAGCTGAATAATGGAAGATTTAATTCAAGATTGAAATAATGTTGAACTGAAGCAAATTCACCTCTTCGGCTCATCAAAAACCAATTCAATGTAAGCAATGGCAGAGCCATTTCTTGTTTTGATGAGCGGTTCTGGATTAAATCAGAACAACCCTTTATTTGCAGCACTGAAAAAATCACAGATTACAATACATGTAAATACAATACATAACTTTCTAAAAATAGCCATGTATGGATTTGTTGTTTCTGAAAAAATATTAAAGGGGTTTTGTTTCTTTGCCATACCAAACAATCAATAAAGTTTTGAAGATATTTCAATCATAACAAGCCACATGTTTAAAACATTTTTTAAGTTCAATAGATTTAGAGAAATATTTTTCATTTAACTTTCAATATTACCAATCTGTTTTGCAAACACTGTTGTGTGGAAAAACTATTATACTTTAAGAAAAACTTGAACTATAAGACTCAAAGAGTATTATTTGGCCCTAAACATTGAAATAAAAAAGGAAGGAATCCTACCTTGGCAAAAAAGACTGTAAGATGAGTTTCACTGCCAAGTATCCAAATAGGGAATTTTGGAGACTTCAAATAGGATCCAACCTAAGAAAAACAAGAACATTAAAACAAAACAAAACAAAAATGAATTAGCACATTTCTAATGGAGCACATAATGCATACTTCTGCTTCAAAATATTGTTGGGTAAACAAGACAGAGTACTCTTAAGGAAAAGAAGTCTACATCTGGACACTGGCTTTCTAACTATGGCTTAAATTGCATTCCAAGGAAAAGTATCATAGATCAGGGGTGAGAACCAGTTGTTATTTAACTTCTGTACTAAAATAAGAAACAAATATAAAAATGGAAATTCCGTACGGCATTTGGTAAAGTTTATAACAGTAAGACTCAGATTAAGGTCTGATCACGAAATATATTAGATAATTTTGAGCCAGTCTTTCTCATAGAGCCTTATGTAGCTGACAAAAGTGTTGCTATGAGGTTAAAGGGAGGTGAGATATAAATGTCAAGCTGATGGAGTGATTTGTATTGGAATGGAAAAAGATGTTTCAGAACATAGTGAGGTGCTTGTATAGCACTTTTCAGCAATTGCTTAAAACAGTCTTTTTCCTGGATCATGCAGCAACCCTCCACAGCTGTAATACAATCTTAGGAAAGGACATGTTTGATTTAAAGAGTTGCCAGCAGATGTTACTTGTATTCCTACATGTGTTCAGAAACACATTTTCTTCTCTGTATTCTAAGCACCACATAGACCTAATAAATGTTAATGACTGACTGCTGATATAATAAACAGAGTTAAGCATGCAACAAAAAAATCAATTTCCAATTGGGAATAATCTGATCTCTTTTAACAACTACTGTAACAGTGAATGCTTCTTTTAAAGAAGAAAATTGTAAATTTTATCTATCTATCTATCTATCTATCTATCTATCTATCTATCTATCTATCATCTATTTATTTATCTATTCTATAAATATAAATATAGAACTCTAATTTTATAGCACACCTATCATTCATGCTTACATGCCATACCCAAAGACTACAAAAAGTCCAAATATAGTATTGTATTAATTTGTTGAATGTAGAAATAAATGAGATGTTGATCTAGATGTTTAAGAGGTGGATGGGAATAATTTGGGCATTAGATATTGGTATTTCATAGGAAACTACTGAAATAGCAACAACAAAGAACCAAATCAAAAATTTAAAGGCACCATCCAGGATTGCAAGTTTATAGTTTTTGTAAAAAGTATGTAATTGTCTCTAATATAAGAAATTTAAGATAACACTGGGTAATGCTTTCATTCATTAGACATGTTTTTTCAGTCATATAATTCATCATGCTTTCACATGACAGGTTTTAAAAAGCTTACCTTACAGTATCTCAGGGATTCCATAAGTGTCAAAAAACCAACAGCTCCTTGTTTATTAATTCCAAGTAATTCTGAAGAGAGACAACATTCTTGTATTAGATTATTCAAAGTCTGATTCATAGTTCTTTTTCTTAGTTACACCATACAATGAAATTTTGTTCTATATTAACAAAGTAAATGGCAAACAAAAATATATAGAGGGAGTAATACAACTGAAATAAGCAACATTAAAATAATATTTTTTCCTATTTTCAGTATTTTTTATGTTTAATGAAGCAAAGATAGAAATAAGTAGTAACTGAAAAGCACGCATTAGAAAAGGAATGCACAACTGAAGAATTCAAACAAATTCTTATGAATTCAAGAAACTCTGCTAGAATACAAAGGAAACTAAGCTAAAGTGACTAAAAAATTGTTGGCTTTAGGCAACGTTACAATTTTTGACACACATATCACATTTATTCGGAGGTGGAACATGTATGCAGGATCTCAGTAAAGAAGCTCACACATCTAACAAAGAAAAATTTAAAAAAATAATAGGGGAAAAGTACTATTTCTCAGGGACTGCCCTTCGACATTGTAACAGAGGAGACAACAACTCTTCATAACAAGAATCAGAATTTTATATTAGCCATTATAATTTAAAGTTTGTGGGGTTAAATAAAGCAGGGATATAAAATTTCTATTTGAAGATCATTTCAACCAAACCCATAACTGGAACTGATAGCAGTAGATGGTTTTATTCATTTAACACTTTAGTGTTTATAAAAATTATTCTGAGTTGCCCACTCTATATCCTAAAAGATAAGCTGTCTTCTTAACAATGTATTCCTTTCCATTGCCTATAATATGTATTCCTTTTTGAAAGAGTTTGCTCTTTAAAACATACAGATGAATAACTCCTTCACAGCCTATCCCAAGAATTAATATGAGAGGGAATCCAACCCATCCTCTTAAATCCCATATATAGAATAGAATAGAATAACAGAGTTGGAAGGGACCTTGGAGGTTTTCTAGTCCAACTCCCTGCTTAGGCAGGAAACCAGGAAATATTGATAACATGTATTTAGAGCGGAAGAGTCATTTCAGATCACTGCTTTCCTGTTATAGAAATCAAGTGTTTGCTTGCAAAAGTTTCAAAAATAATCATCTCATGTATTTGGCTACAATTTGAAGGTCCCTCTCCACTATCCAATCACTTTGCCAGCTAGCATAGACTACATTGAGATAGGCAGACCATTGCATGATGTTACATGCTATTCTATTACGCTTCTAAATTTCAATTTTTTCTTTAGATGTTATTGTTTTCCAGAGTTATTTCAAGCTCTTTCTTTAAAACATTAAACAACACAGAATCACAGTTTTAAATCTTCCAATAATAATTTGCTTCTAATCAAATTGCAACACATGGCAATACATGCAACATCCACTTGGTTAAACAAAAAGTGATATGGGGATTAAACTTTCATTCAGACATGGTCACAAGATTAAACTCAAGGATAGAATCTGATACATTTTTCAGCAGTACACTGTCACAGCAATTTGATTGCATAAAAACACTTTTAGAGATCCGATTTTAAAATACTTAGCAATGAAAAACTAACTCATTTGCACATACAGTCATAATCGAACAGCACTTCATTATCATCTGATGATTTTGGAGAAACATTTTTATCTTATTCTAAAAGCTTTAATAATTTTTTTCTTTACGGGCTACTGCCATCTTGTGGATTTAAAAATACTTCACTTATTTATTGGCGGGATATACTGTAGGTAATCCTCAATTTATAACAATTAATCCTAAAATTTTAATCATGTCAAGCCATTATGTACTAGATTTAATTTTATGACTGTTTTATGGTCATTAAATGAATCACAGTTGTTAAGTGAATCACATGGCCATATGTCTGAATTTAGCTTATCCAATGGGTGTTTTTTTGCCAGAAAATGGCAAAAAGTCACAAAACATGATCATGTGGACATGGAACACTGCAACTGATTGCAAATGTGAGTCAGTTGCCAAGTGTTCAAAATGTAATCATGTCACCAGGGTGGTAGTGAGATAGTTGTAACTTCAAGAATGGGTTGTAAATAACTTTTTTTTAGTACATTGTAACTTCGGCTGTCCATTAAGCATCAGTCATAAATCAAGGAATATCTGTAACTTAAAGTCTGATATGCAACAGTTGCTGAAAAATGAAAGTGTTGCATCAGATTTTGGCAAGAAAGTAGAATGATTATTTAATGTTAGATTTTCCCTTTTAAGATCAAAGTTATTTCAAGGCTGTAAGATCAAAATCTTATAGGATGAATAAACTGCACCTTTAGAAGGAAGGAGCTCAGGGCTATCTATAGTATAGCCTGAAACTTTAAGCTGTTTTTATCTAGCTCAATTGTTATTTCAATCTAACTTTAGATGATGATAGTTTAAAATACCAGGTCAAACTGAAAAGTCAAGGAACCACCATGAAAAATCCATTCTACCCACAAAGGCAATATAGCGATGTAGTAAAATTATAATTTTCTATGGTATACAATTCATTTAAAATTTTTATTGATGTTCAATTACTATTTCTAACATTTTAGGCCTGAAATAAAATCTTATGGGGAAAGAGTTTATCAATAAAATCTGTTCTAGAATGTTGTGGGAAAATAAGCTTGACTGTATACCTGGAGGGATTATCAGTAGGAAGCACTCATTAAACAGAAAGAAATATTTGATCATTCCAATAAAGATACAGAATTAATTTATCTGAATTGCATGCAATTCAAATTCAAAGCAAAGGCAAATAAATAAGTTTTTTTAATTCAACATTACTATAAGGCAAATCAAATTCATACTTACTCATTCCTGAGCATTCCCTATCTCCATCCCAGACATTAGATACTGCAAATCCCGTCAGCAGAAGATTAATTAAACTTTGGCTTAAAAGGCAGAAGAAAAGGTTTTTGATAATTGCACTGTTGCTTTTTGCTAAAAAAAGTTTAGATATTTTAACTACTCACTCAACTGCATAGTAAAACACAGTATCCTGTGCATACACCTTTTTGGATAGCCAAGACGTTCATTTTAGATTACAAGGCGTAAAAAGTTAACTTTCCATACAACTTTGTAAGAGTTACTTACAACAACAGCATACTAAAAAGCAGAGACATCACCCTGCCAACAAAAGTGCGTATAGTCAAGGCTATGGTTTTCCCAGTTGCAATGTATGGCTGTGAAAGTTGGACCATAAGAAAGGCTGAGCGCTAAAGAATTGAGGCCTTTGAACTATGGTGCTAGAGAAGACTCCTGTGAGTCCCTTGGACTGCAAGGCGATCAAACCGGTCAGTCCTAGAGGAGATCAACCCTGACTGCTCTTTAGAAGGCCAGATCCTGAAGATGAAACTCAAATACTTTGGCCACCAAATGAGAAGGAAGGACTCACTGGAGAAGAGCTTAATGCTGGGAAAGATTGAGGGCAAAAGAAGAAGGGGACGACAGAGAATGAGGTGGCTGGATGGAGTCACTGAAGCAGTAGGCGTGAGCTTAAATGGACTCCAGAGGATGGTAGAGAACAGGAAGGCCTGGAGGAACGTTGTCCATGGGGTCGCGATGGGTCGGACACGACTTTGCAACTAACAACAACTAACAACAAGTAATAAATATTACATAAAAATCTAGTTACATATATTTTTATCAAGTGATGATTAATTATTACATAATTAATGCTATTTCTAAGATAGCATTTGTTCAGTTACTAGTTTAAGGAAGATAGAAATAACAAAGCTTACCTTCCATGACCATAAACAGGATCTATCAATGGTTCGGATGAATCTTCAATTTCATTTTTTATATTTTCAATGCCCTTAAAAATTATAGGACAATGGCCACACATTTGTGCTAAGAAATATATTTTTCCCAATTCTTTAGCATGCATATTTAATAGGTTTTAGCTATTCTGAAAGTTAGTTGTGACTGAAAATTCAAACAAGTGACTTACCTTACAATTTTGTTATTTTTTCATATAATTTAATTGCCAGTAAGTACTATCCTATACAATATCCTCTTCATTGTGATATAAAACTAAAAGCCACTTCAACTCATTCCAGAATCTCTCAAGAAATTCCAGGCTGTATAAAGTAGCAAAGTCTCCATATTTTTGAGCAAAGACTTAAAATTCAGCATATATACAAGTACTATTACTCTTTAAAATACAGTGTATTTTATTCTGTTCATCTTAGGAGGAAAAAATACATTATTTAAAAGATCCTTTAATCTTTTAAATAGTCTTCCTCTAACCAACCCTATTATAATCATTTCAGAAATAAACCTAAGAGAACTAGCAAAGACCACAACCTACAGCTATATAAACATACACACACATAAACATACATGCTTGTGCTAGAAGCCTAACTCATATAATTTAATGAAGCTATTTTAAAAGTTCTAAAATAGTTTTTTTAAAAACACACCTTAGTAAGTATCACAGAATACAGAAAAAGTAGCACTCCAAATTTATTTGCCCACATTGCATGGTGATTCCAAACTGCATCCTTGAAATCAGAAAAGTTGGCATATGAACGCTTGCTAAAGATTAAAAACAAAAGTCAGTTAGGCATTCAAAAGGCATTCAGTACTTGTGATTAATGTAAATGCAATATAACTAAGAACAATTGTCTATTGGGAAAATCAGTGGTTGTAGCAGGTATACATTATTAGTGGTATCAATATAGCAGAATAAATCAATATTTTAGAAACATGTTTAAGATTCCACATCTGAAAAGAATTGACATGGTATAAAGAAAATGGGTACCTTATTAAAATCTCCACTATGTTTATACAGGTTATATTTAATATATGAAATTAGGCATTTTATACAATGCCTAGGAAATTTATAGAATGCCAAAATGGGATGCCAAAGCATGAAAACACTTAATATTCACACATTTATACACATTCTATGAAATGCCAAAAGGCAATCCTGTGAAGTATAAAATATTCCCGCTAAAATGCCATTCTAGCCTTCCATGTTGCAACAAGTAGTGGTATTTTCAATACTGGTATTTTGCTCTTGTTTTTTTTTCCCAGTAAGAAAATCCTGTCCTTTATTTTGCATTTCTTCTTTCATTTTCATATATATATTTCTTTTAAATAAACTCTAACCTTAAACCATTTCATGACTCTCTTTTCATACTTTGCCCAAATAGTTCTTGTCATTCTGCATCATTCCGACATATTACATACAATGCCTTGGGAAAGCATATAGCATATTAAAATAACAGACATTTCATACTTTCCTAAAAAGTTACACATTCTATAGATTTCCTAGACATTCTATATAATGCCAACTTTTCACACATTGCCAGTAACATATATATTGTAAATTAATGCATGTATATATGGATTAAATTTATAGATTGCCCAATTCATAATGACTTCAGGCAGTATACAAATTAAAAACAGATTCAATACAATAACATTAAAAGGCATATTATTCCTAAACTAGCATCTGGAAAAACGATCAAGTCTTCATGGTCCATTTAAAGGATGTCAGTTTGGAGCCAACACTAGCGTCCAGAGTACACTATTTCAAAGAGCAGGTGCCATGATGGAAAAGGCACATCACCTGGGACCCATCATAATCAGAGCCTACCCATTGGGTCAGAATTTACCCAGTGAGCAGAAACAACAGAAAAACAGTCCATAAGACAACTAGGTGCACACCCTAGCTGAAGGGCTCTATAGGTCACAGTAAATACTTTGAATTGTAGTTGAAAACTTACTGATAACCACTGTGGCTCACAGAACAGAGGTGTCACTGATAATTATTATTACTATTAAATTTATTTTGCTGCCCATCTCATGGATTGAGGCGACTTGAGTGGCTTTAATAATTTTTAAATTTGTAAAGCCATCAAAACTATTGGACAAAAATAGCTCTGATACAGAAAATTATAGCTCCAGGGAGTCTGCACACTTAACACTCTTTTTCCTCTCTATTTAAAAAATTCATGTAAAATCTCAGGTGTTATTTCCTACCACTCCTAACAGTATGTTTCTTTCTGGTTTTAAAGCAGCAGGTTGCATGAGCTTAAGCAGGTTTAATCTTGATGTTCAGCCACATGGGATAAAACAATACTAAGCTTATATCTTAAAATGATAATTTTGAATATTTTAAGTGCTGCAACATGTTACTTACTGAATTAGTGCATGAAATCGTTCAAAGCCAAACTCTTCGACAGCCAAGGCAGCTATACACAAGAAATACTTTTTAGCACAAAGACAACCAAAACTGACACAAGAAACACAGCAAGCTGGAATACTTCCAAGCTTTTCATAACGAAAGTTCACCCCCCACCTTCTTTCAGTACAACTTTTGTTACATTGTACGTGCCAGTTTAATGAAATTAAGAGTCAATATTGCCAAGATTACAAAACCACTGAATTTCAACAGCTTTGCAAACTAACCAGAGTCAGTTTGACATGAATTATGAAAACTACTGCAGGAAAATCATCAAGCACAAGCATAGTTTTTCTAAAAGGATAACTTAGAATAATTTGGATTTCAGAACAGAATTAGTGTAAGAAAGCTATATCTTAGTTTGATTTTTCTCAAGTTGTTTCACTACAAAACAGCAAACTAGGAGCATGCATCTTTTAAGAAATACTTTGCACTTTTTAATAACTAACCAAACAGTAAAAAAAATGCTATATTTAGTGCTTTTCCAATTCTAACTTTTTACCAACTTTTCTCACTTTTTGAAAGAAAAATTAAAGAGAGTTTTTCAACCGATGCCTAATCAGTTTAAAGGTTCTAAGTGGAATTTACTGGAATTTAGTTACTGAATTTCATAAGTAATGAAAATAAGTGATTTACGGTTAGATTAACATAACAGTGCTGTATCTATTATAAATATGATAAGTATCGGTACTTATTTAATTAAATTTATTGACCGCCCATCTTACCACATACCACAAGGTAACTCTGGGCAGTTGACAATAAATATCCAAAGAATGATTGTAGATTTTGAATTCTATAACATGAATTCTACTTCTGATAAAAGAAACACAGCTGCAAGTCAGATAAATATATCAAATAACAAAAAATAATAATTACCTTAATATTAAGCTACTTGGTTGTTAATAAAACATATAATGTGAAGCTTTGTGTAATAAATACATTTGGAACAGTAACTAGGCATAAATAATAAGCCTCAATGAAAAATATTGATATATTTATTGCATCTAATAAAAATATCAAATCATCAATAGGCTGAAAGAATGAGGAATAAGGAAGTTTGAACCAATGAGCCTGCATTATTTTACTCAATATAAAACAAACAAATCAAGCAATGCTTGTATAAATTATTGTCATCAATTTCACTGAGCCTGAACTAAGTGCAATAGTATAGAACAAAGAGAAAGAAGAACATACTACAGAAAGTCTTTATTTTTAAACAAGAGAGTTTAGTCTCTCTAAGCTGATTAATAATTATTTAATAATATGAATAGACAGGTATAAGAAATGAAAAATTTCAATTTTTGTTTTTGCAATTACCAACTCCAATATATTTTACTACCAGAATGAGTTTCATAATTACATCTTTTGTTCCATGAGAAGCATGTACCAGAACAAGGATAATAACAACTGCTTCTCAACTAATTCCTTTAAAATGGAAAGAAGCGATAAACCATAAGCATATTCCAGCAATTACGAACAAAGCACTAAATAGGAAAGCTCAGCATTTTTTTTCTCAGCACCACTTGTTATGTATCGTGGAGCAGTATCATTCTACTGACAAATTTATTTTATCAGAACCATGTTCCCTCCTGTCAAAGAAAGCATTATTTAACTTAAATGAGCCTTAATGTGATGGATTGATATAAATGGGTTGAATACATCATCTGTGTTATTAACATTAATGCAAAATCTGAGTCACCTTAAATAATTTACTATATGACTAAGCAGTGGCCTTCTTTACCAAGCTATTTGAGGCCCAACTAAACAAAACTACACTCTAATCAGGTGGTGCTCCATTTTTTGCCCCAAATAAAATCTGAGTTGTAATGGAATAGCCGCATGCTTAAATTTTAAATCTGTGGCCCCACATATGTAAAGAAAATTAGTGAGTGCAGGTACTCAACGTTTGACTGTAATTAAGCCTGGAATTATGATTGTGAGTTATGATGGTTGTTAAGAAGGTCACCACATGACCCCATATGACATATTTTATGTTTTTAGTGGCAGTCATTAAGTGACTGTCATGTTCATTAACCAAACCCATTTTGTCCCAATGGGCATTTTGTGCTGGAAACTAGCAAAAACACCTCTCCAAAATACTGGTCACGTGACCATGAGATGCTGCAAATAGTCATAAATATGAGCCAGTTGCCAAGCATCCATAATGTGAATATATGATCACACAGTGGCCACTGGAACTCTGTAATCAGATCATAATGGGGTTGTCCATCGAAACCTCAGACAGTAGCTAAGCGACCAGCTGCTACGCAAGGGCTACCTATAAATCATTTAAAGCTTTTACAATCTTATCAAACATTATTCCTTCACTATAAAATGGTTAGCACTCTTCATGAATCAGTCACCTGAAAATAAGATTATATGTTTCACATTCATTCATGTATTTCACAAAACATACATTTCCATAGACCTAAAAGGGCATTAAATATTTTACTGGAGAACAAATTACATGGACTGCACAAATATTAATGATATATTAATGACTATATTCAGCTAAGTTTTGGATGAAAATATTAAAGGACTCTACTGTGGGAATTCTTCCACAACAGCGTCTACTCTGAAAACATTCCACCTAACCAACAGTTTTGTTTTTGATGCAGTTGTACAGGTAGAAACATATTTAGTTCTTCCATTAGGCTAAAACAGAATAAAAAATGAGCAAACAGGAAGTGCCATAATCTAGCCAATAAATATTACATTCATACCCAATAGAAACTGGATATATGAAAAATATTTCAAAACTGGAATGAATTTAAACTGAAATTTCTCATTCTGAATTTACTGGAAGTGGCCCACTTTTGAAACATGCTTTCATATATTTAATTGATCAGAGTGCTTATGATTAGGGTTTGGAATGAGTTGTCTGGGGTTGAAATATTTCAGCTTGAAATGTTTATACACTTCCAATTAGGTATGGAGACAGTAACTAATATGGCTTTAGAAAACAAAAGCAACAAAAAGCTTAAATCAAAATAGCAATAGCACTTAGACTTGTATAACGCTTCACAGTGCTTTACAGCCTTCTCTAAGTGATTTACATTTCTCCCAACAATCTGGGTCCCCATTTTACTGTCCTTGGAAGGATGACAGGTTGAGTCAACCTTGAGCCGGTGAGGATCAAATTCCTGGCAGTGACCTGAATTAGCCTGCAATACTGTGTTCTAACCACTGCATCACCACGGCTCCAAAATGTTACCATAAATAATATTTTTAAAAGAATTACAGTATCAACTCTACTGTTACGTGTAAGTCAAGAAGAATTTGAACCATGTTAAAATGTAAAATATTTTACATTAAAAAATATTTTAACATGAGCAAAAAGCTTAATTTCTCAATGTATTTTTATTTATGTAAAAATACAAATTTTATTTGCTTATTTTGAGGATATTTCAGTAAGAATTTCAAAGTATCATTAATTAGACCAGTGGGTATTTTTCTAAACTTCTCTATATTAAATAATATTGCATTATAGAACAAACTGGCCTATAGTTTTTAATCGTCTACTATTGGTACTGTCTGCTAATAGACTGATTTTATACCAGGACTGTAAAAGAACTTGGATCTACTGAATGAAATGAATGGATTCCTTCCCATTGCAGGAAGGATTAAGAGCAAGTAGAAGAAACACTTTCTGTGAATTCACCCCCATCATTTCTTTAATGAAGCTTTACTTTTGAATGCTTAATTTAAAATTATATCTGCATCCATATTTGTATATTACTGATATATTATTAAAGTATTAGGTTATGAACATTGCATATCAAGCATATTCTAATATTATAAAAGGTAATTGAATGTGTTCAAGAAAGAGAGGTAGGATATATCCTTCAAGATCACATTTGCTATCTGTAGATTGTCTTGATTCTTTAAAAAAAGGTTATGCAGTAATGAGTTACCTGACTTATTTGGACCCAATCTGATTCAGTCAGAATATCGACAATATAAATACTGTAGCCTAGGCTTAAAATATTTCTCAACTACTGTACATCTATCAAACTTAGACTACTAGGGGTAATGAAAATTAGGAAGAGAGGACAAAATGATCTGTAGAACCATGTTAAATAATCCTATATCTTGAAAAATACATTTTGTATAAAAAGCACAAAGTATTCCTGACTCATATTACACAAAATATCTTACATGTTTGCTCCTCTTGATGGCTCGACTCTGCTGAATTTTCAGAAATATTAGCAGTATCTTCCACAGGGTTTCCTCTTTGCCATGTTGCCAAACAGTATGACTCTGATTGATCAGAGCAAGTCATTTCCAAAATTTCACATAATGCATGACAAAGGAGATTTTTCTGCTCTTCCTCTGAAATATTCAAAGTCAGAACAGACAGAGTTTTGACCAGGAACTTGCATGCAAAATATGTAGCAACATTCTTTATACAATCTAATAGTCTTCCTCAAATCCCAGCAGATTTAAGGCAATTTAGGAAAAGAACTGACAATCAATGACTTTGAATTTCATCAATTTCTGGAGAACTATCCAATACTTTGTCAGTTCAGATTTCTAAGCTGTTTAAAATATTGGGCAAGACAAGAAAGTATTTGGGAATTAAGTGTTCTCTTCCTGGCTCATTCTCTCCTTCAGTTATACTACCCCTGTTGGCTCAGTTGACACATAAATCTAGTTCAGACCAATAGGAATAAACCTTGGTATACCTTGAACTCTTGCATCCCCCTCTATTTCATCTTTCTCTATCAAGTATAGTCAAGAAGAAAGGTTAAATAAGTAAGGATATATTGATTTGGTTAGAATTTTGGTTATACTGATCTTTGACCCTTTAAAAAAAAATCTATTTTTTTTAAACTTAAGCTTCCTTTCTCCTGTATTCTGGGGAAAAAAATGTCTTACCTGCTTTCCTTTTATTTGCTCTGACTTTCTAGTTGGATTTCCATATGAAAAATATTCCTTACGGGCTGCCCCTGTCAGCGTCCTTTACAATTGTGACCTTTGATGTAGTTGTTAGCACAGTGGGCTCTTTTCCCTGGAAATCTCCCTGTCTGTCTTGGCAACACAACGAAACACACACACACACACACACACACACACACACACACACACACACACACATACATACACATATATATACATATACATACTATATATATATCTATATCTATACATAATATATATATATAAACAAACTGGCGGCCCACAGGCCAAATGCGTCACACACAGACCATGCCCACCCTGGCTCTGCAAAGGCAAAAAAATGTCACGATACGTCACGTGACACGATCGAGTTTGACACCTGTGAGTTAGAATAAGGCATTCTGGAATAAACCAAAGGAAACCAATTCTTCACTATCTTGAAATGTGTCAATAAAGGCAAAGTTTAGATTAGCCAGTTGGACCCAATATAGAGTTTAAATCAGAAAGTAGATGCATCTCTTCCACTCCAACAATGCCAGAGAAGAAAGAGAAGATGAGAGTTTGTCGTCAGTCATTCCTCTCAGCCCAACCCATCTGACAGGCTTGTTGTGGGAAAATAGGAGGACAAAGATGTGCAAGACATGTTTGCTGTCTAGAATTGTTTGTAAAAATAATAAAGGCAAGAAACAAATAAATAGCCAGGTGTTTTTATCCCTTCTGAACATAGTAGTCAATAAGTCCTAGCATGCCAGTTAGAAAGATTATAAATTTCTGCTGCTTGCTTAATTTGTATGTTGACTCATTTGTCAGGATTCGGTTTCCTGTTAAGACTTATAAGCCTAAATTCTATTTTTAAGTTTAATGTTACCATTCTATTTTTAAAATCATCAGCAAATGCATAATCTTCTCTGAATTATGCAGATTAATAAGCATTGATTATAAATAATAACTATTGTTTGGTTTAGCACATATCATTTTGCAAATTTGGCATTATAATCCTCTTGGAGATGTAGGTTCATAGTTACCTTGACACTGTCTCCAGGTAGATTTCTCACAAGTAAAAAGCTTCTTCAGAAGGAGTGCCTTATATTAAAGACAATATTGACATATCAGAAATGTATGATTTGATCTTCAGTGGTGCAAAGAGTTTCCATTTTCAATATTGGTTTAATATTTGGGGGGGGGGAAGATTTATAAATATTCCCCAATACTGAAGTCCTTTTCCCTTATGCCTATATAGAATTTACTATTTTAGTCCCATGTCATTTAACAATTACAGATACCTGAAAATATCACTGCAAATCTAACAAGATTCTATACAAAGTGTAATCCCTTTTGTCATACATGCTATTCTAAAAAATAGGAAGCATTTCATGTCAAGTAAGGGATTGCAGACCTATCCCTATTCAGAAACACCAGTTACCTTTATTGGAAATCAAATGTTGCTGAAACTTGAAGAACATTGGATTCTTAAGATGTATATTTTTATCTCACTTAAAAATTGGTAGTTGTAGTATTAAATGAATGTCATATTAAATGAACATTACAGACTTCAACATCTCAAAATACAGGTAGTGCTTGATTTACGACAATTGAGCCCAAATCTTCTGTTGCTAAATGAAAGAGTTGTTAAATGAGTTTTGCCTCATTTTATGACCTTTGCCATCTTTGTTAAGTGAATCACTGCAGTTGTTATTAACATGGTTGTTAAGTGAATCTGGCTTCCCCATTGACTTTGCTTGTCAGAATGTAGCAAAAGATGATCACATGACCCCAGGAAACTGCAACTATCATAAATATATGAACCAGTTTCCAATCATCTAAATTTTGATCATGTGATCATGGAGATGCTACAAGGGTCGTAAGTGTGAAAAATGGTCATAAGTCTTTTTTCAGTGCCACTGTAACTTTGAACAGTCACTAAATGAACGGTTGTAAATTGAGGTACCTGTAACTGTGTTTTACATTCAGTATTACCTACGCAGCATGCCACAGTTGTTTATTCTAGGTGATTTAAATTATCGAATAAGCCAAATATCAGTAATGAAATATATTTTTCAGGTTTGTTTACTCAGATGTTAGCATTATTACCTGAACTGGTGCAATTACAGCACAAGGGCCTCCTTCAAATTGTTCTAATGCAGTAGATTCTGAGTCACTGAACACAAATCCTGAGGAAAATAAAAATTTTCAATTAGCTATTTCCAAGAAAAAAAATGTTCATTAATAAACTTTAGCATATTTTTCATAAAGTATTCCTTATCAAACTCGTGTTCTTCAACATTCCAAGTCTCAACCTTATCTGTAAATGCTATAGCCAATGACATTCTTTTTCATTTGCTATCTATATTTCTATATCTATCTTTTCTGAAATAAAGATCAAGGTTTTTCTAGCTGTATTCTGCAGTATACCAAGAAATCACTGCTGGACTATGTTGGTTTAAGGAGATAAAATAAAAACAAGGGAAAAACCATATATATATATATATATATATAAGCAGAATGTGTTCAGTCTCTTTAAACAGCTACCCAAAACAGTAGATTTTTCAACAGTTCTCAAATTTCATTTAAATAAGAATAGCATGTATAATACGTTTCAGCTTCAATTCTTGGCTCCATTTTACAGGTAGTCCTTGCATAACAACCTTTAGCAACCATTTGAAATTATGAGAGTTTTGAATGACTGGCACTCATAGTTATGGCTGTTTGGAGTGCCCTGCTGCCACGTAATCAAAAGCATGTAGATTTCCAACTGCAGGTTGCACATCATGAACCCCCCCTCCCCATCTCTTCCTTTTGGTCCACTGCACTCCACAGACTCTGACCTTGTCCGTCTTCTTGCTCCCACTGCTGACAAAGCACACCCAGACTTGCCCTTGTAAAGCAACCGCTGCCGGTCCATTCTTCCCCAGGTCAGTACGGTACTTATCTTGTGAGACCTTGGGAAGAAAACCTTGCATGGCCAGCAACTGCCTTGAGAAGGACCAGGGCAGCGGAAGCAAGACGACAATGAAGGACAGATGGGGCAGCAGAATGCAGGGCAGAGGGCAGTTATAGCTTCATGCGGACTGCTTTGCACCATGCTGCTGAATCGGAACAGCTGGGTGCCAACAGGATTCATGCTGCTGGGGCTGTTGCACGCCAATGGCTGGGGCAGCTAGAGTTTTGCACTGCACTGGGGTACTGGGCTAACTGCACATTGCTGGGCGGGGGTGATTGTAGCACTGCACCACTGGGCTGGGGCAGCCACTAGTGTCATACTTCTGACCCTGGCAGCAGCCACCCAAGCCCAACACCTCACTTCCTGCCTGATTCCCCATTTCCTTGTTGGAAGTTGTGAAGAGGTCCTTGCTTAACAATCCAAGTTTCTAACAACAGCAGTGGGGACAGCTGGGACTGTGGTCCCTAAGCGATTCAATCAAAGTGATATTACACTTTGTGACCACACTGCTAAGGAATGCAGTGGCTCACGTAGTTAGGACAGTGGGTTGAAATTTAGCAAGCCCATGTTCGAGACCTGAGTGCTGCTGGGTGGCAGAGTGAGCTCCCATCATTCGTTCCAGTTCCTTGACGGGGACATGAAAGGATCCCACATGGGCATCTCCCAGGCAACAGTGATGTCACCAGCTAATCCTTTCAACCCAAAAGCACCTTAAAAGGTGCCTTTGACACAAATGGGTCAGGAGACCACATTTCTTAATGGTAGAAATTCTGGTCTCAATTACCATTGTAAACTAAGGATTACCAGTATACTTAATACTCTTGTACTTTGAAGGCCATTCCCAATCCAGAGAGATGTATTGTTTGAATTGAAAGGTAAAATTTATCACTGTTCTATATCTTTTCCATAAGTTAATTGAAAAACAAAGTATGAGACAAGCTACTTTAACCATTTCAATATTATGCATAGAGCTATATATATTTTACAAAATACAGATATTTTGCAAGGATAATACAGGGAAAGTTTCAAGAACATTCTGCAAACATAGGATCATATTGACAAATCTGATATATTAATTCAGCAGGTGTGACAACATCAAGTTCCACATAAGTGACACTTTTTCCAGGTTTTGCATACAAATAAATTGATGATGATTGTGTCCCCAGGCAATCAAGCTCATGTTTTATTATACTACCTGAAAGAATACGCATATCTGCACAGGATTGTACCAGTTAGGCAGAGCCCACTGTAGTGAGTGAGGCAATATATTGTGATGTATGAATGCTATTTGAATGCTATTGTTTGCAGGCTTGACCCATGCCAATTATGGGTCCTGTGGGTTGCAAGGCATGGCATGAGTGACAGAGTCAACTCTTTATTAGATGCTCTATGTCAGTGCTTTCCTAATGCCGCGACCCCGCCCCGCCGCCGCGACCCCCTCCCCACCCCCTCCCGGCACGTGCGGTGTCTCAGTTCCTAAGACCATCGGAAATATGTGTTTTCCGATGGTCTTAGGCGACCCCTGTGAAAGGGTCGTTCGACCCCCAAAGGGTCGTGACCCACAGGTTGAGAACCGCTGCTCTATGTAGTCCCTAAGTCACTGTACTGGCTACTGGTATGACTTGACAGGATAGAATCAGCCTTAGAAGAGGGCCTGGCATAGCTAGCAATTACCTTGCAAAGTGCCAGGCAATGTGTGGCTCAGCAGGAGAGAAAGTGGGTGGGAAGTCTGGCAGAGCCAATGAATATGGAATAGCCAAAAGGGCTGAGATTGGGGGTGGAGGGAGCTGAAGTTCTTTTGCACTCCTAAGTACAGGGGTTCTGCCAAGTGCTCAAATTTTGATCATGTAACTATGAGGCCACTGCAACAGCTGTAACTTTGTTCAGTGCTGCCATAACTTCAAATGGTCGCTGAATGAATGGTCATAACTTGAGTAGTACCATTAGTATGCAACCTATTGCAGACTTCATAGGGCACAATAACAACAAATTGTTCTTACTGAAGTAAGAGACATGATATCATCTGAATTAGGGCAGCCTTCCACTTTGGACGAAGAATTAACACAGATAGCCTTCACCTTCCAATTACTCATTCAATAAACTTTTAAGTTATGATCGCATCGAATAAGTGGTACTTACAACTGGTGTCCACCGTTCAACCTTGAACTACAAATATTTTTTTAACTAATGCAATGTCCTGTAGTCACATGATTGCCATTTACCAGCTTTCTTACTGGTCAGTGCAGAAGCTGCCAGAGAAAGTCACAAGTTATTCTGCTAAATCTTGCTGGCCTTCATGTGCTCATGCTGCACCATCCACCCCTGGTTTTCCTGTGCTTATATATGGCCTGGGCTTGGGCAAGGCCTTCCAAGCCCGCCCTAACTCATGCACAATCTGCGCCACACTCTACCTTCACACTCCTTACTCGGGACTCCTGCTTCCTCCTACTTAACTCTTACACGTCTTGGGGTTACAACAGCAACTGGGACTGCCAAGATTGTCTTCACTAACTGAAGAAGTCATGTGACACCACTTACCACCACATTACTTAGCAACAGCAATACCAGATCAAATTGCTGTCATAGCTTGAGGATCGCCTGTATTGTGGTACTGAAACATGAAAGGGCTTGCATGGCTCATAGTGTTCCAGGCTGGACATTATAATAGTGCTGCTAATTGAATCCTATTGGTAAATCACAGAGATGTGAATAAATATGCACTATACTCCCCAATAGATTTCTCAAAACCACAATGCTTTTCAAAAGATAAAACAATTACTTATGCTATCCCTTTAGACATAAACATATCTTAATTACTAGACAAAAAAAGGGACTGCGTATATACTGTACTTCAACTAAACAAAACAGAATATTGGTTTACTAGGATTCTCATGTTGCTTAGCTTATGATCACTCAGCATGTTTAAGCTATAGTTTATCAAGCATAGTTAATGAACCATACTTTATAAATCACAATGTCTGGATTCATATATTTAGCCATTAACAAGATAAACCACATTCTGATTTATGCTACATGAACCCAGTCAGAGGTTTGAATTTTTTTGATTAAACTGAAAAAGTAGAAAGTAGAAAATAGAAGAAAAAATTTGTAGGACACCTGTTAAACCAAAGCCACAATTAAGAACATACCCGGCACATTCATAACAGAGTTTTACACAAACTCACACATACACTTCTATAAAGGACAAAAAACCCTAACTTTTGTATGCAGGAATACACTGAAGAACCCTAGCAGAAGAATGAGCAATTATTAGATTGGCCATTACAAGAGTCAAAGACCTTTAATTAATGCTTGTTACAGAAACAAATCCAGATGTTAAGAATTAACTATGTGAAATCATTGCTGAGAAAACAATTACTCCCTGTGTAAAGACAGAAGCAAAGGAATAGTGGGGAAATAATCTGCTTCAGATCTTCTAAAGCAAGAATAAAACTACCCTGTGTAAATACAACTTTTTTTTGACCCCTAAACAAAGTTTCCTAACTCTATGATCTAACCAAATATCCCAATTCCAATAAAAGGGAGGGAGAAAAAAAAATTCTCCATTAACCATTTCAATTACAGTTCTGTTATATTTGCCTACTTTTTGCCCACTCTGAAAAGAGGTTCCTGGAAAGGGCAGAATAATCGCAAGAGATGTGAAAGAGAAGACAATACCAAAATTCAGAAATGGAGGACGGAGGAGTAAGAAAAATAAAGTTGGCTGTGTAACAAGCATTAATTTTCTTCGCCTTCACACTGAATTAATTGATAGGACCAGTTTTTTTTAATACTATAGAGTTACCTTTCCTGGGAGACACCAAAGAGGAAGGTTAGTGTAACAAATCCTGAGTCGAAGATAAAAAATAGTTATAAACCAAAAACATAAATGGGATGGACAGACTTTTTGAAGGAGGATTTTCCCTAGAAGCAGCTGAGGAGGGGGAAAAAAGAGGATGAGCCAGGGAGACCTGGGTACAGGCTTGGGTAGCAAAAAAATAAAAGAGGAGGAGGAGGGGGGGGAAGTATACCTTGTGTACCACAGTATAACACAATACCTTGTGTCCAGCGGCAAAAGATGGTATCTGCCAGGCCCTGCGAGGTCTTCTTGCCCCACACCAAGGGGATCATCTGCTCTAGTTCAGCCATGGAGGCGATTCACTGCCCGGACGGCACTCCGCGACGAAACCTAAAAGGAAATCACACGGAGGCGGCAGTTAAACACAGGACAGACCTGGAGGCAAAACACCGGCGGGTAGGTGAGTCTTCGGCGGGCGTCGAGAAAGAGGCGGCTCCTTCCGGGCTGTCGGGCCTAAGGAGGAATAAGAAGCGGCGAGTCCTCGGTAAGCGATGCCCCGAAGGAGACCCGGCCTCAGAGGCGTTTCTCTCTCCCCCCCCCACCCCCCCCCCCCCCCCCCCCCTCTCCTCCCCTCGCAGAGAAAAGNAGGAGGAATAAGAAGCGGCGAGTCCTCGGTAAGCGATGCCCCGAAGGAGACCCGGCCTCAGAGGCGTTTCTCTCGCCCCCCCCCACCCCCCCCCCACCGTGGAAGGCCAAGACCGGCAGCGGCCTCTCCGTACCGAGACCTCTTCAAACATTCAACATTGCAGCCTTTCTGCGATCCCAGCGCTTGTCCCGGTGCGCTGGGACTACATCCCCCAGAATCCACGGTCGGTAAGTAGTCTGGGCATTCCGGGAAATTAAAGTCCCAGGTCAGCAGCAAGGGTGCTGCGGGGGGGGGGGGAAGGAAAGGCTGCTCGCTCGGGAGGAAAGGAGTTTATTCCACCCTTTCACCCTCCTTATCCCGTCCCTTCAGACTTGGCCGCCTCCGCTGCTCCAACCTTTCCCCGCCTCAGAGGTGCCTCTGTTGTAATCCCCATCCTTCGGCACTTACCCACCTGTGCGGTCCGCGTCTCCTCACTTAGGACCAATTCACTCTTTCCCTCAGGCTCGCTGCGAACATTGAATGGAAGGCTGGCGAAGTACGGGCGCTTCTTATTGAAGCAGCCTGTGACGAGCAAGCGCGTGGTCGAATCAGAAGCGGATTTCGTGAATCCCTTTCCCCCGCCCTCTTAGGCTCCTGGATTCGAACTCTATCAGAGCGAGGCGGGGAAGAAACTCCGTACACGCGCCAATTAAGAATAGGACCGGGTAGGTTCTGATTGGAGGGTTTTACATGACGAGCGTGTAGACTAACCAATCACGAATGGGAAGTGGGCGAAAGAACCAGCTGGAGTGGGCGGTGAGCGACAATAAAAAAAAAAAAAATAGAAGGACACAGGTGGATGGAAAAAAATAAAATCTTATCCGGCTCTTATTGCCATTTGAGTTTTTTTTAAATGTAATGACGTACAAATGGATTATAGGACTTTTCACAAGAACAGTCTTCCGAGGTTCCAAGTTGAAAAGATTGCAAAAGGAAGGACGGAAGAAGGCAAATGTGAAACACTCAAAAAAAAAAAAAGCACATAACAAAACTTTTAATCTCTCTCAGGAAAAACCAATAAGAATCCTGAATTTGTTAATTAAGTCTAACATAAATTCTTTAATGCTAATGGAAGCTTTTTTTTCTTGAGATAAAAAGAACAAGGCAGATTGTGGCCAGTAGAAAATGATTAACCTGATGTCCCAACAAAACAAAAATCACACATGCCAGCGTTTATTGTTAATTATTTAAAAATATTTAAGGTAGATCTTATGAAAAGGCAATATGCTGCAAGGATTTTTTTTCCCAATAATTGTATTGACCTCTGCAGGGTTGCAGGATTCATTATGAGCATCTGCTCGGGCATTTTGAGTAATCTGGAGGATTTTTGAAGGGTTCTTGTGGACTTTCCCAGAAATTGGCAGGCAACTCTGTTGATTACCTAGTTGATTTTACATATCAGGAAGGAACCTGGGCTCTCAGTAGGATTTCTTCTGATCTCTCTCTCTTCCCCCCTCTCTCTTTCTCCCTCCCTCCCTTTCCCCCCCTCTCTTCTCTTCCCTCTCCCCTTTCTGTTGATGCTGGTATGATTTTCTGTGGGTTTTCTGGAGATGAAGGGACATAAGTGAAACCTCAAGGAAGATTAGACATGAGTAAGACTGAACATGGCTTCAAGCATAGACCTTGGCAATAAGATCATTTTAGAATAGAATAACAGTGTTGGAAGGGACCTTAGAGGTCTTCTAGTCCAACCCCCTGCTTAGGCAGGAAACCCTACACCACTTCAGACAAATGGTTATCCAATATCTTCTTAAAAACTTCCAGTGTTGGAGTATCCACAACTTCTGGAGGCAAGTTGTTCCATTGATTAATTGTTCTAACTGTCAGGGAATTTCTCCTTAGTTCTAAGTTGCTTCTCTCCTTGATTAGTTTTAGATTTTACTTAAAGGTAAAGCATTATTTTTTATCATTCCTCACTGCATTGGAGAAACGTTAGTCAAAAACTTTGCTTAGTGTGACTCCTTTGTAAGAGAACTAAGAACAGTCTTGTTACTGTTACTGGTTTTTTTTTTTTTTTTGCAAAGACCTTTGCACATACATTTGCTCAGATTTACCAAGGTCTTGAATACTCATAGAGTCGAATGGGTGACTAAGGCATCTTGTTATCTTGTTATCTGGAACTGCTTTTGGACACAGAAAAAATTAATGCAATGCTTTCTGGTATGGCCTCTCTCTTATCTGTGGCCTTCACTCATACTCCTCCTGGCTCCTTTAAGGAGCATGATGAGCTGGATTTTGGAAGTTTAGAATAGAAATAACAGTGTTAGAAGGGACCTTGGAGGTCTTCTAGTCCATCCCCCTGCTCAGACAGGAAACCCTATACCATTTCAGACAAATAGTTGTCCAATCTCTTCTTAAAAACTTCCAGTGTTGGAGCATTTACAACTTCCGGAGGCAAGTTGTTCCACTGATTAATTGTTCTAACTGTCAGAAAATTTCTCCTTAGTTCTAGGTTGCTTCTCTCCTTGATTAGTTTCCATCCATTTCTTCTTGCCCTACCCTCAGGAGCTTTGAAGAATAGCTTCACTCCCTCTTCTTTGTGGCAACCCCTGAGATATTGGAACACTGCTATCATGTCTCCCCTAGTCCTTCTTTTCATTAAACTAGACATACCCAGTTCCTGCAGCCATTCTTCATATCTTTTAGCCTCCAGTCCCCTAATCATCTTTGTTGCTCTTCTCTGCACTCTTTCTAGAGCAGGGGTGTTGAACTTATGGTAACCATAACTGGATGTAGTATTCCAAGTGTGGCCTTACCAAGACATTATAAAATGGTATTAACATTTTATATGTTAATGATCTCATTTCCAATGCCTCACTTTGGCAGAGGGCTATGTTATGGCATCCTTGAATGAGCTGTGGTTGCAGCCTCTTTGTAAGATTCTCTTTGAATCTGTGTCTCAAAATTATTGTCCAACCTTTTTAAGGAAGATTGAGTATGGAGTAAGATTATCTTAATGGAAACAGATTATCTGTTTTAGTTTGGTTTCAGACCTAGATGAAGGCCAAAAACATGACTTTGGATGATACAATTTGCAAGCCTTCCGCTAGTTGTCACTAGGTTTCTAGTGCAATTCCAAGTGCTGATTTTAACTTCCGAAGTCCTATATGGCTTGGCATCAGGGTATCTTTGAGACTATCTCTAATCAGATTCAGCCGATCCAAGGTTTCTCTCCCAGGAAAATCTGGTGTCCTATTTTTAAGAAAGGAGGGAAAATTGAGCCTGACGACATTATTTCTATATGCTGGTTCAAGTTCTCCTTTTGGAAGCTAGATTGGCTTCAGCAATAATACCGGTAGTTTGTTTTTTTTTAAAGCACCATTGAGATTGGCACCATCAGTAATAGTTTCTGGACTCTAGTTAAGATGGCATTCTGGAGGATTTAAGGGTGAACTGCGAAATTTTGATTTAAATGTTAATTTATCTTCAATTTATTGTAGATATTTTGTTATATTTTACAATACATGCATAATATGAAGATTATCATATTTAGATTCCCAACCTATGGCTGATCATAGTTTTCTGTGCTTTTTATTGCATCTAGTGATCATACAGTTTTTGTAGCTCAGATCAGGCAGTCCTAAAGACATGCAAACCTTTGGGGCCATTCCTGCAATGTTTCTTTCAATGGATAGGAGCAATGTGCCAGACAGACAGTGGCAGGAGTGTCAAACTCAAGGCCCTTGGGCCGCATCCGGCCCGCGGGCTGCTTAGATCTGGCCTGTGGTGCCAGCCTGAAAATATCAGAAGACTGGCCTGTGGTGCCTCTGCCGGCCAAAATGGGCATCTTGAATCTGTGTCAAACGCCCAGCCCAGCCTTGCCCATCTCCGGTCACGCCTATTCCTGGCCACACGCCAGCCCACCCTACCTGGCCCTCTGAAGTCAAAGCAGGGGTGAAATCCAGCA
This sequence comes from Thermophis baileyi, assembly GCA_003457575.1. NCBI lineage: Eukaryota > Metazoa > Chordata > Lepidosauria > Squamata > Dipsadidae > Thermophis > Thermophis baileyi. Next base: position 1,658,068 of record QLTV01003960.1, read on the forward strand.
GGTTCTAACAGATAGCAGAAATTTTGAGTAGTTCAGAGAACCGGCAAATACCACCTCTGGCTGGCCCCTGAATGGGGTGGGAATGGAGATTTTGCAATATCCTTCCCCCAGGAGTGGGGAGGGAATGGGGATTTTGCAGTATCCTTCCCCTGGAGTGGAGTGGGAATGGAGATTTTGCAGTATCCTTCCCCTGACACGCCCACCAAGCCACACCCACCAAGCCACCCCATGCCCACGAAGCCATACCCACAGAACCGGTAGTAAAAAAAATTGGATTTCACCACTGGGTCAAACACAACCCTGATGCGTCTCTCAATGAAATCGAGTTTGACACCCCTGGACTATGAGATCAAGAAATAGTAAGAGTTTACAGCAGCGGTTCTCAACCTGTGGGTCGCGACCCCTTTGTGGGTTGAACGACCCTTTCACATGGGTCACCTAAGCACGCGCTAGCCCACCACGCCCCCTTTGTCACCTCATCGTGTGCGGGGAGGGGGCGGGGAGGGGGTTACGGCGGCGGGGCGGGGGTCGCGGCATTAGGAAGGTTGAGAACCACTGGTTTAGAGGATTTAGCTCTGAGTGTCTTGAAGGCTGCTTTGTAACTGTGTTAGTAAATTCAATTTTATATGGCATTTGGAGAGAGGTCTTCCATATTTTACTTTGTAGTGTAAAGGTTCAAAGATCTTTGGAAGGTCATTTCCAAAGTGCTACCCAGTGCAAAAGTCCCTTACATTTTTCAGTAATGTATTCATTACTAAAGCATTCATTATTAACACCTTTGACAGAAGACCATCCAGACTCTGTTTAAACACCCCAGTCATATTTACTACTTTCCAGATCTAAGCTGTTCCAATGTTGAATACCTTTTACCACTGACACCTTTCTTGATGTCCAACCAAAATCTGTTTCTTTACAGTTGATATCTATTGATTATTGCCTTATATTCTGGAACAATTCTGCCCTGAATATGATAGCTCTTCATATACTGAGGACAGTTTTCACATCTCCCTTCAGCCTTCTCCTCTAGGAGAAGAGATAGGCCTTCCCTTCAAGCATCCCTTCTAGCTTTTTAGTTCCTGGCCTTTTATCATTGTGGCTGCTGTTCCTTGGACATACTCGGTTTTTGTCACTGTCATTATAAAAGTTGTACAATTTTTTTGAGAAACAACCATTTTTCTTCATTTTGATCAACTGAGGATTACATTTATTTTATTTTCCAGGTGTATATACTGTTTATTCATGCTCAGAGAATTGCCAAATACTAATTTTGCATGCACTGGTTCCCAGGTCCCGTCCTTCCATCTTATATTCCTGCATTGGATTTTATATATTTGTTAAAAAAATGTGTATAGCCTCTTACCCGCTGTCTTATTCCATACAATCCATATAAATTTTGCAATTGGTATAAATAACTTCGATACTGTTACATCTTACTGGATCTTGCTGGATCTTTTTCATCGTTCCAGCTTGCCAAGAGTTTTGTGACTCTTGATACTGACTTTTAAAAAAATTGCTGCCCTGCGTATTTTATTGATTGAAGGATTGGATTGATTTTAGGCACTACCTGATTCTGAACCAAGTCTGGACGGCTCATAATATTATACTGTATAACTAAACTACCGGTAGATAGAATTACGTTATACAATAAATAATATATAACAAGATGGGGAATCTGGCCACTACACAAAGCATATTGACCATTTTGTATCATCTGCATATTTCATAATATTTTATACCTTTTCATATAAATTATTTATAAATATATTGAATAACATTTGATTTAGAACAGATCAGTGCAAATATGCCACTCAGCAGTTCCTTCCAGAGCTGCAAATATATTTGGCATGCTGCTATCATAAATTAGGCAATATTGGACATGATGGGAAAATAGATTTGGTTTGTGTGCTTGGTTTGATTAATCATAGTGTATTGTGTATTGACCAACCTTCATTTGGCTCAGTCTGTATAATTTCCTAAAGCCTAATTTAGCTTTATGGTTGAAAACTATTTATACAACATATGATTCTTAATTCAAAGAGGAGCATTCTGATCAAGGACTATCAATCATTTGAGGTACCGTAATCATTTGAGGTAAAAAAAAAAGATCAGACAACAGTATTACAATGATTGTTTGAACTATTTTATAATAACAGAATCTTGAAAGCCTAACAAGCAATGAATGTTGGTTGTGGGTGATGGTGAAGATTGCAATAGATAGTTAAACCTGAAGACTCCTTTTGCAGGTCTGCATAGCTCTATTTTATCGGACTTTATCATAAACCATTCAAGATGCCCCAAATAGAACACAAACCATGATAATTCTCATCCAATTATGATTCATGATAAATGGATGGTGAAATGGAATTCATCTTACTTTCACTAGGGATATTTTTAATGAAAACATTTCTATCTTATCTTATAATCACAGAAATGTAATTATAAGAAATACAGAATCACTATAAAATCATTCCAATTATGGGGGGAAAATCTTCCCAGTTTATAGCTTTGCTTAGGGCAAATAATCATAAAAGTGTCTAGTAGATATTGAATAAAATTATCTTCTAATCTAGACCTAGATATTCCATAGAGTCAGAAACTCTATTGAACTGGGCCTCTGTGTACTCTTTCATGATACTGCTTCCTTGCTAATGTGTTTGACCGTTGTGATTCAGCTTTGTGGCTTAAACTTTCTTACAGTAATGGCTTGCAGACAGGTATAAAATAACTGTAATGTTAAACATTATAACAATATCACATTTGGAATGTTGAGACAATGGTGGAGGTGGTGAGGAGAATCAGGATATAAGATTTACATTTATTTCCTCTATGTAGATAATTGTGTTTTGGAAGCCGAGTTTGGTACAGACAAATAGAAAATAATTATTCTGAAAACAAGAGACAGATTCATGAAATTAGTGGCAAGTGGAGCAATCAAGCCCACCTATTGGCTAATGAAAGCAGTAGGAAATTTATTGTGAAAATATCTCAGGTCATGCCATAAAATCCATGACAAGTGATGGTGAGCAATTTGCTATGTTGAATAACACACCCACACAGAATACACAAACCAAAGTAAGGGGACTTCAGTAAGAACTCAAAAGGATGATAGCATGAAGTCAAATCTGAGAAAGACGCAATGTTCATGTAAATAGACATTCACACGAACATTGTGTCTTTCTCAGATTTGCAGGCATTTTGTTTAATTGGTTAAGAAGAGCATAGCAGAGAAAAGAATAGTAATGGCTGGAAGAGAATGGAAGCTATTTAAATGTTGCATACATAACCAAGAGTGAGGATAAAAGGAAGATAACGTAGAAATATTACAAAAACAAGAAAGGTTGTTTATGCCTCTTATTCCACCCACTGGCCAAAATAATTACGTTTAAATGGCTCTCCAAAATTCTATTTTGCAAAAGTAATTGACATTCACCTTTCTTATTATACTTGCAATATCATCATTATTGGGTATTTAATATTCATTTAGTAAGGAAATAAAGCCTTTGAATCTTAAAATGGTATCAAATACTTAGATGAGTAGTAACAACCTAAGATCTAAACATTACTGCTCTTAATTGTAGTAACTATGTGAAGTACAGAGAATATAAAACTTGATATTGATTTTGCTTGCAGCTTGCATTAGTGATAATCATCTTTTATCCAAAAGGAATGAAAAATAGAGCAATTCATAGCTGTGTTTCTATGAAAGCTTATGATTCTAATTACCACTGTAACTTTTTATTGCTTTTATATTAAAGCCAATTTATTATTACCCCAGAGGAAAATTTTGGATCTGATATTTGCAGTTGCCTTAAACTAGGTATTTGAATTACAACAGCTGTGTAAGGTGCCGTTGTTTTATCACTGTTGTCATCACTGCATTATTGGGAATGTGCATCAGCTATGTGCTTTGCAACTTTCTAAAAGAATAAACTTTTAAAAGTCCTTATACAAAGTTGATATTTTATTTTTAAGAAAATTAAACATCACAGAAAAGTGGAGAATATTAGATTCATGGGTTTCTTTTTAAAAAATACAGAAGCAGTAAAATAAGTTTCAGCAGGAAATGAACAAGAAATACAGCACAGATTAGCACTTGGTAGAGCTGCCATGAAGGCTTTGACTCAGATTCTGTGATTTGCCTATACCAGGGGTGTCAAACTCACGTAACGTATTGGGACTTTTTCCCCGTTCGCTAAACCGGGCATGGGCGTGGCCAGCGCATGATGCATCCAGCCCACGGGCCGGGAGTTTGATAGCCCTGGTCTATACCTACAAAGATCTGTGCAAGCTGTAGTGGTCTCTGTGACATTCTACAGAAATGAAAGTGGGACTTTGAAGAAGCAGGCTAGGAATGATATTGACATTTTTCAACTTTGATGTAGGAGAGGATATCTGAGAATATTATGGACAGTCAAGAAAACAAAAAATAGTTCATCAAACCAACCAACTCAGAGTTCTCACTCAAGGCACAAATAACCAAGTTCAATTATACTACTTCAGACACATTATACAGAAGAAGAGTGTATAGAGAAGACTTAATATTAGGAAAGGTGGAAGGAAAGAAAAGAAGAGGATCACCAACAGCCAAATGGATAGACTCAGTTACAGTGGAGATAAGTGCAACATTGGAAGACCTGAAGAATAGAATAGAATAGAATAGAATAGAATAGAATAGAATAGAATAGAATAGAATAGAATAGAATAGAATAGAATAGAATAGAATAGAATAGAGAACAGAACAGAACAGAACAGAACAGAACAGAACAGAACAGAATAACAGAGTTGGAAGGGACCTTGGAGGTCTTCTAGTCCAACCCCCTGCTTAGGCAGGAAACCCTACACCAGGATAGGGACAGATTGTCATGGGGGGGGAAACAAATCTATGAGGTCATTAAGAGTTGATAATAACTTGATGGCACATAATCAATTGATTCATCAATCAATCAAAACAATACATATTTTAATAAGTCTGAATGTAATTACATTTTATTGTTATTGGAAAAACTTATCATATAGACTCCTTTTTTTCCTTAACCATTTATTGTTAGAGAGGACCTTTTCAAGGAGTTGTGAAAGGCTAATACACATCTCGTCTAATATTATAGCCATGATAAATTATCTTAATTCTGTTAATTTGCTCTTTGGGAATTTTCTAAAAGAATCTAAAAGTCATAAAGAAGTGAGCAGTGAAAAACACTTCCACAGTTATCAAAAGTGCAAACATTTCCATATGCAAAATTAGCCAAGAATTCTCTCTTACATGTCTGTCCTAATAGAATCAATGGGATTCTGTACTATTGATCTCAATGGATGGAAGTGTCAGTTATAAATTCTGCTTTCTCATGCCGAAAGGTTGCAGCATAATTTTAGAACCCACTCATAAGTACTTCTATTTGATAATCGATATTTACTTAACGCAGCCAATAATCAATGCCTAAATGGTTAATAATAAATAATTGGCAAGGTATCAATAAACTGATGTTGTCAGGAAATAATCAATAAATGACATTTCTATCATCTAATTCTGTGTTGAAGTATGACTTGAACTTAAATTTATGTAAGAAATATGACTATGACTAGAAAATATGTACAGTATTTCCTATTTTAAAACATGTAATTAAAAGTATAGAGCAGGGGTGTCAAATTCGATTTCATTGAGGGCCATATCTGGGCTGTGTTTGACCTCGGGGGGGGGACCGGGGGGGCATGGCCAGAGGGGCGTGGCCAGCTCAACATCTATTTTCGGCTGCAACAGCCTCCTGCAGCCCTCTGCCAGCAAAAACAGAGCTCAGATGCCATGTGTAGCCTCCCTGGGCTCCATTTTCAGCCACAACGGCCTCCTGCAGCCCACTTCCAGCAAAAATGGAACTCGGGAATGTGCGCGGCCGAGCTCTGTTTTTGCTGGCAAAAACTCGGGCCCTGAGTTTGACAACCCCTGGTATAGAGCTAATATAGATATGGGGGTGTTTTTAGAAGAACATGGCACCCTAACCCTATTTTTAAAATCTTAATAAATCATGTTTTTCTCTTCTTAGCCAAGGCCATTTCTTTGGTATGTGAGGACTTGCTTTTTCAGCAACTACACAATAAAGAGCATATTCTGAATAGGCTTGCAAGTTTTAATAAAGCTACAAATCCAGCTAGAAAAGAGTAATGTAACCCATAAATTTGCCACCTGTGGAATTTATCTAGAATCAATGATTTTTATTGTTCAAGTCTCACATATAATCAATGTCTTTTATTGTTTGATCACTTGTTTTTGATGTATCACATGTACCAAATGTATAATTTGTTTCTGTAGCCTATAAAAAGACTTACCCCTCCCCGCTTAATAAATGATTGTTGCTTTGCCTGAATTACTTGGTGATTTGTATTTTTAGGTAGGCGAAGAAGCCCCTTTGCAAACATAAAAGTCTTTCAAATTCAGGTTCTTATCAGCTTCACACCAAACTGAGGATGCTTGAGTTTGGATGCAACAAATTTGGGGGCTTGTCCAGGATCACAGTGTGGTACCGCTCAGGGCTTGGATCCGACTGCCTGAGTCACAGAATACACTGCCAGCACAGGGTGAATTCACCCACTATCTTCAAATAGCCAAGGACCCAGGAGGGTAAGAGGGTAAGTGGAGCTGATAATCCTTTGGAAGAAAACACAAGGTAAGAGAATGTATATGAGAAGAGCACATCCTGGGGAGCCAGTTGGGGCTTAGGGTCCAATTATGGGACCAGGTGGCCTGCCAGACCAACAGGAAGTGGCCAAAGTAGAATGGTCATACTGTGCACAGGGAAGTGAGCATTCACTGGACATTGTTTACAGGAGATCTTTTCCTTTTGACTCAACACTGCTGAGGACAGTGCAAACTGAGCAAAACTATCACATCCAAATGGACTTTTGTGTCCTGTGAACAGATGGGACTGAGCAACAAGTTGCTCAGATGATGGTTCAAAGGATTACGCTCTTCAACCCCTCCCTTGATTTGCCAGACCTGTGTCAGGCCAAAGCCATTTTATTTGGGATCTTAGGCCTGTCACAATTTATACTATTTGATTATGCATTTTCTACTGTGGGAAAATGGGAGGGGGGGTTTTATGAGGTTGTTAGTATGTAGCCATAACAAATTCTTTCTAGGAAGCCAAGGTCATCCTTTGTCTCTGCACCTGCACGGAAGGAGATGGGTGGACTCTGCCAGCATGGCAATTGAAGATTGGACAACGTGATGGATTCGTGGGTGTGGGGCCAAGGGTTTGAACTTTCAACTGGGTGGTGAACCCCAAGGGACTTCAGATTCGGGTTTCACCCAGATGTGCCAACATGGCTCTATTAATAAATTGGAACTTTGAGGAATCCTTTGCCTTGGACTCCGATTTAATTTTGGATGTATTTGGAACCCTGACATTAACCCGAATCTGCCTTAAAAAATAACCCAGCTACCCCGAATCATCAGGACACTGTCCGGGGTCCTGAGCCCCAGCACCGACCCGGCACCGGGCGGTGTAAAGACTCAGGGAAGATGGAGGAAGAGAAGCAGGCCACGGAGAAGTCAGTAGATGACGGATCGCCTATCCATGTCGAGACCATCTACTCGCCTTCCCAAGCCATGGTGGAAGCCGAAGAGGCCATGGAGAGGGAGCGCCAGTCGGAGGCTCAGCGCAAACAGCCGACCCCTGAGCGCCTCTCTCAGCTGGAATGAGCCTCTCAAGGCACAGCCGGAGGGCTCATTTCTCCCATGGAATCGCCGTGGGAGTCACACCTGGGTGCGGGATCAGCCTTGACCCACGAGTGGAGACAACCGAGGCTTACGCTGACCGGACGCTCCGAAGATGAGGGATCACAGCCGCCGTCGCGTAGCCAGTCACTGACGGGGCTCCCCGATCAATTCGGACGACTAAGCGTAAGTTGGACCAACCCCTGCTCGAGCTCCGAGGCACCCAGATGGAACTTGGCCCAGCCAACGTTCTCCTTCCCAGGGCGGAGCCCCTTAGCCCACTGGAGTGGGGATTCAGTCTCCTTCCAAACCGCAAAGAGCGAGCCCTCTGCCAGCCTCACAGCAGGGGCGAAGCCTACGTGGGCGCCCCTCCGCACTGAAGTGCAGACGGCCCAGCCAACGTGGCAGCAAAGCGCATGGGGAATGCCGACCCCAGGCCAGCCACTGAGGCTTGAGCTGCCACTGCCGAGTCAAGCCCAGGGTGGGCTTTCTTCCCGGGCCTGGGATGGGCGCAATGCCAATGGGCACCCGGCACCCTGCAGCAACTGGGCCCCATGCAGGCGTTTCACATGGTCCAGCCTCCCCCGATGGCCGGCCCAGCCGCGCAAGCCCAACTGCAACCGCAAGGGCAACCTCAAGCCGCCAGGGTCCAGCCAGGGCTTGCCCAACAGCCGCTGCAGGTGGGGGTGCAAGCGGGGGGTCCCCAACCACAAGCGCTCATCCAACCGGCTGTGCAAGCCCAGGTGGTTGGCCAACCGGCCCCTGCGCCGCCCCCTCGGTTTAGAACGACGTTTGATGGGACCCCCGGGAAACTCGCCTACTTCTTAAATCGAATCTGGGCGCACATCGATCAATTTGGGCACCAATATCCTTTGGACCGAGAGCTAATCACGGCGATAACTGAGGGAATGAATGAGGTGGAAGTGGCCGAATGGGTGGCAGAGCTCCACAACAAAGCGGCCCCAGAATTTGAAGACGCTGACGAGGGTCCAGTGTGAGAAGAAGATAAAAATGTTGAAAATGGACTATAGGTATTTTTGGCGCAACTTTTGGATGAAATTTGTCCCTGCAATCCAGAAGTCAATTTAACAATGTCTCAAGACTTTTCCTTGTCAAGAAGCAAAATTAACCCTATTAAGAGTACTCAAAGAAACATCATTGTTTAGATGAAACATCTGATGAAACTCATGATGCATTTCACACCAATCATTGAAAGCATGCATAGCTTACTACCAAGAATGAAAAAGATCTTAAAGCTATAACATTTTTCTTTTTTGTGAATAATTTACCACTGACTTTTGCATCCCCCCCTTAAATATTGCTAAAGGTGGAGTAATAAGCCAGTTGGAAACAATAGGGTGATCATTGCAAGATTGATTTGAAACCATCAAAGCTAATGGAAGATTTGATATCCAAATAGAACTATTGCCATACCATTGCAATCACAATAATCTATCTTTGTTTTATTTAAGAACTAGTAGCTGGATACCCATGCTTCGCTATGAAACTATGTGATCGGGCGTGATAAATTGACAGTTAAAGCTTGAAAATTAATGAGTAGTTATGATTGGGCTCGATACATTGACACTTAAAGCTTGAAAATTTATGCAGAATGTGTAACTCCTTAGCATCAGAGGCAACTGGCAATTGGAACAGAGTTCTTTTCAGGTGGGGAGGGAGAATAGAATGTCTAAACTCCCAGCCTGCAAGCCAGATAAGTCACGCGCTGGCCATGCCCACACCCAGTTTAGCGAAGGGGTAGCATCAGAGCGTGTTAATATAAAGCAACTGGCAGTTGGAATAGAGTTCTTTTCAGGTGGGGATGGGGAGTAGGATGTCTAAACTTCCAGCCAGCAGGTCGGATGAGTCACGCGCTAGCCATGCCCATTCCCAGTTTAGCGAAGGGGTAGCATCAGAGCGTGTTAATATAAGGCAACTGGCAGTTCTTTTCAGGTAGGGAGGGGGAGTAGAACGTCTAACTCCTTAGCATCAGAGCATGTTAATTAATATTATATAAGAAATACTAATGATCTGATGGTCATTTTGAAAAATCCTTTCTTTTTCCTCATGCTCTATTCAGGATTTTTGCAATATTTTCACATACATCAAATTCAATCCTTTGATTTTAGAATAGAATAACAGAGTTGGAAAGGATTTTAGAGGTTTCTGGTCCAACCCCCTGCTCAGTCAGGAAACCCTATACCATTTCAGGTTGTCCAATCTCTTCTTAAAATCTTCCCGTGTTGGAGCATTCACAACTTCTGGAGGCACGTTGTTCCACTGATTAACTGTTTTAACTGTTAGGAAATGTTTTCTTAGTTCTAGGTTGCTTCTCTCCTTGATTAGTTTCCATCATTGCTTCATGTCCTGCTTTGGAGAATAGTTTGACTCCCTCTTCTTTGTGGCAACCCCCGAGAAATCAGAACACTGCTATCATATCACCCCAGTCCTTCTTTTCATTAAACTAGACATACCCAATTCCAGCAACTGTTCTTTATATGTTTTAGCCTCCAGTCCCCTAATCATTTTTGTTGCTCTTCTCTGCACTCTTTCCAGAGTCACAACATTTTTTTTTTACATCGTGGCGACCAACACTGGATGCAGTATTCCAACTGTGGCCTTACCAAGGTATTATAAAATGGTATTAACACTTCACGTGATCTTGATTCTATCCCTCTGTTAATGCAACCTAGAACTGTGGCTCTTTTGGCAGCTGCAGCACACTGCTGGCTGATGTTTAAATTATTGTCTACTAGGACTCCAAGATCCCTCTCATAGTTACTACTATTGAGTGAGGTACCACCTATACTGTACCTGTGTATTTGGTTTTTCTTGCCTAAATGTAGAACCTTTTTTCACCATTTACTTTCATTTTGTTAGATAGCATTCAATGTTCAAGTCTGTCAAGATCCTTCTGTATCTTAAGCCTATCTTCTGGAGTGTTGGCTATTCCTGCCAGCTTGGTGTCATCTGCAAATTTGATAAGTTCCCCATCTATCCCCTTGTCCAAATCACTGATGAAGACGTTGAAGAGTACTGGGCCTAAAACAGAGCCTTGTAGTACCCCACTGCATACTTCCCTCTATGTAGATGCAGTTCCATTGAGGACTACACTTTAATGCAGTTGGTCAGCCAGTTACAAATCCATCTGGGGGTGATGCTGTCTAACTCACATTTTTCTATCCTATCAAATAGTAGGTTGTGGTCTACTTTATTAAATACCTTACTGAAGTCCAAATTATAAAGTGTAAATTATATCGACAGCATTCCTCTGGTCCACTAATTTTGTCACCTTGTCAAAGAATGCAATACGATTTGTCTGGCATGATCTGTTCTTGACAAACCCATGTTGGCTTTTGGTTATGACTTTGTTTGCTTCTAGGTGTTCACTGATTCGTTGCTTGATTATCTTTTTCAGAATCTTCCCAGGTATTGAGGTAAGGCTGATAGGTCTGTAGTTTCCTGGATCTATTTTTTTTTCCTTTTTGAAGATGGGAACTACATCAGTTCTTTTCCAGTCCTCTGTAGTTCCTCAGTGCTCCAGGATCTTTGAAAGATATAATTCAGTGGTTCTGTGATCTCGTCTGCCAGTTTCTTCAGAACCCTGGAGTGTAATCCATCTGGTCCTGGCGATTTGATCTCGTCTAGGATGGACAGGTGCTCACTTACCATTTTCTTCCCAATTTTAACGTGTGTTCCTAATCTGTTTTTTATGGTGCTTTTTTTGATAGGTTGGACTGTTTTGATAGGTTGGACTGTGTAAAGACTGATGCAATTTTGCACCACATTTTCACTGGTTGTCTCTCATGTGCAGAATGCAAACCATGTAAGATTGAGAGTGCCTTTACTCTTTTATTTTTGGGGCTGAAAAATTCTTTTTGTTGAATTATGACTTTGTATTCAATAGCTTTTCAGGTCACATTTAAAGAAATCTACCACATCTTCACTTCTCTACGTACAACTCCTCCAATGCATTAGTTTTGTGTTCACCAGATGAGTATATGGAAAGGAAAAGAACTAGTTAATGAAACTACAATTTTGCCTACTAAACATTCTGACAGAAATGAACCATGTTACATTATAAATTGAGGGGAAAATGCATGGGTTTGCTTGTTCTTTGTTGACAATGCATCTGGGAAAAGCTGATTTTGAATTGCAAGGGTTTGAAAATATAATTGAAATAGGGAAAAATGGATTTAATGCAGTAGTGGGTTGTAAAACCCGTTGCTACCGGTTCGCGCACACGCTCGTGCGCATGCACGATGCTTCTGAGCATGCGCAGAAGTGTCCCGGGCGGGTGGGCGGAGCCTCCTACTGCCGCAGCTACCAGTTCTAAGAACCGGGCCAAACCGGGAGCAACCCACCGCTGATTTGATGTTAAGGAAATCTGTGCATTAACAACTATTGGTACATTGTTTTTAAAGCATGCCTTTCTTTTACCAAGTTGGGATTGGTTCTTGCTGACACTATTAAAAACAAACAAACAAACCCTGATGAACCCTACTTCAGAGATCCATAGACTTGACTCTTCAGTTTTGCAGAATGGGGTTTATTGTTGTTCCTCATGAGAAAATTTGGTTGTTCTCAAATATGAAGCCTTTACATATCAGCAATTAGCTGCTTATGAAGCAGAGCTTCTAGCTACTTCAAATGTGACTTTGAAGCATTGTACAACTATGAATCCTGCAAATCTGTTTCATGAGATTACAGAAGAAGGAAGTTGAAAACATAACTATTTGTACCTAAAGGTGCTTTTCCAAAAGGCTTGTTTTGGAATTTTTTTTTCTTGAAAATGTTTTGCTTCTCAGCCAAGAAGCATCTTCAGTTCTAACTGAATGGTGGGGAACTCTGACCCGAACCCTAACTTTAACCCTAACCCTAATCTTTCCAGACCATTCAGTCAGCACCAAAGAGGCTCCCTAAATGAGAAACAAAATGTTTTCAAGGGGAAAAAAGGTCAAGAAAGTCCACTTGCCTTTTGGAAAAGCAGCTTTAGGACAACCATGATCTGGAGGATTGAGAATCTCTATAGACATAACTGTTTGCAGACTATAAGCCTGGTAGAGAAATCTTGCTCAGTTCTTGCTAATGTGACCCTACAAAATCCTGACTTTGAACTCTTTTTGGACGGGTTAATCCTTTGTAGTTAATGAGACTTTTTAACAGGGGCTACACTTTTTATTTTAATCTGCTGGGTAGAATCCTTGCCATCTTCCTTGGGAGCTTGAGCAGTTGAATTCACTGCCTTAAATTGTGTTTGTTGTATTGACAGAGACAACACTATTGATATCTTCACTGATTCTACATATAGTTTTGGTGTTTGTCATGCTACGGATGCTTTATGAAACTGAGTGAAGGAGAAGGAATGGTATAATCTTGGGATGGAGTGAAAAGAGGGATCAGCCTAGAATCCCAATGTAGCCACAAGCAAACTAAATCCAACCCACTCTTGATTGCAAATTGACTCCTTATCTAACTCTAAGCTGGTGCTTACCATTACTTGAGAAGATTCCTGTGCATGGGCTTTTAGCAATAAATCAGTTTAATTGATACTACTTGTGGAGACTTGGTCATTTGCACCTGACACTGAGAGAATTCTTCACCTCAGGCTGCCAGATTATTCACAAAGACCTGATCATTCCACTTTGGGATACATTTGCAGCAAAGGCTACATTTCCTCTGAGTGATCAGATCCATCCATTCTAGTGGATGAATTTGTGCTGCTTAAAAGTCCCTTTGTAGGACTCTTGATCCAACTTGGGAGAGTCCATTCTACCCAAAACTACTGTCCTTGTAGAAGGAAAAGGTTCATCAATTCCTTATAGGTGGAGATTGTCAGACTATTGAAACTTGCCTAATGAACTTTTTTAAAAAAAAAAAATCTAAACTTATTACTTTTAATTAACCATTACTTCTGTTGGACTTTTGCTTCTGTTACTTCTTTTACAATGTTTTTATGCTACAAATGGGGAAGCTGGACAGGCTGGGAGAGCAAACTTCCTATTCAGCCCATGGAACATGTGATTGAAAATGTTAGCCTGTAAAATAAAATTGTTGGATTTCCCCAACAACTATATCAACTATATTGATTGGTGAGTCAATCGCATTATTGCACTAGATTTCACTGTTATGTAGGAATACTTCAATGCCCAATCTACTTTCAAAGGACATCAATTTTTCAAATACACAGCTGATGTTTCTGTAATACTTATATTAATACAAATATTTCTTGGGATATTAAAATGGAAACCTGAATAGGGCAAGTAGCCAAACATAATGGCACTTACACTTTAAAGAATATTGTCAGGAACTTGACATATAACACTGAAGGCACCAGATTACCTCATAGATTATGGTGGACTTTGAGCAATCATGTTTTGTAAAACTCTGTTGAAAAGAATTTGTAGTGTTCTTGGCTATGGCCGGGCACAATTCACCTGCTCTCACCATAAGAAATTGAATGATCATTTAGATATAACTTTAGAACGTGTTGGGCAATTGCTCCTGCCATACAATTACTCATACATGATGAAAAATATTCATAATTTGATTGCATTTTTTGTAAATCTGTCTGTAGCTTTTTTAATCTTAATACAGAGCCATAAACTGCTTCAGGATAAAATCTTTCTCTGAAAAATACAATATGACAAAATGGACTAACCTTGGATCAATTATTGGATCAATTATTAGTAGAGCATAGGGAGTATGTATATATATTACTCAAAGCTGTCTGCATGTTTCATGGAGGCTTAATTATACAACAGAATTGTATAAATTCTTATAATTTATAGGAATAGTTCCTTAACTAGAGATAGGGAATATTTTTAAGAAACACATATTACTTGGTATTATTATTATATTGATATTGCTTGTTGTACTTCAATGTTGTTTTATACAATATTTATTTATTTGCCTGCCACCCAATCTGCAACAATTTTTTAAAATCTGCCCACCTCACCCTGATCCTTCAAATGCTAACTACATTCTTGCTTGATAAATATTATAGTGGCTCAGTGAATTATACAGTTTGAGAACAAAATAGGGGAATTGTTTCCTTAAATTTTTTGCTTCATTGTTAGCATTTTAAAAGGGGATATTAGCACTTTCATTATGACAGTCTAGGCCTCTTTTTGTTAACTTTAATAGAACAGATTTTCATCTTCTTAGTCAAGGCCTTTTCTTTGGTATGCGAGAACTTGCTTTTTCAGCAACTACACAATAGACAACATATTTTGAAAGTCCTTGAATGCACTTGCAAGCTTTAAGAAAGATACAAACCCAGATGGAAAAGAGCAATTTAACCCATAAATTTGCTAGTTGTGGAATGTTACCTAGAATCAATATTTTCCGCTGTTCAAACCTCAAATATTTATCAGAATAATATTTACAAGTATGACAAAGTTCATCACATAGAAGTTGGATTACACCCCAAGGTTCTGAAGGCACTGGCAGATGTGATCTCAGAACCACTGAACTATATCTTTCAAAGATCCTGGAACACTGGAGAACTACAGAGGACTGGAAAAGAGCTGATATAGTTCCCATCTGCAAAAAAGGGAAAAAAAATAGATCCAGGAAACTACATACCAATCAACCTGACCTCAATACCTGGGAAGATTCTGGAAAAGATTATCAAGCAATAAATCAGTGAACACCTAGAGGCAAATAAAGTCATAACCAAAAGCCAACATGGGTTTGTCAAAAACAGATCATGCCAGAAATCTTATTGCATTCTTTGACAAGGTGACAAAATTAGGAATGCTGTCGATATAATATACTTGGATTTCAGCAAGGTATTTGACAAAGTGGACCACAATCTACTACTTGATAAGATAGAAAAATGTGGGTTAGACAACATCACCACCAGATGGATTCGTAACTGGCTGACCAACTGTACTCAACGTGTAGTCCTCAATGGAACTGCATCTACATGGAGGGAAGTATGCTGTGGGGTACCCCAAGGCTCTGTCTTAGGCCCAGTAGTCTTCAATATCTTCATCAATGATTTAGACAACTGGCTTACCATCCGCACTCAACGAGTAGTCCTCAATGGAACTGCATCTACATGGAGGGAAGTATGCAGTAGGGTACCCCAAGGCTCTGTTTGAGGCCCAGTACTCTTCAACATCTTCATCAATGATTTGGATGAGGGGATAGATGGGGAAATCATTAAATTTGCAGACGACACCAAGCTGTCAGGAATAGCAAACACTCTTCTAG
This sequence comes from Thermophis baileyi, assembly GCA_003457575.1. Lineage (NCBI taxonomy): Eukaryota > Metazoa > Chordata > Lepidosauria > Squamata > Dipsadidae > Thermophis > Thermophis baileyi. The sequence goes on from QLTV01003960.1 coordinate 1,673,993, forward strand.
ATAGGCTTAACATTCAGAAGAATCTTGATAGACTTGAACGTTGAATGCTATCTAACAAAATGAAATTCAATGGTGAAAAAAGTAAGGTTCTACATTTAGGCAAGAAAAACCAAATGCACAGGTACAGTATAGGTCCGTGATGGCGAACCTATAGCACGTGTGCCACAGGTGGCACGCGGAGCCATATCTGAGGGCACGCGAGGCATTGCCCTAGGTCAGTTCCAATGCGCATGTGCGTGCTGGCCAGCTGATTTTCGGCCTTGGGGAAGGCCGTTTTCGCCCTCCCCAGGCTTCAGGAGGCTTCCCTGAAGCCTCCGGAGTGCAAAAAACGGCCCAACAGCAAACCAGAAGTTTGGAAAAACAGACTTCCGGTTTGCCCGTTGGGCCATTTTTCGCACTCTGGAGGCTTCAGGGAAGACTGAGGGTGAAAAACAGCCCAAGGGGGGGGGGCATGTGCAGGGATGCACGCATGCACAGTGTGGCATGCATGGGGGGGTTGTGTGCTGGCACGCGCGTGCACTAGTGCACGCGCACTCCCATTTTTGGCACGCAAGAAGAAAAAGGTTCGTCATCACTGGTATAGGTGGTACCTCGTGCAATAATAGTAACTGTGAGAGAGATCTTTTAGTCCTAGTGGACAATCACTTAAATATGAGCCAGTAATGTGCTACAGCTGCCAAAAAAAAAAAGCCAACACAGTTCTAGGCTGCATTAACAGAGGGATAGAATCAAGATTAAGTGAAGTGTTAATACCACTTTATAATGCCTTGATAAGGCCACAGTTGGAATACTGCATCCAGTGTTGGTCGCCACGATGTAAAAAGGATGTTGACACTCTAGAAAGAGTGCAGAGAAGAGCAACAAAGATTATTAGGGGACTGGAGGCTAAAACATATAAAGAACGGTTGCTGGAATTGGGTATGTCTAGTTTAATGAAAAGAAGGACTAGGGGTAACATGATAGCAGTGTTCTGATTTCTCAGGGATTGCCACAAAGAAGAGGGAGTAAAGCTATTCTTCAAAGCACCTGAGGGCAGGACAAAAAGCAATGGGTGGAAACTAATCAAGGAGAGAAGCAATCTAGAACTAAGAAGAAAATTCCTGACAATTAGAACAATTAACCAGTGGAACAACTTGCTTCCAGAAGTTGTGAATTCTCCAACACTGGAAGTTTTTAAGAAGAGATTGGATAATCATTTGTCTGAAATGGTAGTTTCCTGCCTGAGCAGGGGTTGGACTAGAAGACCTCCAAGTTCCCTTCCAACTCTGTTATTCTATTCTATTCTATTCTATTCTATTCTATTCTATTCTATTCTATTCTATTCTATTCTATGTTACATAAGTAAAACTATACCCTCAAATTACAGTAGGTGAAATAATTTGTAACATCCCAGAGGACAGGCTCAGGATCCAGACGGATCTTGACAGACTTGAACACTGGGCCCTATCTAATAAAATGAAATTCAATGCAGAGAAAAGTAAAGTTCTACACTTAGGTAAGAAAAACCAAAAATATACATATAAACTGGGTGAAACCACACTCAATAGCAGTGACTGCGAGAGGGATCTTGGAGTCTTAGTAGACAACCAGCTAAACATGAGCCAGCAGTGTGCAGTGGCGGCCAAAAAAGCCAATACAATCCTAAGCTGCATTAATAGAGGGATACAATCTAGGACTAGGGAGGTACTATAGAAACTAAAACATTTGAAGAACGGTTACAGGAACTGGGCATGGCTAGTCTAGCGAAGAGAAGGACCAGGGGAGACATGATAGCAGTGTTCTAATACTTGAGGGGCTACCACAGAGAGGAGGGGGTCAGGCTGTTTTCCAAGGCACCAGAAGGCCAGACAAGGAATAATGGATGGAAACTGACCAAGGAGAGATTCAACCTGGAGATAAGGAGAAACTTTCTGACAGTGAGAGCGATCAACCAGTGGAACAGCTTGCCTTCGGAGGTTGTGAGAGCTCCAACACTTGAGACTTTCAAGAGGAGATTGGACTGCCATTTGTCTGAAATGGTGTAGGGACTCCAGCTTGAGCGGGGGGTTGGACTAGATGACCTACAAGGTCCCTTGCAACTCTATTAATCTGTAAAAACAATCATGTAGCAAACTCTATAGCATGAAAAATGTTTGTTGACTGATTTTTTGAGAATGCTATGCATTCCAATGGAGAAATGTACATTTCTCCATTTTTAATAGAATAGCAAGTGTTTGTGAGAATATGAAAGAAACTGCCACAGATTTCTACAGTAATGGTGTTGCAATATTTGGACTTGCTGATATATGGATAGCAGAACTGAACTACCCTTAGTATCTGTCCTCTGGTCAGCAATTTGCATAAGTAGAAAATTTGCTTGTGAGAGCTGTCTCTGAAAAGATATATGTTCCTGAAAATTGTGTATAAACAGTAATCATTATGTAAAAAAATAGACTTATGTCATGGAAAGTTTCTGTTAACCAACCATTTGTAAAACAATTGTCCATAAATTGTTATTTTGGAACCCTGCATTATAAAAATATTTACAAGGTACATTAAAATGTTTGTTCTTTTAAAAATGTATAGAAAAATATACTTTTTAAATATGAAAAAAACACAAAATCAGTTTGCACTAGAACATTGCCTCAGATAATATTCTACTAACACAGTAAGTAAAGCTCTTCAAATTTTTCCTAAAACTTGAAAATGAATTTCAGTTCATTCTATGAACAAATCATTCTATATCTGTCCAGTAGAGGGCACTGCAGTTCTTAACATACAAATAACAATAACAAAAGTTGCTGCCTTTGTTAAATTCAGTACAAAATCCTACCAAAATACAATGTAATTATACATAACGTTTTAAATATGAGTGACAGACATTAGTTTTATATTAGCAAAGGACCTAAACTGGTACATATACAAGGAAACAATTCAGTGGTGGTTTTTAGCAATGATACTGCCTAAATGTATTGAACACAATAATCAGTTTTATTTTCCCAGCTAGGAGTTATTTAGCCACAAGTTATTCAGTGAGCCACAGTTGGCCGGGGCTGCACATCACATTAAGTTACAAACACATTTTTTTTTAATAGAAAGCATCCCACATCTGGAATATAATATACTCCTGATCTAGCTTAGAGCCCAAAACTAGTTTCCCATCAAGAATATTTCCCACAATGCTATTTAGAGAGTGCAATTAAAGGCAAATAACTGGCTGATATATTGCATTTGGGTAAAACCTCCCTCTCAGGTCCTGGTGACTATATGGACAAGTCCTTGGAGATAGTCTGAAAATGGTTTGTATTGCCTTCTTCAAGGAAATTGATAGGAGTGTGTATGTGCTTTTTAAATTTTCAGTCTAGTCTACAGCCTTGGTTTATCTATCTCTCACCCAATGCTAACCAGGTCTGACCCTAATTGGCTCTATTTGATCAACTGAATCATGTACTTTGTTTTACATTGGTGAAAAGTTGATAAAATATGTATGTATGGGTTTGTGGTACTTTTCCTAAACATAGCCATTTCTAAATTTTTGAGTAGCAAATTACATCATAAAAAATTCAGTATACACACACTCAGTCCTTGCTTACTGACCACTTGATCCTACAACTAGTCCTGGAAGTTCTGGCTGTCTCAGTGCTCCCATGGTGACATAATAATGATTGGGCATTTGGTAACTAGCTTGCATTTATGATGGTTGCAGCATCCCATAGTCACATGATCGACATTTGCTACCTTCCTGCTGTTTTCCCGCAAACAAAGTCAATGGAAAAGCCACCAAGGAAGGTTGCAAGTTGCTCTGGTAAGTTGTTCTAACACACCCCGCACATGCACCATGTCTCACCATCCACAGTTCCTGTATTCCTGTGTCAGTCCTCCCAGGTCCTTCCCTGGCTTCCCCCATGACCCCTCCCGCTCCTTACCTGGGATTCCAGCCACTTCCTGCTTAAAGGTCTCTTAACAAAATATAGAAATGAATTTTTTTAAATAGACAGAGACCCAGACACAAGATAATAATAGATATCAAAATACAGACAATGTCAAGTAGTGTGATTAATATGCTTTTGTACAAGTATCAATCACCTAATGTAATATACAGAATAACAAACCATTGTGGAGATCAATGACCTCTGTCAATGACCTCATACTTTAGTGGACAACGCAAACAGTTTCTACCATAACTCCAAATATCAGAGGCTGTATTGGGATATAAAGAAAATGAATTATAGAATTGGTAAGGCTTTTTAAGGCTCAATTTTGAGTTACCTGAACATGGATGCATGTAACTTGTGAACAAACAATGCAAATTTTTAACTCAAAAGGTATTTCTGAGGCATGCCAAGCTTTATCTTGTGAAATCAGTAGGGATGTAAGCTAAAATCCTCCACTATTACACATTTTAACCTTATGAAACTTTGATTCAAATGCTTGCTGATCTTTCAAGGCCTTGTTGATCTAATAAAATATACAATTGTACCAATCCCACTTCCAAAAGATATTGTTTTTAGGTCAGAAAAAATTTCATTCTAATATCTTTTTCTGCCCTCCAAGATTATCAACAACTGGGAACTAAGGGATTTGGCAAAAAAAAGCCTGTGACTGCTGCATTGCAAATCTGTTATTATGACGACACAAAAGAAAGAGAGTGAAAGGATGCTATAGTGATATTGTGGCACAACTTATTTTGAGATAACTTGGCTGTTCTATAGAGAGTTGATGACAAAGAACCTGACATTCAGATATTCCACTGGGTGAAAAAAAAAATAGCTGGAGCCAAAATGCGTTCTGTTGAATAGCACAAATCACAATGCCTATGAAGTGTATCAGTGCTTTCATTGTTATTTTGACTTAAAGAGCACATTGGCATAGTGTTATCCAACACCGAGTTCATAATATAGAGCAGCCAGCTGACTTTTCATCTATCTTCTTCACCAGAATTAAATGGGAGAGAAAAATCTTCATACAGTGTTATCATACCTTATAAGAAACGTTTAAATAGAGCTTTCCTATAAGCCTGTCTGTGTAAGCCTTATTATCCTACCTCTTCCAGCATAAATTGACGACTTTTAATAACAAAGTCAGGAACTGAGTGTTAAAAAGGATGCCACTCAGAAACCTGAGAGAGACACCAGTATATAACAGGAAAGCCTAAATGGGGGGAAATAAAAAAGGAAGAGGGAAAAACCCAATGTTTGCAGAGTGTTGAGTGTTAGTTGGGAAAAAAGAAATCAGGGTTTGATGAAGAGATAAATAGGATGGAGAAAGCATGCCTAGAGAAATGGTTGTCTGATAGGTGGAAAAAACATCATAACACTTTATTGGAGTCACCATCAGTAATGGGTTGCAAATCCCGTCACTACCAGTTCACGCGTGACGCTTCTGCGCATGCGCAGAAGCATTCGGGGTGGGTGGGCGGAGCCTTCTGCCGCCACCGCTACCGGTTCGTAGAACCGGGCCATACCAGTAGCAACGCACCGCTGGTCCCCATGTGCTTCATGCCATGGTTCACACTGACAATGTTTATGGAAGATGATCCACAAAACAAATTAGTAGTGATCAAAAGGAAAAATCACATCTGAGGAATAGATTACATCTTCTATATTGGAAGATTTCAGGTACCATCTCTACCACTACAATAGAAATGGAGAAAATTTATAAGATTCTGGAAGCTGTTGCTAGTCAGAAGAGACAATATGTTTTAATGAACAAATAGATAGGATTCACACATCATGAAGAGCCCAATGTGGTTTGTTTGACTTTAACTTAGTTGAGTTGAGTTGTAATACTGGATGCATAAAAGATAGCAATGAAGAATTATTTTTGTGTGTCTTTGTGTTACTTTGTGGTAGCCTTTGTGAATTTCTGCAAGACAAATTTGATAGCCATAACTTAACAAATTATGTGGAAACAAGTATTGTGATGTGTAAACTTACACTAATCATAATTTGAACTGCTACCAGCATTCTAAATATGACCCCAATTTCACTAGATTTTTGCAAGGTGATTTTCTTACTGTGACATTAGAAGGTTATGGATACTGAGTCATTGTGTTTTCCACCCATCCTTAAATTGGCAAAAGACCATACTACCCTGAAATATGCTGTCTCCATGGCTGATCCCTATCTTGTCTCTGTTTCGAATCATTGCCAGTCTCTGTCTCCTCCTCAAGGTTATGGGTAGAAAAACAGAATATTTTAGGGGGAGAAATATGAGATTGTGACACTTTTTCAATCCTACATTTAAATTTCTAATTTTATTGTTTCACTAACTTTTTCCCTTGCCAGATCATATTTCTAGGTATAATTTTATTCAGATGCAAATGTTAGTTATAAAATATTACAGGCTTGTCTGGGATTAAAAATATAAAGTGAGCATAGGGCAAAACCATCTAAATCATTGCCAAAAAGCTCTATCAATTTCTAACTTTACTTCCATCAACTACAATACTATTTGTCATTCTGATCTTGTAAACTAGGAAATAATGAAGGATAAAGATTTATTATTGCCAATAAACACAAATAAAGTGAAATCTAGCATAATAGTAGATGAGATAATTCAATATTGTACAATAACTTCATTCAGTTCAGCAGATATCAAAAGTACAAAACACCCCAAGTGGTACATAAGACATTTTAATTCTTGGTAAATTTCTCTTTGCTGTATATAAAATTGAAATAATGATATAGCTCAAAGAACAATCCTCCTTAACATGTAAATCTTAAGTTTGTTGGAATAGTTTTGGTCATATTGTGCAAAAACAGAAATTGCTATTTTATCTTTGAAGTAAGAGGCACAGACTTAAATTTTAAATTAAATCAAAATAGTCCATTGTTTACTTCTGTGATTTCTAGGTTCTTCCAAAACCTTTTTATCTTTAATAACAAAAATAAGGTTATATATATATATTAAAAAAAACATGCATCAAAAATAAAATAACATAGTGCATTTAGATTAGACTATTACAATGAACCTTATCTAGGTCTGCCATCAATTTTTTTATACTTAATCTACCTAAGAATAATGCTTTGGGTGGATTACAACCAGTTAGATAGTTAGAAAGGTTATATCAAATAATAGTAAGCACTGAAAAAATTATATGTAAATATACATATACATTGCTTGCAAAATAAAGTTTGCATGCTTTGTCATGTGTTATCCAGGATCTTCCTTCCATTTATAACATCGAATGAACTAATATTCAAAATTAGGTCTAAAAATGGAGAAGTAGTCAATGGATCTTACATAGTATTTGTGAAATATATTTCAAATGCCTAGTTCTTCTAGTATCCTAACTCTTACACTGCATGCAAACTTTCTAGACATCTTTAACACAAAACTGTCTGGAGTCCTCTCTGAGCTTGGTTTGTTTGCTTGTAGACATTTTCTTACCTGATTAAGTAACATCATCAGTCACAATGATGGAGTTTGCTCCTTGTTTATATACAGTAGCTTGTCCTACCTGTGTTGGTGGAAGTTTCATTACCTATTTGGATAATGAAACATCTATAAGCAAACAATCAAGCTCAGAGAGCACCAAAAGAGTCCACAGTTCAGCTCTGAGCTTCATAGATAAAACTTTTATTGGATAAAACTGTGTAAAATGGTATGTTGGAAGAAATCATGTAGGCCCTTTCTTCTAAGTGCCTGTTCAGTGAAGATAACCTAAAATGGAGTATCCCTTGCAGATGGCTGCCTAGGTTCTGTCTAAAGATCATTCCTCCAGGCAATAGATCACATTGATTAATGGCTTCAGCTATTATGAAACTTCTTCTAATGTTCTGTAAAATCTCTGCACTACACTTAAAGCCTTGAAAAAGCTTCAGAAATTAGATTTGTCAGCCTCTAATTAAGCTCTTTTCTCCCAGACACCCTGACCCGGAAGAGGATTTTCCCATTGCTTGGGAAAACGGGAACAAAAACAATACACAAATGGCTTTTGTTTAGTTTCATTTTGATGAAACCTGTCATTGATAAAAGAGAGTTCAAGATTCACTAAACCAATTAAAATGTTTTTGCCTCAGGAGATAAATAAAAACACATGATAGGGCTAAAGCAGAGTGGAGAGTGGTAATCAGTACAGTAGTTCATATTGAACAATATTGAACACTGTAACAATAACACATAATACATCATTTTGAAAGGTGGATTCAATATATTCTTTTCCAAGGACAAATAAAGTATACTGCTGAGGATTGAAACCAGGTCCTCCACTGCTTTTATGATTCATTTCAGGAAGGAATGGCTAAAAAAGATTTTTCCTTCTTGTGCTGCACATCATTCCTTAACTTTGTGCCAGATGCAAGCCTATCTATCATAAGGCAGTGAATGTAGTTAAAATGAGAAAGAGAAAGTATTGTGCATGTGTGTGTGAGAGATAATGTCTCTGCATGTGTGTGTCAGTGGAGATTTATGTGTGTGCATGCACGTGTGTGTCTATATGCATGCATCTCACTTTGTCCCTCCTTCCTACAGTTGTGCAAGGAGCATGAGAATGGTGCATCAATACTACTGGAAAAAGAAAGAGGGATTTTGTTTTGTATGGCATTTCACTACTGTGTAACATAAATCATTTTGCCCTAAATGGATGGAAAGAAACAATGGACAGAAACTCAAGGAGAGAACCAACCTAGAACTAAGGAAATTTCCTGACAGTTAGAACAATTAATCAGTGGAATGACTTGCCTCCAGAAGTTGTGGGTGCTCTCCACAACTAGAGGTTTTAAGAAGATATTGAACAACCATTTGCCTGAAATGGTAGAGGGTTTCCTGTAGGGAGTTGGACTCGGAGTGTCAAACTTGCATCGTCACGGCAGCATCACGTGACGTATTTTGACTCCCCCCCCTTCGCTAAACCAGGCATGGGCGTGGCCAGCGTGTGACGCATCCAGCCCGTGGGCTGCAAGTTAGACAGCCCTGGACTAGAAGGTCACCAAGATCCTTTCCAACTCTGTTATTTTGTTAAATTGATGACTCTCTACCAAATTTTGAGTAGAAAATCTTGGGGAACTTCTGGAGAAGGAAATAGCTGGGAATGTGCATGACTTGTGAACTATGCTTCTTTTAGGAAAATACTTAAGAAGTGTGAGTGAATATGTAAACCTAAAGAGTGCTCTCTTTCATATAATTATAGCTTAGCTTTATTTATTTGGCATATTTATATATATATATATTTATCAAAACTATATGCTGTATAGGTAGGCATCAATATATCAAGATATATATCTGGTAATAACGCAAAAATAACACTGGCAATAAAATAGAGATAAAATGACAAAGGTATAGTTAAAGTATTAGGCACTAAATAAAATAGATAGATGATAGAAAGATAGATAGATAGATAGATAGATAGATAGATAGATAGATAGATAGATAGATAGATAGATAGATAGATAGATAGATAGATAGATTTGGGATAACCCTTGATCATTATTAGAGAGTTTGCTCTTGAACTGGAGTTTTCCACATAGTTTCCATTTCTAAAGAAAATATTTTTGATATAACTTTAGTTCTCAGAAAGAACAGGTTTCAACCAGTGATACAAGAAAAAAAAAAACAGCAGCTAGGATCAGTTAGCCTTCATAGATTAATGCAAAACCAAAACATGTTTCTGTCCTTCATGAAAGATATCCAAGATCGAATGTCAGAAGCACAAGATGACCGAGAAACCATCTGCCAAGCATATTTTTCAGGGTTTCTGTTTTTCCTGTTAATGTAAGTGTAGAAATATAAACACACATAGAGTGCAAATAATGTGAAAATCATAATTATCAGCATTTGTTGCTATCAACACATTTTCTCAGCCAAGTTAAACAACCGGTCGCCAATAGGTCTTCAGTAAGGATAATCTTGAGAATGAAAAAGGAAATTCTTAAAGGCCTTTCTCTTCTGTCAAGATAGAGTATAGAGTACCTGATGGCATAAGATGGCAGAATGCAATACTGGCACAACTATTGTTCATTTTGCTGATCCATTTCCTTCCTCTATTGCAGGGGTGTCAAACTCGATTTCATTGAGGGTTGCATCAGGGTTGTGTTTGACCTAGATGGGCTGGGGTGGGCGTGGCCAGCTCAACTTCACTCATGTCGGGGGCGCCTGTGGTGGCCTGAGCGCTCTGCCAGTGAAAATGAGCTCTCGAGCTCCGTTTAGAGTGCAATGGCCTCCTGCAACCCTCTGCCAGCGAAGACAGAGTTGGGAGTGCCGCACGCAGCCCTCCCGAGCTCTGTTTTCGCTGGCAGAGGCACTGCGGGCTGGTCCTTCACCGCTTCCAGGGTAGCCCCGCAGGCCAGATCTAAGCACCCCGTGAGCCAGATCCAGCCCCCGGGCCTTGAGTTTGACACCCCTGATCTAGTGCATCCTTTCTGAGCAATTGCTGAAAAGGGCTGTCCTAACTTTTCTCCATGATGCTCATGATAGGGCTGGCTTACTCCTTTGGTCTGTTGCCTTCCACCTTCAATATATTACTAATCACAGCACAGCAACAGGATCAGATTGGGTGGGATATAATAAATTGGTGCTATATTACCTGTGCCCATAGGTATCTCTAGCTTGCTTCCTTCTGCCAAGAAAAAAAATTCAAGTGCAGATCATGGCATAACAAAAGAATCAACAAAAGAAAAAGAGTTTCTAGCAAAGGTTCTTGGAAAAAAAACATGTTCTGGTTTTTTTTTCTACTTTTCTTGTCATTTCACAGTGAAGGTATTTCAACCTTGTGCAAATCAGGAAAGTTGCAAAGCTCAGCAGAATAATAGTTTACTAGAGAAGGGAACATCTGATCATTATGGAAAGTGATCACTCTTCTGCTGTTAATCTTGGAATTCCCTTCAAATTGTGAGCATTGTCAATAACAGCCAGGGATTTCTGCATGATATGGTCAAAAATATCAAGATAGCAGCCACAGTAGTACAATTTTATTTGTATTGCAGATGAAAAAAAACAGGTTGAGCTTCAATTGTACCATTGTAGGAACCATCTTGACTTTTTTGTTGACACACCATGAGGGAACCCTTGGCAACAACAGAAACTGAGCAACCGAAGCACAATTCTTAAAACAGCTCTTTTTCTTCTACTGTTCTTGTACATATCTGATGGTGCCTCTTGTTCCAAATTTTAGCATACATTTGAAAAATAATGTAAAGTTTCCTTCAAGTCCAATGAAAATCCTCACAACTGCATCTAAGTAGCAGTTTGGGTTTTGCAAACTCATTGGTGGCATTTGTGTGCCTAAAGTGCTACTGTTGAAACAAGACACCATGCTGTAGATTTAATCTGTATGAACATGGTTGACTAGGAAGTGTGGGAATAGTGGCAATCCTTCTATTAAACCAATGTTTCTCAACCTTGGCAACTTGAAGAGGTGGGGACTTCAACTCCCAAAATTCTCCATCCACCTCTTCAAAATGCTAAGGTTAAGAAATACTGTATTAGACACAGTAGAAAAGGTATCCAAAGGTGCTTTTTCAGGAGGCAACTGGACTTTCTTGTTTTTTCTTTTGAAGACATTTCACTTCTCATCCCAGAAGCTTTTTCAGCTCTGACAGGACAGTGGGGAATGGAAGGATTTATTTCCTTACAGACAGCTGGTCATTTACATCCTTTTAGAGGTTCATTGAAGCACTTGGAGGTTTATCTGTGCCTTCAGGGGCATCTGAGTAGTGCTCCTGATTTTTGTAGTCTGCAATTTTTTCCTCTGAAAATCCATTCCTACTCCCACACTATTCAAAGGATGTCCATCTCAAATTGTATAGCTAAAGGTCTATAGAGATTTCCCCACTGTCCTGTCAGAGCTAAAGAAGCTTCTTGGATGAGAAGCGAAACGTCTTCAAAAGAAAAAACAAGAAAGTCCAGTTGCCTCCTGAAAAAGCACCTTTGGGACAACCATGACCTGGATGACTGAGAATCTCTACAGACAGTAGAGAAGGTACCTAAAGCAGAAGATGTTGGGAAAATAGAGATAGTAGCAAAATGCTAGATAAGCAGCAATGCTGGGATGCTTAGACCAGTAGTGATGAAATAAGATTCAGCTGCCAAACTACCTGTTGTGATGTGGTATATGGAGAATATTCACCTAGGACATTCCAGGAAACAAAAGATCATGGGTGGAGTGCTGACCAGGAATTTCTCATAAAGATATGCCCACACCTCAAAATATTATAATTCACAGAATAATTGGGAAATATCATGGAAGTTGAAGTAGCACACAATCCACTTTTCAATTTGTAGCATTAACCAGGGCCCTGAGTACAGTATGCATAAACATGCATGCTTCGATTAAAACTGCTATTGTTAATTACATAGAGGTAATCACCCCATCTATGTTTATTGAAAATAAAATCCCACTAGATTTCCGTAGAATTCCTTCTAGGAGAATATCTTTTTGAGGGCTGGGTTAGAATAAAGTAGCTGGCTTTTAAACAATTACTTGCTGAATTAAATTAAAATATAGTTTTGCTTTTCCAGAAACCATAAATATGAATTCTGCTTTTTAAAAATGATTGAAAAGAGTGATCCAAGTCATCATAAATGATAATAATCATTTTATATGAAATTAAATTCCATCCCCCACCCTCAACCGAGAGGGGTAGTGGAATTATGCAAAATGCTTTATATTGGGACATAACATGACATGATAACATCCATCTTGCTCTCTTTCTCTCCTCCGAGAACTTAAGGAAAGGTGAACTGTTTATAATATTCTAACAGATTCTATACATCCATTCCTGCAATGTCACTGAATATCAGCACTTGAACAACTACTAAAAGTAATGCACTGTATAGCTGCATTTAAAGTGCAGTGCTCCAGGATTTCAATTCTGGATAAAGAGTTTGAACCCCATAGACTACACTAGAGGAAGATCTGGCTAGGTATGTGGGATGAATCCCTCAAAAGGGCAAAACCTGTCATCTACTGCCTCCTGGTGGTCTGTATGAACTCAATAAACATTAGAAACAAATTTAATTCAGTCTCATGCTGTTTAAACCAAGCTAAATGAAATTAAATTATTTTTATCTCTATTTTGATCTTTTTTTAGTGCCCTCATCAGTTTCCCCCCAAAAAACTTTATTAAATTTCAAAACAAAAATATAAAATCCAAACAGCAAAGAAAAATAATTTAAAAGAAAGAGAAATGGATAGGTAGAAAGCAAAATTGGGGAGTGCAAACAAAAAAGGAAAAAAAAGCTATAGAAAAAAAGGAACTTCAGATTTTCTTTAATACAGACAAAAACCTAGAAGACAATGACACTTTGAAAAAGAATGAACCATAACACACAGTACTTCTATCATAATAAACAAATATAATTAAGAAAACCCTGGATTAAAATTTCATTTCTTTCAGTTTCAAAGAAAAATCCAAGAGTGGGTTCCGAGTAGAAATGAACTAGATAAAATATTTCTTTAGCTCTCAAGTCAGTTTTTGATTCCTGGGGACTGCCTTGACTAGCTCCTGAAGTTTTCTTAACAAGGTTTTTTAAGAACTGGGGTTTTTTTGGGGGGGTTGTGTTGTTGTTTTTTTGTCATGGCCTCCTTCCTAGTGTTGAGAAAGAGCCACTGGTCCAAGATCACCCAGCTGACTTTGTGCTCAAGGCGAGACCAGAACTCACGGTGTCCAGTTTCCAGCCCTGTGCCTCTGCTAGGGTTACTTTTTTAAATCATGAACCTTCCAAATGCATCAAACTATTACACCCTCACTGTGCTGGCCATAAAGTGCAATCCAATAAAATATAAGGTCTCCAAAGACTACGTAGTGCCACCATTCAATCACTGAGGCAGCATCCTTCCAATTGTCCAATGTCCCCTTTTCTGTTCAGTTTCACTTTCTATTCAGTTTCGAATGTAACCTACAGATATGAATCTTTTTCAGGTCGAGACTGCACATTACCATTGAGATGGCATGCCAATGGCCACACTTCCAAAATTGAATAAGGCTAGCACAAACTGGTTTTGCACTGGTTCTAGTACAAACTAGTACAAACCAGTGGAAAATTCAGGACACCTTTCCAAATAATAGTTAATATATCCTTAATTAATGTGATTTAAGCATCTCTTAAATAATGCTTCCCTTTGGAACTATTAAAAATGACAGTTTCAGCAGCAATCTTTAGAAAGGCTCTGGAGGCTGAATGCAAAGGTTTATAGTTAAATCAAATTTTGTTTTCCTAGTTTAGTCTGTTTTGAGGAGGGTTATTCATAGGGCAAGTACCAGTAATTTTTCTGTTCAGGAAGAAAAGAATGACAGCCTTCTATTTTTATGAGCTGTGCAGTAGAAGCCGTTTTAAGAGAGAAGAAGATTGCTCTAGTTTTTGTCTTGTTGCCCTTGATTTGGACAAGCCATTTCTTCCTGTCTTTTGGTTCCTTGCCAATGGTACTTCCTAGTACCAATCAGGAGGGGCAGGTTGACAGAAGAGGACACTTTAGTCTCTTTCTTTTGGCTTTCACATCAGACACCTCTAAAGCTCTCCTAGAGAATATAATGTTTTCCAAACACGTGAAAAGGAATGACATTTTGAACTCATGAGAATATAAACATAACATTTTTAAAAAGTGACATTTTTGTAGATGGCAGAAATATCATATTTCTGGTGTTTTGGAAAAGCCTGGAACTACTGTTGTACTGTACAGGCTTTACTGTTCCCAGTTAATTGTGGAGGACGGAAAAAAAACCCCCCACTTTCATTAGTAGAAAAGTAAAAGGTAGCCTAGCACTAATGATAATAAATTGCAGCATCCTTAACAGAAATGGCACAATTCTTTCAATTGCTTTTTGCCTTGTAGCATCAGCTAAGCATAATTTATGCCCCCCCCAACACCCAAACCTCTTTAATTTATCCTTCTTCTTTTTAGTTTTGTTTTGCCTGATGACATTATATCTAGTTCATGCAATATCAGGGTAATAACAATGATATTCTAATATTAATGCATGGAAAAAAGTATACACTGTGATGAATAATAGCTTCGTGTTTTTGGATCTCCTTGCCAAGTCATATTAAAATGACAAATAATTGCAATTGCTTTGCAGAGGAATGAACAGGCTCTGTAGTCAAAAAGCACATTAGGGACCAGGGGTGTCCATTTGTTATCCTTTGTCAGGAAAACATGGTTCTTAATGAAAGAGAATGAAGGGACACTGATTGAGGATGGTGACACTAAGCCTCTTTCTCAGCAAGAGCGCTGACATGGGTATTAAGAAGCAAACTGAAAGGTTAAGACACAACTTTGGAACTTGAGAATCTGAAATAATGCAACGCTTCTCTTTGCCTAAACTGCCATTTAAAAGTGACCAGTTTAAATGCGGTGGCCAGCTGCCTGAGGTCATGATGGCCAGAGAGCAGATTGCAGTGGAAGCAACAATCAATGCCTTTTGGAAAAGAAACAGAAAATACGTTTTCGAAAGAGGTCTCTGCTTTCTTTACTTTCTTTCTTTCTTTCTTTATCACTTTTTATTCCAAGCTACTGTTTTTCCCAGCTAGTAGTCTTAGTTAATAGCTTCAGCCAAGGTATTTTTCCTGAGTATTAATGAGCATCTTTGGGAGATCTGATATTTGGCAATAGAAGTCAACCATATGGAACATCATAAGTTTTGGGGGACCCAAATGCTGACTGGGGCTGAAAGAAGTAAACACACGCCAATTCAAGATTATGTACTTCAGTTCCTGCAGCTCCCTAGCCTCACTCCCACTCTTGAGTTTTCATTTGCTCTTTAGTTAATCCCAGCTTTATACATAGCACAAATCCATCTAGATCTTTCCTAACTTAATACTTTCCTCCCTAAAATCCCTTTATACTAACTGCTTGAAATCCATATGCTATGCAATATGGATTGGAAAACACACCTGAGAGGCATTCGATTTCTCTTGTTTGAATCATATCCAATTCCTCCACACACACATTTCTCAGGTGGATCTCTTTGTCTTTGGAGGTCATATTTCATGATGCCATTTTAGAAAGACAGTGAGAGAGAATTCGGACACCTGAACCTTCACTTCATTGTGCAATCATAGCAGGTTAGCTGCCATATTCCAGGACAATCTCTTTAGCTACCCAGTTATTAGCAGTTATAGTCCATAAACTCAATATTTTTTTCTCCATCTTCTGCTACCTATTCCCTTTAATCAGAGATGCTGGAGATTGTTTAGGAACTTCCTCACCAAAACAAGTGAACTTCATGTCAAAGGCTGTGCAATTCTACAGAAAATCAAGAGAGAATGTCCATGTGACAGAAATTTAAGAGAACCACAGAGAATCACAGTTTGACTAATACATGAGACCAATGCTATTTAAAAAAATCATATAGGAACAAAAAATCTACATTTCTAAGATGAGACTTTGTAATGTATAGAATTATTATCAGTTAGAAAAAGGTGTTGTGAAGATTTTTTTTCACTCTAGTGAAAAGTTCTTTTGACCACAATAGGAGGACAAATTGTTCATAGATCTTACGTGGCACTTCTGAAACATATATTTTCTGTTCTGTACTTTTCATGTGCAATGCTTGGACTAGAAGAAAAAAGAGACAGAATGCCAATATCTGATGAATAATGCTCTTATTTGTCTTGTTTATAGTTTGATCTTTCTGGACATTCACCCTTAGTTTTAACGAGACTAAAATGGAAGATCCAGTAATACATTTTGGAGTCCATATAAATGTAGAATTTTGTGAAGAAACTCAGATACAGAAAACAAAACACCTCAAGAATGAAAAGGTAGGAACACATATTTGAAGTAATATATACAGTATCTTATACTGGGCAAGCTTAATTTTGATCAGCAAGATAAGTGAGCTCAGAAAGTAATAAAGATCTAATTTTGCTTAGGTTACAGCACAAGGTCTTTAGCCTTTCTCTATATGTGCACCGTGGATGTGTTTGAGTTAACATTTGTTGCGCCCCAGTTCTGTTGAATTACAAATCATTTTCTAAGAAAGATGGGTATTATAGTCCAACATATCTGGGAGTAGGCTGCATAAGATTCATTGAGACTTATTCCATAAAATTTCATTATAATTTGAATTGTTAGTGTCCCATATAATTTTTCTGAAGTCTTCTGCTAATGAATATAGTTATTTTATTTATTTATTTATTTATTTATTTATTTATTTATTTATTAATTATGTTTATTTATTTATTTTGTCAAATGTGTATATGATTACAGATAAAGTATAAATATGATTGTGAAAAAAAAGTACAAGCATAGTTATGAGTACATGATACTTTACGAGTACGACGTTAGGACAGGGACAGTAGGCACGCTGGTGCGCTTATACACGCCCCTTACAGACCTCTTAGGAATGGGGTGAGGTCAACAGTAGACAGTCTAAGCTTAAAGTTTTGGGGGTTAGGTGAAGAAACTACAGAGTCAGGTAATGTATTCCAGGCATTGACCACTCTGTTGCTGAAGTCGAATTTTTTGCAATCAAGTTTGGAGTGGTTTACATTAAGTTTGTATCTATTGTGAGCTCGTGTATTCTTAAGTAACTATATATAGGATTACAACTTTTAATTTGTAAAAGGTGTTTCAAGAAATAAAATATTGTGCGAAACAGATTAATATGATCCTGAAGAAAAATGTCAGCATGAATGAATGAAAAACAAGAAAAAATTCAGATCAGGTCTGGATATCAACCAGCAGAGATAAGAAAAGCCATGGAGCAGATCACAAAGAAATAATCCATCAAAACCAAATCAGGTCCAGAATGACAGGTACCAGCAGCAGTTAATGTAACAGTCAACAAAAGGCTTAGTTGACATAGAAAAATATGTGGAATAGATGCTGCTGGTAAAGGATTCCAAGAAAATCTATAAGGAAACATTTCCAGAGGCATGTCGTTCATGTGAATTAATCCTGGCACCTTATCTTTCCCAATGCCCCTAATTAACTTGGCCAATGCATATATGGGAATGCATGTGAGTGACATTAAGCTAGTGGTATACAATAAGAGCTTTTGTAGATTAACAGACTGTGTGATTTGTGTGATTTGAGTTCTAGGAGCAATCCATGCTGGCATAAGATTCCAAACTCTTGTATTACCATTTAAAATATTTGACTATATTCATGAATATTTTCCCGCCGCATCTCCCCAAACTATTCAGTACTTTTAATAGTAATTTTATTAAATATTATGATCAAAAAGAAAATCTAATACAAACTAAAAATACAACAATAAAAAGGAAAAATAGAAAAAGAAATTAGAAAAAATAAGAAAAATGAATATAGTAAAGAAAAAAAATGACTTCCCGCTTTATCACAACAAGGATAAACAATTTTAGTAACATCACTTTATATTAAAATACAACAAATGATATCTTCTTCTCCTATCTCATATCTCCTCTTCCCGTATCACATTACTTATTTACAAACAAATCTTTAAAGCCTCATTGTTCAGTCTGATCAGCAAAATTTTATTAAGGGTTACCAGAGATATCAGAGTTTTAAACTTTGATCAGATAAACCAATTTTATATCCCTTTCTTTTACTTCTTTTTACTTTTAGCAATCTTGATCTTTAATTCCATAAAATAATTATCTGGAAGTTGGTTTTTTTTTCTTTGTCCCTTTTCACAAAAATTTTCAAGGCTTTAATAAGTTCCTTTGATAAATCCAACATAGGAAAGTTATCCTGGTCACTCTTTTGGTCTGTTATTTATCGGGTTGTTTTAATTATGAAGACATCAATCAGTTTCATTTCTATCTGCAGTATAACATCTTTTCCCATATCATTCTTGTAGTCTGTAATTTTTAAATCCACTTTCAGATAAGTCCAAGTTTTGTTCAGTATAACGTGTTCCTCTTTCGTAACACCTTTTAAACACAAGCTATCTATAATGGTAGCATCCAGTGGGACTGATCCATTTGCATCTTGAAGCCTAACTTGGAGGCCATGACAACTTCTTTCATTTAGGATTGAAGGAAATTCACTCAATGCAAAATGTGTTGATACAAAGATTCCTAATACCTGAAAAACAGTTAACAAGCAGTTTTTAAAAGCAATTAGCAAAGGAAATATATGACTCCAGTGTCCATAAAGGTACCAACTGCAGTTTAACAGACTAACAGAATAACAGAGTTGGAAGTGACCTTGGAAATCTTCTAGTCCAGAGGTCTTCAAACTTGGCAACTTTAAGGCTTGTGGACTTCAACTCCCAGAATTCTCCAGCCAGCATAGCTGGCTGGAGAATTCTGGGAGTTGAAGTCCACAAGCCTTAAAGTTGCCAAGTTTGGGGACCCCTGTTCTAGTCCAACCCCCTGCTCAAGCAGGAGACCCTATACTTTTTCAGCCAAGTGGTTGTCCAATCTCTTAAAAACCTCCAATGATAGAGCACTCACAACTTCTGAAGGCAAGCCATTCCACTGATTAACTGTGTTGTAACTGTCAGGAAATGTCTCCTTGTTTCTAGTTTGGTCCTTTCCTTAGTTAGTTTCCATCCATTGCTTCTTATTCTGCCTTCAGGTGCAGTTTGAACAAAGATGACTGCTGTTTTGGGGTGCTCTCCTTGCTCGTTCGTTATTCCATTGGGGTTGTTGGCTCTGCTTTTAACAGAGCTGTTTTCAGTTCACCATTTGTTCTCTGCAAGTCCCCCAAACTAATGACTAAGCCTCAGCTGCCCGTATCCATCGCTAGGTAGTCTAGGTAGATTACCAGGACAGGTAATCTGCCTGCATATAAGTCTCAGCGGGAAGTTTGAAAGAGAAAATAAGAGAACTATATGTGGAGGTAGCATTGTCCCAGGACATTATCTCTGTAGAAAGACAATTATTATTGCTATCCAGGGATATTGATTGTAAAATCTCAAATTGTATATATGTGAAAATCTGTATAAATGAAGAAATTTATAGCCAGTTAATCAGTAGATGATTTATCACAATTTTGACTTGCAGTATATTTGCTTTAAGCAACAAAAATATGAGTCATTTCATACCAAAATGAATCATTGGTATGATAGGATAGTCATAAGTCTGACGGGCTGATTAGAGGCTGATTTAGAAAATAGCTTCCTTAACTTTAGTCTAGAGTAAAACAAATCTCCATAGCATGAACATAACACATCTTAAGGCTAAATGTGTAACCAATCCCTGATGACACACTGTGGGACTTCACTACTAGTGTCACTGGGAATGTTCTGTGGCACATAACATGCACTAACTTTAAATGGAATTTTCGGGATCCTGGAGTTTCTTAGAACTTCATCAATGAGAAGACAATAAGAGTATTTAGACTTTCTGAAAGAGAGGTTCAATACCACTAAATAATCTTAATTTTCCATAAATAAGAATTGGGAGTAATAACTATGTATGGGAGAGTCTTTCCATTTATCCCAAAAGATTGAATTAATGAAGTGAATAAATAAAATCTACTTCTTTTGCAATAAAAATATTCTAAAAGTATTCTCCATCAAGATGCATAACCAGGGGTGGGTTCCTCCTGGTTCGGACTGGTTCGCCCGAACCGGTAGCGACCTGCTGGTGACATCACAATGATGTCACGGATCCAGTTTGGTCAGTGTCTGTCTGTGGGCGCCGCCATCTTTTTTTTTTTTGAATTTTTTTTTTTGAATTTTTTCCAGTTTCTTTCTTCTGTGCATGTGCAGAAGCCGAGTTTCCGGCACTGCGCATGCGTCACCATCTTCTTTTCTGCTTCCCCCTTATTTTTTGGTGGTTTTTGCTTCTACACATGCTCGCCCTGCCTCGCCTTCGCCATGTGCATCCACAGAACTGCTGCCTCCTGCCTACACACAGGTAAGCATTCGTACTAGCCTACCCCCCTCCCCACTGGGCCAGCCTCTCCCGAAGGCTGCGGGGACCGGGGGGGACAGAGGGCAGCCCGGCAAGGTGGAAGCTTTCTGGGCCAGCGTCCCCCTCCCTCCCCCAGCCAGCGTCCCCTGAAGCGCCCTCCCTGCCGCCACTGCCCTCTCCTACTGCCACCCTGTTCTTCCGCCGCTGCCCTCTCCTCTGTTGCGGAGGGTCGGGCTTGGCGCAGTGGCTGGGCCGTGTGGATCCTTGCTGGGTTGGCCCAGCAGCAGCGGCATCGTCCGCAGCCCCGAGGCCCTTCGCTCCAAGTCAGAGCGCACCAAGCCGTGCAGGGCAGGCAGCAAGCGTGCTGCCTGGGAAGCAGAGAGACCTCCGGAAAAGCGCATCTGCACTCAGGCTTTGGCTGAGTTTCCTCGGTGCAGTTGGATCCGGAGCAGAGCGAGCAGGGGGTTGGATGGGTCCCGCCGTGCTTTGGCACATGCCTCTTTTTGCAATGGCGCAGAGAGAGTTCCGTTTCCCCAGCCGCCGCTTCCTGCGCCCCGGCCACCACTCACCAGCAACGCAGGGCCTTGCTGCCTGCCCTGCACGGCTCGGTGCACTCTGACTTGGAGTGAAGAGCCGCACAATCGGGCAGGTCGCATATAAGTGCAGCTCAGCAAGGCGAGGGCTGAGTTGCATGCTTCGGGGGGGGGGATGCCAAGAGTTGGATTAGGCTTCCCAGGAATCCGAGTCACCCATGAGAACTTGAAACTTGAGCCGGCGATCTCGCCAGCAAGACCAGTCAGCTGGCCAAGGAGGTGGGCAGCTGAAAATGGTGTGGAGGCACGGGCGAAGGCCAGGAGGGGGTGAGAAGGGGTGCAACATGCGGGAGGCTCCCCGCAGTTCCTCAGCTAATCCGGGCTGCAGCTGAACCCGTTGCCTTTTGGGCCTGGTGTGTTCGGCTTCCGCTGGGCTTTTGGGTGACTGCTGTGCAGCCGGCTGTGGGGACGGGGGAGGGAGGGGGCAGCAGGCAATCTTTGCAGCCACGTGGTTAGAAACCTCTCCTGCCGCTGTCCTCTCCTGCCGCTGCCGTTCTTCCGCCACTGCCGTTCTTCTGCCACTGCCCTCTCCTGCCGCTGCCCTGTTCTTCCACCGCTGCCCTCTCCTGCTGCTGCCGTTCTTCTGCCGCTGCCCTCTCCTCTCGCTGCCCTGTTCTTCCGCCGCTGCCCTCTCCTGCCGCTGCCCTGTACTTCTGCCGTTGCCCTCTCCTCCTGCTGCCCTGTTCTTCCGCTGCTGCCCTCTCCTGCCGCTGCCCTGTTCTTCCGCCACTGCCCTGTTCTTCCGCCGCTGCCCTCTCCTGCTGCTGCCTTGTTCTTCCACCACTGCCCTGTTCTTCCGTTGCTGCCCTCTCCTGCCGCTTCCCTGTTTTTCCGCTGCTGCCCTCTCCTGCCGCCGCCCTGTTCTTCCGCCGCTGCCCTCTCCTGCTGGCGATCTCGCGCTAAGATGGCCATTCTCCGGCAAGACCAGCCAGCTGGTCAAGGAGGTGGGCAGCTGAAAATGGCGTGGAGGCGCAGGCGAAGGCCGGGAGGAGGTGAGAGGAGGTGCAACACGTGGGAGGCTCCCCGCAGTTCCTCGACTAATCCAGGCTGCAGCTGAACCCATTGCCTTTTGGGCCTGGCGTGCTCGGTTTCCGTGGGGCTTTTGGGTGACTGCCGCCTGCATCCGCCTCGGGTTCCGCGGACCGCCACTTTCTTCCTTCTCCCGCGCTGCTGCTCTGGTGAGTGAGTGAGTGAGAGAGAGAGAGAGGGAGAGAGGGAGAGAGGGAG
>QLTV01003960.1:1699562-1716164 GCA_003457575.1 Thermophis baileyi
AAAGGAATAAAAAAAATTAGCAAGAACACTGCCCAAACAAAGGCTGCTGTGTTAAGACACCTAAGAAAGTATTGTCAATAATAGCCTCATGTAGGTGCTTACATATGGAGTATTAACCATGTTACCTAGCTTCATCTAAAGCTTCTTACATAGAGTAGGAAGGTTTGACTCCAGGATCTAAATTATTCAATTGAATGGGCTCAAATAGACATAGAACCCCTCACCAACATTTCCATTTAATCAGGGAGATTGATAATGCCAGTAAGAAGAAATATTTGTATTGTGGGTTTGTGCTAATCACTAGCACTGATGATGTTACCTAGTCTTGGTAATGAAATGTCTGCAAGAAAACATTCCTCCCTCAGACTGATAATGAAACCAGTATATGCAGAGATGCTCGTGATGGGGATAGTAGGTACACCTGTGCATCTCTATGGGCTTCTTGATACCCAATCTTCTCTTTTGATTGGCTGTACATGTACTCACACTTAACCTGGTCAGTGAAAGACCTAGCAGGGCATTGGCATGTCATACTAAGCTTGCTTAGTGTTAACTTTGATTAAGAGAGGGAGTGGAGGGGTGTGAATTAGGGCTTTGTGCAAACCCTGCCTAAACAGTTGGTTTATGAAAGGGTTGTTTCAGTTATTAAGTTAAATATATTAGGTGAATAAAGCCATCTAGGCTACCTTTGGCATTTTTCAAATTTAGGAAATTTTTTAAAAAGAAAGTGTGTGTGTGTGTGTGTGTGTGTGTGTGTGTGTGTGTGTGTGTGTGTGTGTGTGGGAGAGAGGGAGTGTGTATGTGTGTGTGTGTGTGTGTGTGTGTGTGTGAGAGAGAGAGAGAGTGAAAGTGTGTGTGTGTGTGTGTGTGAGAGAGAGGTGTGTGAGAGAGAGTGTATGAGAGAGAGAGAAAAAAAAGTAAAAAAGAAAAGAGAAAAAGAGAGAAAGGAAGGGAGGGGGAAAGAGAGAGAAAAAAACTCTGTGCTATTATTTTTAATTGTTCCATTATTTATCATGTGTTAATATTTTACACTATTTTACACCTAGAGTGATTTTACTGCCTTTCTTTTGTCCAGGGCTACCACATATTTTTCAGGAATTTACATGCATTCAATGTCTATAGTCCAGAGCATAAATATGTGTGTGTTTATTTTGTACATCAGGTTGCCTGTTGCCTATCACACTCTTGGGCAAAGCATGTGAGCCATTTCCTCCTTTCAGTGGTCGATGAAAGTACATCTATAGTATGTAGATAATAAAGTTGAAAAAAGCTGAACAACATTTTTACTAGAACTATAGATACGTTGAGGATGTGACAAGGAATGGCTGGGAGGAGAGGGGCCAGGCGAGGCACCCCTTGATGTGAGTGACATTGAGTTGGTCACGCTCACCCAGTCACATGACCACCAAGCCGCGCCTGCCGAGTCACATGACATGAAGCCACTCCCACCCAGTCACATGACCGTCAAGCCACTCCCATCCGGTCACATGACTGCCAAGCAACTCCCACCTGGTCACATGACCATCAAGCCACTCCCACCCGGTCACATGGCCATCAAGCCACTCCTACCCAGTCACATGGCTGTGAAGCCACTCCCACCCAGTCACATGGCCGTCAGGCCACTTCCACAAAATTAAGCCATGCCCACAAAATTAAGCCACGCCCATAGAGTGGTAGTAAAAAAATTTGGAACCCACCCATGTGCATAACCATTCATGAAGAGAATTAACGAGAGAGAAAAGTTGGAAAATCACATTTTGTTCCTGCAACACTTCACAGTCAAATTCCAAAATTGATGGTGATTTGATGTAAAAAGAATACTCTACACATCTGCAGTTTTGTCCCGATGCAATAAATAGGCTTAGAAGATTGTTTAGCTCTGCTCACTTTCACCTTGGAAAAACTGGAATCTCATGGAAGCTTTTTCCCCCCACTGAAGATCATTTTCACTTGTGGGCAATTTGGGGCTGAAATTAATGAGGAGGAGGATGTAATTTGCGAAGGATGCATACTGAAAGTCAAGGATACCTGCAGGAACGATAAAAAAGAAGGATTATGGGCCTACCTATTTTTTTTATTTTTTTTTACAATACAACACAAAAGTACCAGGGCTTTGATACTGCACTTGCAGCCCACATTAAGACTTTTTTTAACCCTTTAAATCAATGAATTTACAGTTTTGTTTTTCTATTAACTAAGTTACCACAAAAAATGAAGGGCAATGTTATGTAAGCAACTCTGACATCTTTAGCGTTTTGTGGGCTAAAAATATTAATTAAATAATTAATAACTAGAATAAACAACAGCAACATAGTTATACCCGGTGTCGCTGAAGCTGTTGAATTGTTGAGCTTGAAGTCTTGTGCCCTGTTGCTATATTGAACTTAAAAAAATATTTATTTTTAAAAAGGTCAAGATTCAACATTTCATCTTCAAGATAGTTTGTAAGCTTTGCTCTTGTCCTCTTGTGCTAATGACATTCTCTTCTGTTTAACTTTTGTGATTTGATATAAACTCTTTGCCCTGTTGTTGGCTTTTCAGAATGTTTGCTAAATGAAGAGTCCCCCTCCCCTATTGAATTATATATGGCTGGTTTTTCTGATTATTGGCTGGCTGATAGCATTCAGGATGGATTTCCATCCCATCTTCCTTTGTGGTGCTAAGGTAAAATACCAAGGACAGAAAGGTTTATCTTATAAAACAATCATAAAGTCCCACGCTTAGTTGCATCACAATTCATCAACTGGGAACACCTGAATAGAACCATTTCTTTGAATTGTTTTGTTCCAAGCTCAAAACAAACAAGTTTTGTGCTTTTGTGAACATCTAAAAAAAAAGTAAAATATGAACAATAAAATATCACTACATAGTAAAATATTAAGAAGAGCAGTGCTGTTTTATTCAGAACGCCATATAGATAATGAGTTTCTGAGTAATTTAATTTAGGAGATGCCTAACTTAAACATGTGGGTGGAATCAGGACAATTCTCACTGAGATTTTTTTAGTATACTACACTTAATTTTTTTTCTGGTATTGTGAGCAAGTAACAATAACAGTATTAAATGCATATGGATTAAGCATCTAATAATGTACATTCTTTCCTCTTTTACTGATGCTACTCTCTCTGAAATGGGTAGAAACTGAGATACCATCTATCTTTTCCCCCCTCATTTCTCCTTCCCATTCTCCTTCTCTTCTGCCCTTTTGCCTGCTTTAATTTAATAGGAAAACCCGTTGCCAGATGCCAGGCAGATAAATGTACTGAAACCTTGCTAACATTTAATCTCTTTATGGATAGATGCAAATATTGCTGTCAATGATATCAGAGCCTGGTCCAGCAATCACCCAGGAAGCTGCTCATCCATTTTCCTATCCTGTGCTCATTACAATCAGTCACTGAAAATTGCGATCCAGAATATTCGTTCTTGACGAAAACAATAGAATTAAACAGAGCCAGCTTCAGAAAATTGCTTTCATATTCAAGCAGTGCTACACACATGCAGACACCTTGCTGATGATTTTACTGCCCTGAAGAAAATATATTGCTCCTGCCAGAATCCTGTCTTTTGGTGCTTTGTCACATACAAGTGATGATAAAATTCCAACAGAGAGAGACTTTCTTTTTAATCTTACAGGTCATCGTTTGTACTCTGGACAATTCTCCCTTTTGTCCTCATTTAGGCTAGATAAGAAGGAAAATTCCTTTTAGTTGCTTCCGAAGTTCTCTGAACCACACTAAGTCAGAAGTATGGCTGAGTGTATTTTACCAGTGATATTTTTGTGTTATTGCCTCCATCTGTTTGGCATGGAGAATAGTCTTAAATTGGGCTATGCCAGTTTTGACTTTCCATATCTGCTAAGTAATACGTCCTATCAGCACCAGTCAGTATGCTTTATGCACAGGGATAAGGGGATTTGTAGGTGCAGAGAAATTCACCAATTTGCTTTACATTTATTACCCTGAAGCACTATGTGAGTTGAATGTTAATTTACCAACTATTATTTTAATGCCTAAAAGAATGCTTAAGAATAATAGTAACAATATATAAAAATAATAATTCTAACCATAGTGTTGGAATGCTGATACCTAAGAACACTGCAAAGAAATAACTTAAGCCACTCTTCAGAAAATAAGAGGAAGAAGATGAAGAAGGAGGGGGGAAATATGGATGGCCATCAGCAAAAGGCTTTAGCAAGCTTAATGTCTTAAAGTATAATGCCAGCTCTGAATGGAGACATTCTTCCTTTTTGGTGGACTTGTAGCATTCTGCCGGGAAAGTAAATAGACTGAATTCAAGAACACAGCCAATCACCTACTTCAGTCATTGAATTCAGCTGGGATAGATTTAGTTCCATGAATGTACATTAAATTAGTGGATTTTATTCATTCTTACCTATAAAGAACGAAGTATAATGAAGACACAATGTGATCACATTGCCTTTTTACCTGACTAGTTTATTTGTCCATCCATGTCACTAGATTCCCAACATAGGTTCTTCTAAGAGTCCTTTAATACAAGCTTTCTGGATAATGGAGCTTAATGCATCTACAGAGAACTTGGCTGAGGAAGACTGATCTTGATTATTCTACTCTGATTAAAAGATAACCCATACTCTCAGGTAGATGTTTATCACGCCATCTTGTAGCTGATATATGATTCTTTAAATTAATTGAACCAGCACCTATGGCATATGCTCAAGTACTTAATTCTGGTCCTTCACATGCCAACATAAGAGTAAGCTTTTTAAAAAATATTATACCTGCCAGTAATTAAACAAAAATATTTAAATTTTGATCAAATAGCATCAAACAAGTTATAAATATAGCAGTAAACCCCCAATAATATCGGCTTCAGAACAAACAAAGTTCCACCTGATTATTTCAAGCACTCTGCCAAGTCTCTTGGATTTTCCTGCCTGTAAAAGCCATGCACTTAAAAAACTCAGCAGCTGCTCTGATTCAATACAACTCAAATATACAATAGCCTTTTGATTGATATAATTTGTCAGCCAGTGATGAGTCCACTTCAGTGTCATGCCAATGGGAGATAGAGCTATTATTCAGAAGTCAGAGAAGGAGGAGGATGTATGTAGAGAACATAACTTAGAAGTTATATCATAACATATTAGGTTCTAAATTCAAATTAAAGAGGAATAAGTTATTTTTTAAAAAAAATGACAGATTTCTGCACTCTGACCAAAGTGCTAAAAATGTATTGTGCTATTGCTTAGGGTGATGCTCTTGTTTTAATAATCAGTGACATGTTTGCTTTTTTTAAATTCAGCTGCACATGATTTAGAATGGTGAGTTCTAATCCCACCTTAGACATGAAAGCCAGCTTGGTGACGTAGGGCCAGTCATTCTCTCTCAACCCATCTCACTTCACAGGATTATTATTGTGGGGAAAATAGGAAGAGGAAGGAGTATTATATATATTTGCTGCCTTGAGTTGTTTAAAAATAATAAAGGCGGGATATAAATAAAATAAAATAAATATCCAGAAATTTGGTATTTGTTTTTTTTCTCCAACTTGAGAAGTATTCTGTTAAAAGGAGTTTTTTTTACAGGGTATTTTCAAATTAATCTTTATTTTATATATGGATCATCAGATTTCTTAGAAGCTAACAATGCAATTATATAAATACCAACTTGGAAGTAAAATTGCACTAACTTAATGGATCTTTTTTATAAGGAGATCTATCTCTTATTACATATGAAGATGTTGAAAGCTGAGACAGAGAGAGGTGTCATTATATGACTAATTAATTTTAATCCAGTTTAGAAATGTAATATCTTGTATATTGGGTGGTAGTGGTGGAAATGAGGAATTATTCAAACCTCATGGCTATTTATAAAAACTAATTAACATCTTCCATATAGTTGGGTGCATCTTCTAATCACCAGTTATATACTGTATGTTTGCTGTCAATTCACTTCTCAGTTAAGCTCATTTCAGGACAAAGAGAATTGAGGGCTTTGAAGACCTTAAAATCAGTATTCATATTTAGTAATCAGCACGTCTGTCATCCAGAAAGAGCTGCTAAAAGCACTGTCATTTATGTACTTCTTTTTTCTATCTTTCTTTTCCTCAGCAGTCAAGGGCTAACATTCACCTTGGCAAAATAGGCAGTTTAGCCATCTTTTAATACCTGCCCAAGTGAAATGAAGGGTTCAACTCAATTGTGATAGAAATTTTTTTTTAAGTGAGTAGGGAGGTAGAGCAGAGGTCATACTGTAGAATGGAGCAGAAATTTGTTTAATTTGTTTTTGAATGCACAATTTTCATTTTCAGACCAATTCATGAACTGAAAAGTTCTCCAAACTTGCATTTCAGTTTGCTAATCAGAAATACGATATTCTGTAATGAAACCTCTTGACAAAGGTGAATGAATATGTAGCAGTAAATCAGGGATAGGCGATCTTTTGGGGTTCAAGCACCATACTTAACATTTGGGAGGATCTGAAAGCTACCAAGGGGGTAGAGGAACATCATATAGATAAAAGGGACAGGATTTTTAGAACAAGTTTGGGATAGGTTCTGTCCTTTTTTAATGTATTATTTGGGGCTTGCTCTAGTTTCTCACCTACATATAGTGGTATCAGTTTCAAGCAATTATTATCAAAGGGAGGTCTAAAAGGTTGCAAAAAACGGATTCAGCCTTGGAACTACAGGTTGCCCATTCCTGATGAATATAATGAACAAATATGCAATACATTAGCAACACTGCATGTAAAAACTATGCACATTAGGCAAAGTGCAAGCAAAAATGAATGCATGTGCATGAAAATATATAAACATTTTATAGCAATCTGTTTTTTAAAGAGTTCTTCATGTGTCCTTTATCATATTCTGCTCACAATATATAGATCAATTTCCTCTCCCATTGAAAAGATAAGCTATTGTTAGCCCATTGAGCCCTAGTTTTAAGAAGGAAATGCCTCATTTTGCCCGACCTTTTGCAAAAATACCCTTAAAATATGTTGCACAATTGAATTAAAAAGAGTAGAATGCACTTCAAATGAGTTGTTTTGTTACAAATGTAATTTGTAGAAAAAGCAGGTCAATAAATTATTTAAAGGTTGTATATAATTTTAAACCATAGAACAAGAAATGCTTATGAATCACATTGTAAGGTTCTAGGTGAGAAGATCATGGGAAGACCATGAGTTAGAAAACTTTCAAAGCTGCAACAAACTACTTGATAAAGAGGTTGACAAAGAAAATTGAGAAGTAACTTTATTGCAATGTTATAGGGCCGTGATGGCGAACCTATGGCATGCATGCCACAGGTGGCACGTGGAGCCATATCTGCCGGCACGGTAGCCATTGCCATAGATCAGCTCCAGTGTGCATGCGCGTGCTGGCCAGCTGATTTTAGGCTGGCCATGCCTCCTCCCCTCCCAGGAGTCTCCACACGGCCCATTTTGAGGTAAGTAAAGGGCTTGCGTGGAGGCTCTGGGAGGGCATTTCTGGCCTCCGGAGGGCCTCTGGGGTGGGTGGGGGAGGCCGTTTTCGCCCTCCCCAGCCTCCAGGAAAGCCTCTGGAGGCTGGGGAGGGTGAAAAACAGGCCTTCTGGTCCCATCGGAAGTCGGGAAATGGGCTGTTTCCGGCCTCCGGGGGGGTGGGGAAGGCCGTTTTCGCCCTCCCCAGGCTCCTAGAAAGCCTCTGGAGCCTGGGGAGGATGAAAAACAGGCCTACCGGGCCCACCGTGCCATCGCGTCCCAAAAGCGTGGGGAGCGTGGGGGGGGTCGCATGCGCGGGGGGTGCATTGAATTATGGGTGTGGGCACGCACACACGCGACCCCTCGTGCTCCCCCGCTTTTGGCACGCGACGGCAAAAAGGTTAGCCATCACTATTATAGGGCATATAATGCATAGATTTTGTATGAGTTTGTTGTAAAGCTTAGTTCTGAACCTATATTTACTGTAGATAAACAAATATAATACATTTAACTAGCTCTAAGATTCACATGAATCTTTTAATTGGACAAAATGCAGCTTTACTTGATGACTTGTCACTCAGTGTCTGAACACTAGCAGACAAGCCAGAAATGTATCAAATATAATGTTCAATTAATTTGCTACATCATTCTCACTCATTAAAAGGCCTGTATAATTCATAGTTTTGCTCCTTGTTACTCTGGGGCACTGAATGTATAAAATTTAATCATCAATAAACAAATTGTGATTCTATGTGATGTATACAAATTGCTGTGTAGCTGCTTCCAGATAAGGTCTGGTGAGATTCTATAGATACAAACCAAAGGATTCAATAGTGTATAGTGTATATAATATCCAATCCAAGAAAATGCAACTAGGAAATATTTATTATTATTATTTTTTTAAAAAATCTGTCCTTCACTTGGTGGAAGATGGTTTTTGCCATTTAACCTAGATATAAGCAAAATAGAAAGCTTTATACAATGATTTCAATGATTTTGCAGAAAGGAAAATTCTAACCTTCTATCCATCTGAACAATCATTTTATATAAAGAAGGAAAGGAAAATGCTTTTATTTTGAAATTATAGTCTAGCACCTAAGCATAGTATAATAATGTAAATAGTTGGCAATCTATATACTGAATGAATTTTTTGGTTGAGGAATTGAAAAGGATTTTAAATGCATTAAACTGATTGGGTGTTTTATATGTAACATTTCTGGTTTTACTCAAGATTGGGTAGTTTGCTATATAACTATAGCACTGTATTTGAGCACTGTATCCGCAGAAACAGGTTTGGTGGCTTGAAACTATAGGTGCTCCAACATTGGAGGTTTTTAAGACAACTATTTGTCCGAAATGGTATAGGGTCTTCTGCTTGAGCAAGGGGTTGGATTACATAACTTCCAAGGTCCCTTCCAACTGTGTTATTCTTTGTTCTGTTCTGAGGCCTGCCTACCCTTGTTTTAAAATGAAACTATGAAAGCACACATCAAAACACACACAATAATTTCTAATTTTTAAAGGATTTTAAGAATAAACAGACATACATAAGGGCGGTGGAAAAATAATGGCATTTTTAGGATCATACCACAGATATATATGATCTGATTTGTAAGAATTAAAATTTCAAGAAACCTTAAGTTAACACACATTCCAGGTACCATTATGTGATTATGGTCTTAATGGCAAAATGAAAGAGAGAAAGATAGAGACAACACCTACCAAGTCTCGATTGTGCTTTGGGAAATTTTGCTGAAAAAAGATTTCGCCATATCACTGCATACAGCTCGTATTGTCTAAAGCTGTTTCAGGATGCTAAAGAGATACCCTTTTCATAAATTCCTAATCAAAGAGATTGTGAAGTGTCCACACTGCTCGACGTTTCACCCCAAATCAGCTTGACTGAGACAATCTTGATGATCCTGATTTGAAATGTCCACTATTCTATTTTTAAAATGCAAGTGTCAGCTCTGACCTGTTGGGGCTGCCATTCAGGCAGGGGGGAGAAGCACCCGTCGCTCTATGGCATTTAGGATGCACGCCGCCGGGAGAACAAGCCGACATGTTCAAGAGCACGCTTGGAGGCTCCTGGGTTTGCCGACATAACCAGGAAGCGCTGCGCTGCGGTCCGGTCATGTTGCCCTGTCCTGGAAACTCTGGGACGCCACTGGGAGCCTGCCAATCACGCTGCCGCCGCCCAGCTGACAGGTGGCCGGGACTTTTGATCACACAAGAGCTTGGAGCTTTGGAGGCATGCGCGCAGCCATAGAGCATGCGCAGGACATACTTCTGTTATGTGAAACATGGCGTGTAATTAGTGACGTGGGTGGAGGGGTGGAGTTGCGGGGTGGGGAGAGCAATAGCTTTAAATAGGTGGCGGGTGCACTAGGCATTTGATGCTGACAAGATCTCATTCTGTACATACACCGGGTGATCGTGATTAGTGCCGGAGGCCGAGAATGAAAGATTTCTTCTGCATTTCACCGTGGTCGAGCTTTTCTTTCTTGGGTGCTATCCGGAACGTTACAGCAAGGCTGAATTCAGCTGTTGTTCGGAATTTTCAGGACAATTTATCTCTGGGAAAGATACACTTTTTTTCCTGCTTTTTTTTTAATGTAGCTTTCTGAAAAAGAAATTCTTGATTAAGTGTTGCTTGGAATGTATTCGAGAAGCAACAAGAACAACAAATTATGCTGGGACTTGCAAGTTTTATCCCTTTGTAAACACATATTCTCAATTTGAATATTTTAATGACCTGTTTTCTGTTTTGATCACAAAAGTAGTTCTCTTGCAATATCTAAAATCCCATTGCTTTGAAATTTCCTTCTTGAATTAATAGAGAAACAAAATTATTTCATCAACTTCAGATTGTTCAGTGACCTAGAAAAACCATTTCAGAATTCTGTGGTTATTCCTGGTAGTTGATGAAGCTAAAGTAAATAAAAAATTGACAATGACCATAGACAGCAGTGAAAATATTGAAGGTATTTCCGTCCTGTGCCACATTTTAAACAGTAGTTGTGGTTTAATTTAAGTGTCTAAGGAAAGGCCTAAGCAAAGTCCAATAGCCAACCTGTTAAGATTTCTCCTGCTTGTTCTCTAAAAGTCTTGCTGTTTCCATGGGACTTATGTAGAGTTTGGCACTGGGTCTCATTGATGTCCACATGACATTCCTGAAGATTTATCTTCCTCTGTTAAATGAACCATTAGATTGATCTTTTTTAGTATCATAGGTCTTCATTCAGTCAAATAAACCATATTTTGATTACCACCCTGGAAAGATATAAATGCTAAATACTGTTTAACTTTATTTTATGAGATGGAATAGTATATATTTTTTCCTTTCTACTGACCTTTTATTGCCTTGTGAATAAAAAAATAATTTACCAGGCAGAAATAACGGCTAAAGGAAGAGGCGATTTATGAGCATGTCAGCTCCACTAAAACCAAAGGATGTAACATAATGGCCGCAGAATAAAAATAGTGGGTTGTTTGTTTGGTTTTTTTAAATTCAAAAGGAAGATCCTAGTTTGGGTCCAAAACATTAGAATACATGCTCATTTCATCATCTAGTGGGAAAACAAACATATGTTTAGTATTCTGTATGCTCATATCTTCGTCTGCTAGCCTGGTGATGGGATCTGGGAACTTTTAACCAAACCTAGAAAGGTTTGTAAAATAAATTAAAAAAAAAAAGATCCAAGTGATTCTGAAGTAATTCTGAAGTAATTCTGAAGTAATTCATAAAAATTACCGTGTAAAGTTCTACTTTTCTATTTGCTGAAGTATAAAAAGTTTTAAAGAATTCAGGAATTCACTCCATGTGCTGAAAGTTAGCATAAGGAAACCTATATGGTTATCTCCAGGCTTCTTTAGGGATTAATCCCACCCAATACAGGGGTGGGTTCTAACTTACCTCGCTGCCGGTTCGCTTCCTTCCATGGCCGTGCCTCGTGGGCACGCGCGCACTTTGGGCGCGCACGCATGCACAGTGCCGAAAAATCCAAAAAAATTCCAAAAAAAAAAAAATAAAAAAAAATACCACAAATTTTTTTTTCCAAAAAGAAAAAAGAAAAAAAAGATGGCGGCGTCCACGGACCGGCACCGACCGAACTGGCTCCGTGACATCACCAGCAGGTTGCTACCGGTTCGGGCGAACCAGTCCAAACTGGGAGGAACCCACCTCTGACCCAATAGTGGTTTTTTTCCCCAGGATTGGATAAGTCTTTCCTATGATAAAGTATGCTCAGAGATATTACTTCAAGTGAGGAGCCAGACTGATTAAGACATGTTGGTAGTATATCTCTGTCCATATTTACGAGAAAATAGTTAATCTTGTATGAATTCTTTGCACAACCAAATACATAACTATACCCAGATGAGCACCAATGAAAGATTACATTGCAGAGTCATCTCAAGATAGCTTCAAGAAGCCTGCAAGTTTTCAGCACCATGATTGGTTTGGTTCAGTATCCTATTTGTAATCCTATGCTTATAGGAATTTGCAAGCAGAATAAAGCATTTCCTGCTACCATCTTGACACAAACTGCAATTTAGTAAATAAATATATTTGAATGGATTGAAAAGGTTGCACATCTTTCTTTAAGTTAATATGCTGCAAACTGGTTTGACATCTATTACATTAATTCATATTGACGTGATAATATATTAGCAAGTGATAATATTTTCTTTTTATGACCCTTTAATCCCTTTTATTGGGGTGGAGTCGGGGCAACTGAATGGAACTGATCATTTACTGGCTGGATGCCCTTCCTGATGCCTATGCAGAGTTCATAGCAGATTTTTTTCTCTTTGAGCCCTGATAGAGAAACATCTGTCACTGCCTAGGATTGAACTGTCAACCTTCCGAGTGGAAGGTGAGAGTTTTTACCTCTAGACCACCATGCCACTCAGTATTAGCAAATAATAATATATCTTAATGTATATTACTTAAAGCAAATCTTATGTTTGTTTCACTATTGGGCTGACTCTTTTGAGAAGAAGGAAAATATGTAATGAAGGGAGAGAGAGAAAATAAGAGGAAAGAGAGATAAGAAAGCATGAGTTGGGAATGTATGTTGGGCTTTGAACAGGAAAGAGTATCAATATCAGAGAATTTGAACAATGGACAGCACTGATTTTAATATTATTTGAAACTCTGGATTAACATCACTTAACTGTAAGATATCACATTTAAAACTGTGACCCAGACATTTCTTTCAGATACAGCACAACTCAAAATTTTCATCTCAACAGGGGTTTCTCTTGAAGTGCACAATATTTATTTCATATATTTAAAATTCAGCATAAAATATTTATAAGTGTATGAATGCATAATATAATGTATAATTTAATTATATTCTATAATTTATAAAGAGCTATTTATTAATTTATTTAAAGTGTACATTTTAAATACAATGCACAAATGCTCAGCCAATTTCAGATTTCACTGGGCATTCCAAGATGAAACATGAAAGAGGAGTTATGTAGAATATTGAAGCATGAAGCACAAATGTCACTAATGAATGCACAAAGACTCTCCTAATTGCTTCTTTCTCAGTCTTGAATCCAGGAACTCAGACTGGGAGGAAACCCTTGCACTGTGTGCAAGACCCTTTCACCAGCTTTCCTTCAGTTCTTTGGAAAATTTGGAATTCAAAACCACAAAGGGCAAATGTTCAACTATCTGAATTGTGGATATGTAGTTAAGCACAAATTCCAGCCTGGCCTGCAGCCCTGGCAAAAGAACTTCAACCAAGTTGTTTTCTTCTATTGTTATAGAACAATGTTTAAAAAATGGTCCTACTTTGTGAAAAAGAAATTGGCCTGTATCCACTTATTGCTAATGAGAGAAAATGTAAAATCTTTAAGACAACGATTTCCTTAGGGGTCGGTCCTTGCTTCATGATATGCAATATTCCTATTCAGGATGAAAATTAGGGCTGATAGTACTTGTTCCTCTTCTTAAATTACTTACACTCCATCTATCTATGATAACAGACATTCTTAAAATTAACTTCTGAGTCTATTGTTCACAAATGTTTTTTAAAACATCCCAAATTTAAGTATTTTACTCCATTACGTATCACAGTCAATTTTAAGTTGTTCTTTCCTTTCATTGTAATCTTTAGTTTCCCTTTATTCCCTCTAATATCCAATCTTGAGTATTCCATCCTATCATGTAATTGAAACTGATTTGAATGTGGATTTTAAAATGACAAGCTACAAGAATGTTATGGAAAAGATGATATACTGGATATGCAATTGAAACCAGTTAATATTTTAATAGTTAAAAAGGACTTATAAATAACAAATCAGAGGAGCGATTTAAGATGATAATGGAGCCATTGACGATGCTTGAGGTGTGTTGGAGATACAAATGACTATCAGAAAGGTAGGTTCTACCAGAATTCTTCATAGAAGGTAATACATATTAGAGGGTCAAAGGTCCTAATCAACTTTCCCAACCTTGGCTTTCATTGTGTTGCAGTGATCTGGAGGATATCTAGTTGGAGAATGTTATTCTAAAGTGTCTCTAATATAATATAAAATCTGGGGGCAGAGTAAGGATGGATGCCTTGTAATTTCCCATGATACCCTGGAGCTTCACTATATTAAGAGAAATCTAGAATGTCATATGGAATTTAAATAGCAGTTCCAGCCTGTTCCAGTGGTATTTAACAATACAGTTTAAAACGAGGGTGAAGGTTTGTTCTCCAAGCTTGTGGGTTGGTTTCTGAGTTACCAGTGTCAGTGTTCTTCTGTTTATAAGGGCTTAGTGTGGTCAGTAGGTCTTGTCAGGTGTGGATCCCATTGGGTCAGGTCTTGTGATGAGTCACTGCAAGACCTATCAGAAGACGCAGACCTGTTGGGACCCTTACCTGACATGACCTCACCATTACAAGACCTACTGACCACACGAAGTCCTTATAAAAAGAAGAACACTGACACTGACATCCCCTAAACTCCGCTGAAGATGTTACTGAGCCTGGTAACGAAATGTTCAGAAACCAACCCACAAGCTCGGAGAACGAACCTTCACCCACATCCTACACCCGAGCCACAGATATTCACCACTATTACAAACAGATTAAAACCTAACTTGGACCCCTTAGGAAATTCAGAAAGAAATCAAACAATTTAATGGAGATGTAGGATAGCAATAGAAATAGCACTTATATACCAGTCCATAGTGCTTTGCAGCCCTCTCTAAGCGATTTATAGAGTCAGTATATTGCCCTCAACAACCTGGGTCCTCATTTTACTGACCTCAAAGGATGGAAAGCTGAGTCAACCTTGAGCCAGTTAGGATCGCATTCCTGGCAATGGAATGCAGAGTTAGCCTGCATTTCTGCATTCTAACCACCATGCCACCACGGCTCTTAAGGATAGCCATGAGTATTAGTCATAATGGCAGGCTTTAAGGTACATGGGTGAATAGGACCACAGTATTGCAATCCTCACCTGCTAGTGTTTGATGAGTGGCAGGGGCGTCTATAGAGTGTGCTTTAAAAAAGATGGCAGCCATGAAGATCTGATGGGAATCCCATCTGCATTTTATGTGCATTAAAAACATATGGAAGATCTCTGTTGCTGTTGTTATTTTGACTTATTGAATCGTATTCTGTGGAGTAGATATACATTGGCTGTTATGGAAACTGTTGGACACAGTTGGGCTAAATTTGTCTTATTTGTAAAGAGCAAGGGAGATGACCTTGACAAAACGTTGCAAGAATTGATATCTATTAGTATAGTTCTAGTCTTCCCAATTTCCCTGTTCTTGTAGATTGATTGTTGATTTCCTGATCTAGCCTGCCTAGTTGGGCTGACATTATTTGAATACAAGAGAAATCTTATGTAACTTTAAAAATATATTATGCCTTTTGAAATCTTTGGAATGCGAACTTTCCTGGTTCATCTCAGAAAGACATATATGCCATTGTATAAGTATGATAAATAAATAATTCAAAAAGTATTTCAGCCATCTAGAAAGTAAGATCTATTACTTTCCTGAACTGCACTCTTGAAAATTCAGATAGTTATTTTTTATTAGTAGAGCTAGCCTGGGGTTGTGGTTAGAAACTGACAGACCATGAGTTCTAGTCCAGCTCTGGGTACAAAACCAGCTGGGTGACCTTGGGCCAGTCAGTCTCTCTCAGTCCTAGGAAGCAGGGAATGGCAAACAACTTCTGATATTTTAGCAAGAAAACTTCATGGATTTGTCCAGATACTCAACACTGACCCAGATGAACCCCCCCCAAAAAAGAAGAAGAAGGAGGAGGAGGAGGAGGAGGAGGAGGAGGAGGAGGAGGAGGAGGAGGAGGAGGAGAAGGAGAAGGAGAAGGAGAAGGAGAAGGAGAAGAAACTAATGTATGTTACTTAAAATTATATAATTTGGCAATTACCTTATTTTTTTTAGCTTTGTGCAATTATCAAAACTCCTTTTTCATTGATGTGCTTGAAATATTTGTTTCTTTTGGGGGGGGGGGGGGGGGGGGGGGAGGAGGAGGAGGAGGAGGAGGAGGAGGAGGAGGAGAAGGAGAAGGAGAAGGAGAAGGAGAAGGAGAAGAAACTAATGTATGTTACTTAAAATTATATAATTTGGCAATTACCTTATTTTTTTTAGCTTTGTGCAATTATCAAAACTCCTTTTTCATTGATGTGCTTGAAATATTTGTTTCTTTTTTCATAGTCATGAGTATTGTAGCTTAAAAGAATTCTCCCTGATTCCAAAAGCCAATTCTAAAGCCGCTTAGGGATCTCTCTGGTCCTATCAGATGATGTGGTCATCAATCACTGAACCAAGTTGTTTACTACTATGACTGATATCTAAAAGTAGAATCAATGTAACTCATTCTTCAAATCTGATATTTATATAACAGAAAATAGCAGAAAAGAACATTTTAGAAAGAAGGTCATACCATATTTCAGCCTTCTGCAGGTAGCAACCTCAAGATACATAACACTACAATTCCCATAATTCCAAAGTAGTACGTCCAATACTTTCCTATTCATGTGGTAAGCAGATTCATTACTGCAAAATTCTGGAAAAGTAAAATTTATTTATTTATTTATTTATTTATTTTATAAAATTTATATGCCGCCCAACTCCCGAAGGACTCTGGGCGGCTTACATCATAAAAAATAAAACATATAA
>QLTV01003960.1:1722601-1746932 GCA_003457575.1 Thermophis baileyi
AAAAGTCTGCATCTTTCAAGAAGATAATGATTTTTATGCAGGACAATGTTTCATCACAGGCATCGAAGTACTCCACTGTGTACTAGCCAGTAAAGGCCTTAAAGATGAAAGAATAATGACATGCCCCCCTTCCTCACTTGACCTAAACCCTATTGAGAACTTGTGGGCCCTTCTTAAATGGGAAATTTATGGTGAAGGAAAATAGTACACCTCTCTGAACAGTGTCTGGGAGTCTGTGGTTGCTGCTGCACAAAAAAATGATCATCAACAGATCAAGAAACTGACAGACTCCATGAATGGAAGGCTTCTGACTGTTATTGAAAAGAAGGGTGGGTATATTGGTCACTGAATTTTTTTATTAACTGTCACAAATGTTTATTTGCACATTTTGAGTTGTTTATTATTCTCGCCTTAACAGATGCAAATAAATGAGTGAGATGGGCAAATTTTCATTTTTCATTTAGTTGCATATTAATTCTACACACTAATAGTTGCCCAATAATTGTGCACACATAGATATTGTCCTAAGAAAGCCATAAACTCACTTTTACTTTCTTAAATATTCAGGTTTGA
The DNA here is from genome assembly GCA_003457575.1 of Thermophis baileyi. Taxonomy (NCBI): domain Eukaryota; kingdom Metazoa; phylum Chordata; class Lepidosauria; order Squamata; family Dipsadidae; genus Thermophis; species Thermophis baileyi. The sequence goes on from QLTV01003960.1 coordinate 1,723,175, forward strand.
AGTTGATTAACATTTTGGATTGACCCAGAGCACTGTAGTTGTTCAATAATAAAATTAATCCTCCGAAATACAGCTTGCCTAATAATAGTGCACACAGTGTATTCTAATTCTCTTCTAATGATTCCTATAAAGCAGTCTTCTTCAAACCTGGCAACTTTAAGTTATGTGTGGACTTCAACTCCCAGGATTCCCTACCCAGCATATTAAGTTGCCAGGTTTAGAAAAACAATATGCAAGAATTTTCCAGGTCTCAGGTAGCTTTTAAATAATTGGCTCAGGTTGTCCAAATATTAACACAAGGGTTGGGGCAAAAATAAAGAAGTGGCAGAATCTAGACACAAACTATTTTTAAAAAAGTTAACTATAAACTACAGAGCGGGCTCAATGGCTTCTGAGTTTCTGCAGGGTCAAATCTACAATCCAGATAGGAAAGACCAGTTGTATGAAATTATTCCTCCAGTTAATGCCAGTCACATGCTTTTTTGGTTTGTGTATTTTTATAACTTTTATAAAATGACAATCTGGGATTATTTATTTCATGTGTTCCTTGATTTTTCTCAGAGAAGGTAGAATAGTATACCATACATTACATTGAATAGAGAAAAAATGATGAGTCATGTGATGTAGAGGCAACCATTGGAACTTTGAATCCAGATTTTAAGTAGCTCCAAGATAGGTCTACCAGAACTCCAACTAATCACTAAGTGACCAGTCATAATTCAAGGACTATCTTTATCAGGAAATTCCACAGCTGCAGAATAGATTGGGAAGTCACCAAATACCCAAGATGATGGACCATTTCCATCACGCGACTAAGTAAATAATAAGCACATATACATCTAGTCCACCAGAAGCATAACATGGCCCAGTGGAGACATTCCCTTTTACCTTTAATTTGGAATGAGAAGTGTATTTTCAATTATATACTTTTTGACAATGCATAGGTGAATTGAACATGCCAACAGTTTCTAATAATTGCCCCAAATTCTAGTTCATCTAGCACTTATATTTCTGCTTACTATATTCTGATTTTACTATTTATTATTTATTTTATTTATACAGTATATCCTCTTTCTAGTGAAAGAAGCACTCATCATACAGGTTCACAAATGTCTTCACAGTGAACACATCAATAAACTTTTTTTTTTTTTAAAGGAAGACTATGATACTCAAAAAAGCTGAATTCTATATCAGAATGGTAGGTTTTTCTGATCACATTCAGATATTGTGATTATTAACCAATTTGAATTTAGTGAGTATTTGCTGTGTCTGGGCCAGGAACTTTTACTTTTTTATTTTGCCAAACTCTCTGTGAAGATATAAGAGACACTAGAAAATCTTGCACCTACTTGCTATTCTGCTAATTTCATCCTATAATGATGATACTCTTTTCTTTTTATGGGGCTAATGTGTTATATTTTATTAACTTATGCCTTCACTTCCCTTTGATATTTTTCCTGATGCCTGACAGTATTACAGGTTTACTGTTCGAATGCTCATCTGCTATATATTTCATATTTCATACTCCAAAAGGAATCATTTATGGTAATACTCTAAAGGCCACTGCTCCTCTTTGTCAAGAGAAAGGAAGGGGAAAGGATTTCATTTGAAACTTTCCAAGAGAAATATATGCTGAAGAATAAATAATGTCTTTTAGATCATTTCTTTTTACCTACAAGACATTATTTACTGCATGTTGAATTAAGATAGTACAATCAATTAAGTTATCATGGAACCATGGTTGGAAGGCCATCACTCCTTGCACAGGGCAAGATTTATTTATTTATTTAATGTATGGTCTAGAATACATGGATAACAGTAATAAAATATATATATAGAAGGAGCACATAATACTATGGTATAATGTATGTATGATGGACACATATAGTCAATTTTGAAAGGTTTGAGCATTTCAAGAAATTACATGCAAGTTATAAGTTACATTTTAATCTATACATTTAAAGGGCAAGAGTTAAAGCCAGTATCTGCTTGAACTTTGGGTTTAGACATAGCTAGCAAAAAGGAGCCTTCCACCTCAATAATTGTTTTTGCTGTCATACCATTCTAATTAGTAAGGAAGTTTTTCTAAAACACATTTAACTGGAGTTTCTCTTTCTGTTCCATTCTCTGGAAAAGCATAAAACAAAGCTTGGATTTTTTTCAGTCTTACATCTCTTCAGATATTTGACAATCCTTAAAAATTCTCAGGGCTAAAAATGCTCTCATGCTCTTCTTCTGGGAATTAGTTTCCTATCCCTTGATCATGTTTGTTGCCTGTGTTCCAATTTGTTTAACCCTTTTAAAGTATGTTGCTGCAGACAGAATATAGTATTAAGAGTATTATGGGAGATTGTAAATATCTGTATCTAAATGTATGGTAATGAAAGTTGAAACATACAAATTTATGGGGAAATAATAGTAAACTTAGTACTCTTTCCTGAATAATGAAATATTGTAATATATGAGCCAGGGTGGCGCAATGGTTATGCCGGGAGTTCAGGCATGACTGGCTTAAGGTTGACTCAGCCTTCCAACCTTACGAGGTTGGTAAAATGTGGACCCAGATCGTTGGGGGCAATGGCGGCTCTGCAAGCCGCTTACAGAGGGCTGTAAAGCACTATGAAGCGGTATATAAGCCTAAGTGCTATTATAATTGCTAGATAATAGATGGGATGTGAAGCTAATTCTCTTCCTCCTCGTGCAGTCTGGATAATGCAAAAGTGTGAACTAAATGAACTAGTCACTTCTGGCAGCCAGATTACAGAGTAGATTTGCCTGACTCTCAAAATACACGGCAACAAAGTCCATGTATGATATGCCATATGCTAAATAAATAAATATAATAGATATTGTAAATAGAAGATGATGTGATAAATATAAATGAAAAAGAAGATATAGCACTCCAAAGGTAGATATCTGAAATCTTGTACTAGTATTATATATTTCTTGACTTTATAATACACAAGATCAGCTGCTATTCCCTGTATCCAGAAAGATAATGCATTACCTTACAAGACATAATAGTAATAGTAATCTCTGAAGGAGATGGGCGGTTAAGAAGTATGAAATATAAATAAACAAATGAATAGATACATAAATAAATAATCAGCTGTATTTTAAGAAACTATTCCATACTTGATGTCAGTTTCTTCTTTTAAAAAACAAAACTAATATTTCTCTATAAAAAATTCCAGGCAAGCAAAATTCTCATGTGGTAATGCTGTTTGTACTCCTCTTAAGAAACAATAATTGAAAGTAATTAGGTGATAAAGGTATTGAGTGCATTTTTTTTATTACAGCAAATGGTGATAAATAGAACTCACTGAAGTTGCTTACATTAACAAGTAATGTGAACAGGTAAGTTTAATATTTATTTATTTGTGTCTCCCTGTCTTTGTTGCAGGGTTAGAGAATAGCCTATTCTAGATATTCCATTAGTAAAGTGATAATTTAGGACACATGATTCTAAGAGCAAAATGGATCTTAGACTAGATCCCCATGCGCTCTACATGGGGCTACCCTTGAAGAGGTCCGGAGACTACAACTGGTCCAGAATGCAGCTGCGCGAGCAGTCGTGGGTGTGCCAAGGTACACCCACACAAGTGCCATCCTTCGCGAGCTGCATTGGTTGCCGATTGCGCTCCGGTCACAATTCAAGGTGTTGGTTGTTACCTTTAAAGCCCTACATGGCTCAGGACCAGTTTATCTGCGCAACCGCCTTATGCCACATTCCTCCCATCGACCAGTGAGGTCGCACAGGGTTGGCCTTCTTCAGGTCCCGTCGGCCAGACAGTGCCGGCTGGCGGGACCGCGGGGGAGGGCCTTCTCTGTAGCCGCTCCGCCTCTGTGGAACCAACTGCCCCCCGAGATCCGTACTACCCCCCCCTTACTGGCCTTCCGTAAAGCCCTTAAGACCTGGCTTTTCCGGCAGGCCTGGGGCCAATAGTTGTTCTGATTGGCCCATGCATGGTTGTGTGAATGTTTTATTTTAAATATGGATGGTTTTTTAAATTGTTTTTATATGTTTTATTTTTTATGATATAAGCCGCCCAGAGTCCTTCGGGAGTTGGGCGGCATATAAATTTTATAAATTAAATTAAATTAAATTAAATTAAATTAAAAATTACCAGGTTCAAACCTATATTCAACCATGAAAGATCACCAGGTGACTTTAGATAAAGCTATCTCTCATCATGGCCTCACAGAATTATTTTGAGAATAAACGTAATTTTAATGTCATCTTGAACTTCTTGAAGATTGCTGGGATATAAACTATGGTCAATTAATAAATCTATTGGGTGCCAACTTTTGACAATTTTTTCTAAACATTTGTGAGTGATATACAATTTTGATTTTATTTCAAGTAATATTCAATATTACAGTTTGATGTGATATTCTATAGGTGTGGTTTTTATTCTGTTTGTTTGTTTTAGTACAAGTACAGTTACTATAGCAGCTAGCACTGACAGGCTAGTTAAGACTATTCATGCCAGTTTAGTAGTACATAAATTTCAGGGTTGTATAATTTACCACCAATTCAAAAATGAGTAGATATAGAAATTTAATTCAGTAGTGAAAATAGCCCACTGTAACATGCTTACTATCTTGTTTTAGTTTGGTGATAGGTATTATTTTTCTATTTTAGCTCCTTGACCCAAGGACTTTAGCAACATCATCAACAGTTCAAAATCAGTAAATACATTATGGAATCAGAAGTCTTACTCCCAATCTATATACAAGGTTCAAAACAGACAAGGTATCTTTCAGACAGCCAAGTGCTCAATAAGACGGAAGAATAAAAATAGAGGAAACAAAATATGACAAGATGTAATCCACATATTTACAACTCTGTTTCCTCTTCATGCAAAATTTGGAAGGTAGGGTGTTATCCAAACATTCAGTCAGCTGCCTGTAGAAATCATAGATGCATTTGGTTTTTTAATATCTGAAATGCATTTTCTCCATTTTCATTAAAGTGGGCTCAAACTATTACATGTGACTCTGCTGTCTGACTTGCAGCAAAACCAAAAGGTTTTAGAAACCTTTTCTTTTCATTCAAAGAAAAGCACAGCAAAACTTTGCATTCAATTAGCTGAAGAGTATTTGCTTCTCAAAGCTAAACTGTTCTGTTTTGCTGAGCTGGGTCATCGGTGGAGGATTGCAACATCCATCTTGCAGCTCTTTGAGTCAGGGCCTTTAATTAATGACCTGGGAATCTGCTTTATATTTTAAAAAGATAAAATCTAATTGTGGTTCAAATTAGACTGCCTAATGAACGTGACAACAAAGCAATCAATCAAAAGATATAGGTAAAGAATAGTGACTATATTAAATAAACCTCTTGTTCATTTTGCATAAGTATCTAAACCAATTGTCACTTGCTATATTGATGCATTCTTTACTGGGATTTCAGTCAGTTCAATTAGTGCATCTCTCAAGCATTGAACTTGCATTGTGTGCAAGTCTATAAATGCAGGACACAAAGAAAATACAAAAAGCATAACTCAGGAAAGTAAACATAGTGGCATTAATGGAAATGTGTTTGTATTCTAAAATTGACCTTATTGAAATCAGTGGGATATGCAACACAACTCTGTGCATTATACCAAAGTAATTCCTGTCCAATTCAATTAGGCCTATTTACAATAGATGGTATAAAATATCCTTAAAATACTTACCTTTCCTTGCAAGATAGTATAACAGCTAAACCCGTTTTCTTTTCCTTGGTATTTTTTTTTTTAAATCTAGCTGGGATTTAAGTGACATTTACTCCATCATCCTTAGGTGATTTTACTTTACAAGGTTTCATGCCATATTTAAGGTTCAAGAAAAATCTTCCGGAGTTCTTTTTATGTTTAAGAGAGACTGGCAGTCTTTGCTCTGTGAATTTTTCACCCTTCCCTGAAAGTAAAATGCAACGAGTGATATTATGTAAAATATCAATTTCACATGCAAAGCTTTTACACATATTTTAATCATAGCCCTGAAGGAGGATGAAAAATGAATTCATTTAAATAATCTATGTATTATTTAAAGTAATATACAAATGAAAACATAAATAAAAATATGGGAGGAAAAAATGCACTAACATAAGGAAAACTTTTTTAAAAATACAAAACTTGGGAGCCAGGTGAAATCGAAAGTAAATTTCCAGTAAAGAATATTGAACATTTTTCTTGTGCTTGAAGTATAATGATGATGGCACTATCCATGCATGTCTGAGAGGAGTTTGGGCACAACCAATGAAAAAGCCATTTTTATGAAAACTGTCCAATTAATCTCAGAAGTCAGATAAAGGATTCTTTAAAACAAGTAGACCAGTTTTATATATTCCTTTAAATTTTCCAAGTAGTTATAGGCAAAGATTAAGGGGTTATACATATACATCATAATCTTTGAGTGGTTATACACAAATCCACTTGCCACATTAATATTCCAAGAAGGTTCTTATTCAACATGGACTTTATGGAAAAATCATAAAGTTTTGTAAGTCCAAAGACTAGAGAGTCTAAAGTTGTGCTGGCAGGCAACAATCCATGCCTTACTTGGATTCTTAAAATGTCTGGCTATTTGTACAATTCAGTTTGGGCAGTACATAAAAAACAAATTGGAAGAAGTCCTTCCGAGCAACAACACATCATTAAAATTTTCACTTGGGGGAGAGTTTCAAAAAAAGGATGCAATTGCTTTAATGAATCAATTCATTAAAGTAGTAATATATTTAATGCATATCATTAAAGAAACCCCAAACATATTTGAAAAAAAATACATTGCTACTTTAAAGAAGTATGCGGATATGTTCCAGACTACCTCCTCAAATAATTTTCAAAGGATGCGGAGCCCTGCTATTTATGACTGATTTTTTTTAATACTGGAACTGAAAGAATAGTTATTTTGGTTTTATTCTTTTGAGGCAAATGGCAACTTTGGTGGGATGGGACAGTGCTTTTGAAGGAGATCAGAAAGAGGAAAACTGCTAAGGCTATTGCCCAATACTATTTGCCAGTTTGATTTTGAACTTTATATAGACATATAATGATGGTCCATCACTCAGTTTCAATTATTTACTTCTAGAATTGTTTAATTTATTGATGATCTTTCAAAAATATCCTAAAGGGAAAGGAAGTCCTGCTATGTATTTGTTCATTTATTTTGGTCCATCTAGAGATGACATTATAATGTTTCTATAAAGGGATGGATACTATAAAATCATAAGAGAAATTGTGCCCAAAGACCAACATTCTGGCTTTAAGAGAAAATATTATACAATGACTGCAACATTCAACAATGTCCACTGTTGAGCACAGCTATAAATAATCATAGAAAGGAATAGGTCATTATTGATTCCCTTTGGGAAGGAAGCAATTACTATTTCCCAAACATGACCCTGTTTTCCTTTAATAAGCACAGAAGAAGGGAACACCCAAGATATTAGAAGGATAGCAGTGACAAAGAATAGCAGATAGGGGAAGTAGTTATTATATGTTTTCGTAATAATTATCTGTAAAATAGGAGCTGTAGGAATACAAGCTTTGAATCAGCATTAGCAAGAAGGAAAAAGTGTGAGTCAGGTAATAGTCAGTATACAGAACACTGATTAATTGTTTATAGAAAGATTCATAGCTGTTGCATTCAGGTGCATTTCAAAAATTGCAAGAAATGACAGCTATCCATGTATATATTCACTTTCCTGAAAAAAGAAAGAAATGAAACGTATCTTTAAAAAACAGCTGTGAAAAAGCTGTGTTTTATTAGCATGCATTGCATTCAGTCTTTACATGCCAGGTTGGAGAGTTCAAGGTCATTACATGTTTGGTTATTTGAGAAGTCCTTACAACAAAACTTCCTCGAACTGATGCCCTCCTATTGGTTGTATGTTTGAGAAGATGCCATTGCAATATATACCATCCAAAAAAAAAGAAAATGACTTTACAACAAAATTATTTGTGACATTATGTACCTTCCACACACATACCTAGTAATTTGCCTAAATTTGGAGACAAAGACCATTTGTGAGATCCATATGTGATGTCCCAGGCACATTAGCATTCTTACCTATCATCTCCAATATAGATGTTGGAATTGAATTTGATTAGAATACTTCCCTGCTTCCAAGATTTCATTAATGCTTGAAAGATACATTTCTTTAGCACCAGCTTGGAACTTTCTACGGTATCTAGGCTTTAGTAGACATGTTTATGGAATTAAACATGTCTTTCCATGCACTGCAATCCTAATAAACTCTTGGTAACAACTCTTCTTGATGCTTTAAAGCACAGGTGTGATTACTAATTGTAACACTAAACTTGAAGCTTTTAAAATCATGGTTTATTGAACACACAATGTTGAATAAGTTGAGAAATAACCACAAGCTGTAATGACTGAGTTTACACTTCATAAACCAAAAATAATCCACATGATGTTTACAGTTGTTTAGCTCTGGAAAGTTATGCTGATAGTAATAGGATTGTGCAGTGATCCAGATTAGAGGGGAGAAGGCGCTCCAGGGCATGCATGGGCATGCATAGGATGCCTATCAGCATTAACTTACATCAAATGCCTCTTTTGCTTGTATCATGCACGAGTCCAAGAAAAGACAGCTACAGAATGAATGCCCCAGTAATGCTATGGATTCACGAATCTCTTTCATCCCAGATTACTGCAGACTTCTAATAGAGACATTTGGCCATGGCTCCGTGCATTTGTTTCCAGCTTGCTTAGATGTTTTGATTCAGTATTCCATCCTCTACATACAGAATATGTTTGTGAATTTGAAAACTATTATATATGCTTTTTTATTTTAGCTATTAAAATATGTTTTATCTTGCTCCTATTTGCATGTTCTATAGTGACATGATTCAGAACTGTTTCCTGGTTCTCATTTGTTTCATGCTAATAAGCGTTGATACTGTAATAAACAAAATGCACTATGGCTTTAGAACAAATAATCAACATCAAAAAAATCACTTTGCTGACAAGAAAAGAGATATGGGCAAATATTAGTATTTCAAATCCTTCAGGCAAGGATGTGAAGATTAGGATCTAAAAGAGATTTGATCGCCATCATCTCAACAACAGGATTTTGACAGCTGGAATAAATAACTTCTTGAGAGCAACTTGTTAAACTGGGTTAAAAAAGGGATGTGTAATGATACTGCCCTCTCCAGTTCCTTCTCCCAATCATATTATAGTTTATTACTCAGTTGAACTGTATAGCTGTGATTCAGTTTGCAGTTAACTAAAGGGGGGGAGTCACACAACATAAAAAGCTCATATCTCCTAGCAGGTTTTTGGCAGAAACTGCAGATGCAAAAGGAAAAAAAATGGTATCAAGCCAATATAAGAAGGGAAGCTGCTTTATACCATTATCCAGTATTGTTCCCTCCACTCAAGTAGTGCCAATTTCCCATGGTCTTCCATCTAATCTGGTCCTTTAAGTGAAGAGCCTGCCGTAATTAAATTTGGGACAGAAGGAGAATGTTTTTAATATCACCTATACAAATGTAAGAACCTTGCAGGATCATATGCTGGCTTTCAATGTATTTGAGGTTTAACAATGTCCTTTTTTCAGATAGACTCAAAAAAACATTAGCATGAAACCCAGGGGAGTTACTACTAATCAGCGCTGATGATACTGTTAGATTTTGCAGTTGTGGGTGGAAAAATAGGAGGAATAGCTAGATGGCAGCAAAAATTAAGGGTTTTGTTTGTTTTTGCTTTCTTTGATGCCATCTAGTGGCAGCTTGAATTTTTGCTGCCCAGAATCTAATAGGCTTGGGTACCATAATAAGAGAAACAAATATTCCAGGGTTGTATAAGGCAGGTTCCTCTATCTTGGGACAAATATGAACTTTTGATAAGTTGGCATCATGTTTGCCAATTGAAGAAAGAGGATACAATGTAGGAACATTTTTGAAAGAGAAATTAGAGGATCACTTCAGTGAACGTATTCCCAGCTGGAGCCATACACTGTTGTAATTATGGAGGAGATAGTAAGAATACCAAGAGACCATGGTGAGAAAATATATTAAAATTAGACCATTCACAATTGCTCGTTTTTTCAGCAGCCTAGCTTGGTGTGCTTGATTGGGATTTCTAAACAGCATGAGCTGAATTCAGTCATTTAAAAAAAAAAATTTTTTTTTTTGAAATGCTGCTCATGCTTCATTTGGGTGTTTTGGGTGTGTGTGTGTGTGTTAATGTATTCTTCCTCCCAATAACTGTTGACAGATCTAGCCCTGTAACCATCTGGCTCATGAAGTAATGAGATCAAATGAAATGAAACTTGGGGGGGGGGGAATTAATGTTTTTCCCTAATCTATTAATAACTGAAAAGTGTTGATTTTGGTGACAGCCTGATACTTGATTGTAAAGCACATTGGTTAATTAGAAGAATCATAATGAAGGTTATATGAAAATGTGTATGTCCCTCCAGAAATAAAATAAGCAGTTCTCACAGGCAGAAAAAAAGATCACCAGGAATTTAAATATGAATAGAAATACTTAAGATAATATGCTGTTCATCCCCTTTGTTGTTAATTTGCTCAGAAAAGAAGTTGTATTGTTATAAGTTGCTTAAATTATCTGATGAATCAAGAATTTACGAGTGTATTTCTTTCTTTCCTTCACATTCCCCCTCAACTTTCTCTGTCTCTACAATCTTGACAGCTTACTCATGTCTGAGGTGTTGCTTGGTGATAAAGTCAAATTGGAGTCCTGACCTAAAATGGATCCTAATTCTTTTTTTTTTGGCTGTGATCATTCTGGGGGTGGGGGAATTCAATGCCTAGCCCACACAGATCTATTACTAGCAAGATGTTGCTCATTTTAAGTACGTCAGACACAAAGAATGGCTCTATAAGAAGATACAAGCGTTTGCTTTATGTAGTAGAAATCTTTTCCCATATTTTGGGGGCTGGTTTCACACAATGCCCTAAATCATTGGGTGCTTTATGGCAACCAATCTGTGGCTTGTTGCGTAGCATTTTCTGGCTTCCTTAACAAACTATAGGTAAGAAAATCACAGCTTAATATCATAGATGATTTGGGATTCTGAATCATCTTGATGAGGCCAAGAATTAGACAGTAAATGTTTGTTTTAGAAGCATCTGCAAGGACACACAAGTTAGGTAAGGCAGGTATGGCAGATTTCATACAGGATCCAGTAATAAATCCTTATCCAGAAACTCAACTCTGAATCTGTAGCTAATGTGAGAAGGTTCAAGGACACAGTATGGCTATATAAGTTACTCAGCTTTTACCTTATATTGTATATGCACAGAAGATTATCATTCTGTAGAACAGGGGAGGGCAATTAATTTTCCCAAGGGGCCACATGAGAAACTGGAATTGATTCAATAGGCTGAACTTAATTCTGCTCAATATTAATTTTATTGCTTTACAAAAACCAGTAAATTACAATATATGATTTTGATTAGCTGTTTCTGGTAAGAATACAATGTTAGGTCTTATTTACGGTACATTTGATTTCTAATTTCCAACTAACCTCATGTGGGCCTGACTTGGACAGCCAAAGGGCCAGATGTGGCCCTGGGGGCCATAACATACCTAGGTCTGCTGTAGAGCATAGGAATCAAACTATTTATTCCTTTGTATATCAAAGTCAGGGTTTAAATCCTAGGTTCCTTCTCTTCCATTTTCACATCAACAAATTCTTAGCCACTCTTTTCCTAGCTTTGAAGGTTGACATCTGCTCCGTGTTTACACAATGATCCCAGCTGGTGTCATTTCCCACCTCGCAAGTTTCAGCCCTTAGACTTATTAAGCCAAACACAATCTGGCTACAGATTTGATACTAAGTCTGGATAGGACATGAGGCTATTTTAAACTAAACTATTGAATCCTATATTCCAAAGGGATTTGGTTTCTTCTGACTGTGCACTTGGTCTATATGGTAATAATGTTTTCAATGTAAATTATGATATCTATCACATACTCAACTTACTCATTTATTTCTTTAAATTTATTGGCCATTCAAATCCAGTCAAAACTAGTGAAAATATAAAACATCTAAAAACATTGAATTACATGGACAGTCAGATTAAATTAATCTAATAGGCAGCTAAAATAACATAACAAAACAAGGGTAATTGAACCAATAGTAAATATCACCCAACACAACCTGGGACCAAAGCCAGATTTTCAAAACTTTCAGAACTCAAAGGGAGAGGGCAGAATCCTTATCCTTGGGGGGATGCTATTCCAGCATGTTTTATCATAAAGTGTTGGATGTCTGGTTTGGATTAATGTATTGTATTAATCAGCCATTATTGCTTGTATACTATGAGGTATAGTATCTTCATGCAAATTTTCATAATTTTAGAATAGATTTTTGATTCATGGATATGTCCAGTGATTAGAAACAAATGTAGAAATTTTTCTGCTTAAGTGCCAGTGGTGTCCCATCTAATTAAATTTAATAAAAATTAAATCAGTTTATAGTGAAGCAGAGAAACTACTCATAAACCTCTACCCCAGTCTGCTAATAGAACACATATTAAAGCTCAGATTAGTTCCTGCCCATTTATGACATCCAAAGTTAATTTCTTGGTATAAATGTCTAATGGTAGAGCCAGCTACCTGTTCCATTCATTTTATGGGACAACAAAATGGAGGGTCTTAATATAAAGTATATTTTCTCAGAAAACGTAGATTTCTAACATGCAAAATATGTGTGAGCCAAAATTCAGTTGAAATTCAGATTATACAAGTCATAAATAAATTGTTTTGTATAAATTGCTTTTGATCCACAAGGTGGTGCCACTATGATAAACATTCTAAAACAAAATGATTGTTAAAAAAAAAGATTACATGACACAGAATCATTTGTGAGCCGCGGTGGCGCAGTGGTTAGAGTGCAGTACTGCAGGCTACTTCTGCTGACAGCCGGCTGACAGCAGTTTGGCAGATCGAATCTCACCAGGCTCAAGGTTGACTTAGCCTTTCATCCTTCCGAGGTCGGTAAAATGAGGACCCAGATTGTTGGGGGCAATATGCTGACTCTGTAAACCGCTTAGAGAGGGCTGTAAAGCACTATGAAGCGGTATATAAGTCTAAGTGCTATTGCTATTGCTATTTGAATCCAACAGTAGATAAGTGTCAATCTGGTGTGTGGTTGAAGTGATTGATTAGGAGTGGGGAAATCTAGGTTCTATTCCTTCCTTAACCATGGAAGCCAGTTAGGTGACCTTAGGCCAGTCACACATTCTCAGTCAAAAAACAGCATCAAACTCTTTGACAAACATGGCTATCAACAGATACATAGGGAAACTATTCGTTACAAAAGCATATTTTAAGCCTTGGAAATACAGAAAAAAACTTAAACAGAATCCAACTTAATTCTCAGGGTATGAGACAGACAGAAAGGGGAACACAGTCAGTTTTTCAAGATTCCGTTATTCTGGTCTAGTGTCTCTCAACCCTGGCAACTTGAAGAGGTGCAGACTTCAGCTCCCAGAATTCCCCAGCCAACATGTTTGGTTGGGGATTCTGGGAAATGAAGTATGCACCTCTTCAAGTTGCTAAGGTTGAAAAACACTGCTCTTGTCCGTATCAATAAAATAGAACACTAGTATCTTGTGGAATCTTGCTTACTGACTGGTCTACCTCAAAGGACTGACACTGGCTGAAGAAAAAAATCCTATTGGGTCACACATTAAGCACTTTGCCATATGAACCAGGCATACCCAATGGAAATAAGTTGTCCCTGCAGCTAAGTGATACAAATGCTAAAAATAAAAAAAGGTAAAAAGTATAGTAATTATGCAATTGATTTTTGACTTGCACAATTTTTAATGCCTGATGCTTGGATTTGGAGTTCAAGACTGATGTTAGGGGAGATGTTTTCTATGCATGGCATATTTATAGCACAATCTTATGCATGATAATTTAAAAAGGAGACACCATTTTGTTACTAGAAAGAATGGCTGGTAAATTGAAAGTTATCTAGGAGTTCATTTCATCAAGAAGCAAAACGATTTTAATTCTTTTTTTTTTTATCTGTGTAACTCGTTTGTTCTTTGAGTTGTGTGCCAAGAAACAGAATTCAACAAACTGGCCAAAAACAAACATTGATTTAATTCCATCCAATTGATATTTAATGAAAATTAGGCTTTATTTTAATTACAAATGATACTATTTTACAAATACAAAAAAGTTCTTCTTCAGTCATATGAACAATTAGAATTCATTGACCTGTGTTGGGGCTGGGTTGAGAGGGAGGGCAGCTACAGACAATCCAAAGAGCTACAGATCACCCTGGACCTCCTACTGAGGCTTGCAATGGAGCTCAACCTCTTTCTTGGTGCAGGATTTCCAAAAAAGGATGTAAATCTGCCTTTCTGACAGATGGCCATCAAGGCTACTCCTTTAAAATATTCTCAGCAAAGCAGAACCCACCTCCTGAGGCAATCTGTTCTGCTGTTAAAAAGATTATACCACTAGGAAGTTTCTCCTGATAGTGAGCCAAAATTAGCTTCCCTGCAGTGCAGTTTCCATCCCTTGGTTCAAGAGCTACTCTTGGAAGTAGCAAACAGAAGCTTGTTCCATCTTTTGCATGATAGCCCTTTAGATATTTGAAGACAGATACCAACACTTCCTTAATCTATTTTCTCAGAGGGCAACATTTGCATCTCTTGCAACCATTGCTAGTAAAACTTGATTTCCAGCTACTTCACCAGCTAAGTTACCCATCTTTTTGACACATTTCACTGTGGCCATGTATATTTTAACCAAAGTGCCCAGAAGTGGATGCACTGGTACTCAAAATATTTAAAATGTCAGGATTTTCAAGATTGAACCCCCATATCCCAGAATGGTCTTGTGCATCTTTGACAAACTGAGCAATATTTTACTGTAGATGCTGCAGGGCAGAATGCTCGTTAAGACCTAAGAAGACATCACTTTTCTACTAAAAGCGACAAGCTGAATTCAAATTCACGATGTTTCAGAGAATCAAGCATTACTCCTGAACATGTATGTTTGTTTTGTTCAAAAACTAGACAAATTGGTGGTTTTGCCCTTCCTCCCTTTATTTTGAAGCAGCCTTAATTCCAGGAAAATTTAGATCAGTTTACACTGGGGTAATTTTCAGCAGCCAGTATTTCATTCTCCATCCTTATTGTCTCTCTTCCTTCTCAATTGACATTTTAAAGCTCTTGTTTGCTTACTAAGCATTGTTTCCTCAAAGATCCGAGCAGTAGACAACTTACGTCTTTTTACATGTGTTCCAGGAAAAATGTATCTAGGATTTTTAAAATCATATAAACTTCCAATATTCAATTTTTTAAACGTAACATTGCATTACTTGTAGATTCACTTAGGGATAAATGTGATTTCAAATGGGGATAAAAATTTAATTCATTTTTTTTTAAATGCCATACTTCTCATCACTACATAACCAAGAATGTCTGCAGTAGAGGGATCGAAAAAATTAAGAAGACACCAGCAATGGTGCAGTTGAGGCTGCACACTCTTTTTACAAGTGTTGTGTGCAAAAAGGTGGAGATTCATTTGCACCATCATGATGACCACCTTGACTTCTTTGCCACGCCACCCCTGTAAACCCTCCTGGTCACAGCTGGTTTTATTGGCATACCCCTTCTAATTACTTTTAATAATTTCATCTAGCAAATTTCAGTGTGAAGAGAGAAAGCCTCCAGTTGATTTTATTTATTAACCAACTTTGAATCACCTGAATTAACAGAAAGCTTCTGAACACTTCTCCCAGTCTCAGAATCCCTCTCCTTTTTATTTTTTCCAAAACTGCCCAAAAAGCAGAAAAGGACATATGAGAATTTACTAATTAAGTTGCATCTTGCAGAGCGGGTGGGCTGGTTATGTCAATTTAATCTTTTTGGGAAGAGAATGAATGTTCAGGAAGTAATTCATTAAATGCTTGCTGAGAGCCATATAGAGAAAGGAAGCAATAGCCTACTTTTAAGAGAAAAGAAAAACTTTTATGACAAGCCAAAAAAGCAAGAGAAAAGGGAAAACATGCAATAGGCAAAAAACAAAGAAGGCAGAAAGGACCCTCCCAATGACTGACTCTACAAAAGGTCGTGCCTGAGTTCTTACATTTGACAAAATGGTGGTTGGTTCAATTATGGATTGTGAAGAAGCTACAATATACTAACTCATAAATTGTGCTATATAAACAGTAATATGCTAACATGGCAGGCCCCGACATTTTGGGTGCCAGGGACCAGTTCCGTGGAGGGCAGTTTTTCCATGGATGGAGGGGAAGCATGGTTTTGTGTGCTGCCTGGATCCCATGCATGCGTGGATGGGGCTTCGCTCACTTGCACAGCCTGATTCCTGCAGACTGCAGACTGGTGTTGGTCTGTGGCCTGGGGGTTGGGGACCCCTGTCAGTTAACAGACTATCCCGTGGTTCTGTATCATATGTGAATCTAACCGAAATGGCTATGCCTTACTGGGCAAGTTGAGCATGAAAAAATAATAGGCAACACCAAAAATCATGGACTTTCCCTCAAGCTCTGCTCTTACTGTGGCTCTGCTCTTATTGAGGACATTTCTTGGCCAGTGACGGTGGCAAATGAGCCGCGGTGGCACAGTAGTTAGAGTGCAGTACTGCAGGCTACTTCTGCTGATCACCAGCTGCCAGCAGTTTGGCAGATCGACTCTCACCAGGCTGAAGGTTGACTCAGCCTTCCATCCTTCCGAGGTGGGTAAAATGAGGACCCAGATTGTTGGGGGCAATATGCTGACTCTGTAAACCGCTTAGAGAGGGCTATAAAGCACTGTGAAGCGATATATAAGTCTAAGTGCTATTGCTAGTAGGGAAAAGATCTGTACCTCATTCAGAAATTTTCCTGTCACTTTTGTTTCCACATGGAGACCACTTCTGAACTTTGTGCTTGAAGTGGAAAAGAATGAAACTTTGATTTTGGGTTTTACCGATTAGATTGATAGATCCTTATAGAAATGGCTAGTTTATATTATTATGAAAAAACAAAAAAGTTGTGGTTTGATGTTAATGCCTTATTTTACTGCAACAGAGAGAGTTGGAAGTCAATGCTTCTATTTCTTTTCCCCAATCCTTCCTCATTTCTCTTCCCCCTCTCCCTCACTGCTTTCCTATTTACTTTTGTATTTTGTATCTTATTTTATCTTATAACTAAATAAAAATGTTAAATGATAAAAAAAAATTCCTGTCTCCATCTGTAAAAGAATTGTTTTGCTCTTCTATTCTTTGCACATGTCTATGGAGATTCTCAGCCATCCAGATCATGGTTGTCCCAATGGTATTTTCCCCCCAAAAAGGCAACTGGACTTTCTTTGTTTTTCTTGAAGGCATTTCACTTCTCATCCAGAAGCTGCTTCAGTTCTGGTAAGTGTAAGTGTGCTTACTGGTAAGAACAATAAGTGTCCAATTACCTTTTACATTAGTCAACAATTTTGGATGACCTACTGTACATAGTTGAATTGCTCACACCATCTCAGAATGTGGTTAACTTGTTTTAGGCTTAGTGTGATGTGTAAATGGGACCAATTTAAAAAGCATTATTTGTGGGCTGTAAATCACATCTAGAAGCCATGATTTGCAATTGTGTATTAATGGCAGCTCTGTAGCATGATGTGTGAATAGTTATGAATGGTTTATTTGTGATTGGATCAAGCTCTGTTACAAAAGTTGTAGGACATAGTCAGGAGTTTCTTTTATAAAATTATGCAACTGTAGAGCCTATGTTAGGAAACCACCTGGAAAAACTATGTCTGGCATTGCACAATTGGTAGAAGATGAGTTGCAAGCGTAGGAAGCAAGCGGTCAAGCTAACCTTGCCATACAGCAACAGTGTATGATTTCATCATTTTTATTGCTGGAAATTATTATTCTATAGCCCAGTCAAGGTTGATGAAGAGAGAAGCAGAAGGTAAACATCTTTAGGGACTAAGGCTGCTTATTAGATTCAGAGTTTAGGAGGCTGAAATTTCTCCTTGGCAGGTGTAGGAAGCACCAATATCCTTTCCTATGCTGAGTTCCTTCATTTTTGTAATTAAAGCCTCATTTGAAGAGCTCCTGCTGTTTCTCTCTTCTTCTGGAAATGCTGACAGAGGCTTCTTTGAAAAACTGTGACAATATTTCTAACACCTCTGCATTTGTTGTTACTGTTATTTTTTACATATATCAAGTGACAACAAATAACAGCATCTCCTTTTAAATTGCAAATCCATTAAGCAGAAGGAACAAAAAGTCCTTGAGTGGCTTTTCTTCAAGTTTATAAGGTCACTGCTGGGGATAGTAACTCTCTTCTGTGGTTCTCCTTCATGGAGATAGCAAATTACTTGCCTGGATTCATTAAAAGGAAAAAAAAAATAAAGGCAGAAGGAGATTTGTGAAGGACAATAAATGCTAACAATTGTTCTCTGATCATACCAATGATATCAAATGTTTTCTTTCGCTGGTACTTCTGTTAAATGTAGAAAGGATGCAACAACCCATCCAACTGTTTCATGAAAAGACAGGAAATGAGTGGAAAATAGCAGCCTTAATAAAGTTTCAATGACTCAGCAAAAGTGCCCAGAAATAATATTTGCAGTTTGCTCTCAAAAGTGAAATATTAGCAAGAAATGTCACATGCTTTGATTCTCCAGAATTAACACTCCTTTGCAGGTTTTCTGCAACTTTTAAAGCATATACCACTAGCATAAAGCATAAACAGACTCCAATGTTTCTTTCAATAATCATGGCTAGCACACTTAATAAGGTCAACTGCTTTGAATTGATGGTTCATCAACTGGACACAGTTTGTAGTACAAGATGTGTAATCAGTGAGCAATCAGTAACAGAGTAGAAAGGTAGTCAAGCATTGGACCAGAAGCAGGAAGATCCAGACTCAAATCTACATTTGACTAGAACTTCATTAGGTGACCTTAGCCCATTACCCTTTCTCAAACTTAGTAAAATTACAGGAAGCATAGCCTGTGGGAAGGAAGAGGTCCTGTTATGGCAATTTTCGTAAAGAAAGATGAAATATATAGAAATAGAGTAATTAATCAGTTATAAGAGTTATATCCAATGGTGACTTTGTGCTTCTAATCAAGATTATGAACTCAGTTTTTGTGAATCTCCTCCCATTTATATGTAGCATGCATTCTTCTGACTGTTCTTTTTGAAGCTTATGAATAGTTATAGTTCTGGTTAGGGAAATTTAATAAAGTGCCTTCCACAAAACAGTTAATTGCCTTAGACTCAAAGTTATCACTGTATATAGCTCAATTTTGGTATGTATGCATATGCATTGCAGGCGTGTACATATTTCATTTATATACTACAAATCAACTACATTTTCACAGCAGTCTATAACAATCATAATAAAACATCTATAATCTACAATCAAAATTTAAAACTCTTCGATAAAGAAGTTTCTAAAAATAATCAAAATAATGCACAGTACATGCACAGTAAAAATGCATACATTATATTGGTGACAATACTCATAACAAAGAGAAGAGGACATGACAATATATAGAATAGAATAGAATAGAATAGAATAGAATAGAATAGAATAGAATAGAATAGAATAGAATAGAATAGAATAGAATAGAATAGAATAGAATAGAATAGAATAGAATAGAATGAGCGTTGGTCCTACCTGAACGCCTTTTCTCAGTGAGGGTTGCAGGATAGGCCAGGAATGGGTGGTGACTTTGTCCTTCTGCCTGGAGACTGAGTCATAATTTTTAGCCACGCCTCCATCGCCTCTCTCTCTGGCGTCGCCTCTGTCACTGACTCCAGTTATCGACGAAGGCGCAGCTGTAACAAGACAAACTTATCCAGAGGTTAAATGCCCTGACCCCACCCAGCCGAATCCAGACCCTACGGTCATACAAGGGTGGGACTGGCCTATCCTGCAACCCTCACTGAGAAAAGGCGTTCAGGTAGGACCAACGCTCCTTCTCCAGTGAGGTTGCAGGATAGTCCAGGAATGGGACATACCAAAGCCGGCAGTCCTAAGGGTGGGCCTCCATTGGGGCTGGATCGTCCGATGCCCGGAGAATCTGCTGGAGCACTCTCCTGCCGAAAGATGCCTCAGCTGAGGCAAAAACATCCAGCCGGTAATGCCGGATAAACGGCATAGGGGAAGTCCAGGTGGCCGCCTCGCAGATTTCTTCCAGGGAAGCCTGTGTAGACCAGGCTGCGGAAGACGCAGCACTCCTAGTCGAATAAGCAGTCATCCCTTGCGGCACTGGTAGAGATTGGGCGTGGTACGCGGCCGCGATACAGGCCCGTATCCAACGGCCGATGGTTGACGAGGATACCTTCGACCCGAAAGAAGTAGGCTGGAAGGATACAAAGAGTGCCTCCGAACGTCTAGAGGAGGCCATCCTCTTGATATAAATCCGAAGTGCCCTCCTCACATCCAGCGTGTGCCACTGGCGCTCCCGGGCCTGAGAAAGCCGAGGACAAAAGTTTGGCAACACAATCTCTTGGGCTCGATGGAACCACGTGTTGACCTTCGGTACAAACGAAGTGTCCATCCTTAGTACAACCCTATCAGGGTAAAATTGACAAAGGTCCTCCCTGACAGAGAGGGCCGCCAGCTCAGAAATGCGCCTGGCCAAGGTCACTGCGACCAGGAACGCCACCTTCAGAGTCAAGTTATGCAGGGTAGCCGCCCTGATGGGCTCAAAGGGTTCGACAGTCAGGGCTTGTAAGACCTTGGTTAGATCCCAGGAGGGATAACGGTGCACCACTGGTGGTCGAAGGGTGGCTACTCCACATAAGAACCTACGTATATGGGGGTGGTGGGCAAGAGAGTCTTGTCCACTGCCAGCCACCACCGTCGCCAGGGCCGCTACCTGTCTGCGTAGCGTACTGTGGGCGAGACCCCTGTTTAGCCCCTCCTGTAGGAAGTCCAGGACATCGTGAACGGATGCCTGAGCGGGAACTAGCATGTGGATGTCACACCACTTGGAGAAACTTACCCAGGTGGCGTCATAGATCCTGTCCGTAGACGGGCGCCTGGCAGCCTGCATGGTCTGAATGACCTCATCAGAGAGGCGGTCCCTCCTCAGGAGCTCCCTCTCAAGTGCCAGGCGGTCAGGTGGAGCCACTGGGGTTCCGGGTGGAGTAGGACCCCCTGGCTGAGAGAGATTTTCTCCGGAGGGATCCTCCATGGTCGAGTCACGGACAGGCTGACCAAGTCCGCAAACCACGGACGTCTGGGCCAGTGCAGTGCCACCAGGATTATCTCTGCTTCCTCCACGATCAGCTTCCGGACCACAGCCAGTATCAGGGGCAAGGGAGGGAAGGCGTATAGGAGGCCCTCCGGCCACTGGCAATGCAGGGCGTTGGTCCCCTCTGCTCCTGGGGTCCTGAACCTCGAGTAGAATCGAGGAAGTTGGGCATTCAGGCCCGACGCAAAAAGGTCCACGGAAGGTTGACCAAACCTGCAACAGATGTCCCGAAACAGGGCAGGCTGGAGCTGCCACTCTGTGTGGTCCACAGTCAGTCTGCTTAGGCAGTCTGCTTGTACATTGTCTGAACCGGCTATATGTTCTGCTTTGATGGAGAGGAGGTTGGCTTCTGCCCAAATCCCTAAGAGGAAGGATTCGCTCATGAGGGGAAGTGAGTGGGTACCCCCCTGGTGATTAATATGGGCTTTTGCCGCTACATTATCTGTCAGAATGAGCACATGATTTCCTCTGAGCAGATCTTGAAAGTGGAGCAGAGCCAGGTGGACGGCCCGGAGCTCCAGCCAGTTAATGTTATGCTGAAGGTCTGACTGCGACCAGCGGCCTTGCGCCAATTGGTTCTGCACGTGAGCCCCCCATCCAAATTGACTGGCATCGGATGTTAAGATGATGCGATCAGGCTCTCGAAACGAGCAGCCTCGGGCGAGGGCCGGAGACGACCACTATCGCAGCGACTCAAGTACCGGGTCAGGGACCGTAACTAGGTCAGGTGAGTCTGGACAATTGTCCTGTTGGAAGGGGAGAAGGAACCACTGAAGGTTCCGGGCATGGAGTCTTGCCCAGGGAACGATACCAATGCAGGAGATCATCTTTCCTAACAAGCAGGAAAGCGTGGCTATTGGAGCCCTGGGGTTCTGCTGGATCTGGGCCAACAGATCAACCAGGCTATCATGTCTTTCTTGAGAGAGGAAAATCTCCCCCAGGCTGGAGTCAATCACAGCTCCTAGATGGACCAAACGGGTTGTTGGGACTAGATGACTCTTGGTGCGGTTTATGGAGAACCCATGGTCCTCCAAGGCCTTGATGGTAAGTGAAATAGCCTCTGTCGCTTTGGCAGCAGAAGAGGTTTGCACCAATATGTCATCAAGATAACACTGCAGCCTCACTGGGATGGACCGCAAGTGGGCTGCCAGGGCTGCTAAAATCTTTGTAAAATATCTAGGGGCGGATGACAAGCCAAAGGGGAGGGCCCTGTATTGCAGATGTTGACCCGCATAGCAGAATCTAAGATATCTGCAATAGCTGATGTTAATAGGTAGGTGAAGGTAAGCTTCAGTCAAATCAATGGAGGCTAAAAGGTCCCCTGGCCTAATCCCCTCCAGGATTGACCGTAGGGAGGTCATTTTGAACCTCTTGTAGCCAATGTGGGAGTTAAGGGCCTTCAGGTCCAGGATCGCCCTCCACCCCCCCCCCCGAACTCTTCGGAACCACAAAGAGAAAGGAGTACACCCCCTGTCCCCGCTCTGTCACAGGGACCGATTCAATGGCCCTGATGTCTACAAGATGTTAAATGGCAGAGGCCATTAATTGCCTCTTTGTTAAATTATTGGAGACAGGGCAGCACCTGACTCTAGGGAAAGACCTGAACGCAGGGCCTCAAGGACCCAAGGATCAGAAGTTGTTTGCTCCCACTTGTCTACAAAGAGGGCCAAGCGCCCTCCTATAGGGAAGGAATCACTTCTGCCTCCTAAACTGCCTCCCCCCTGCCCCTCTAAAGGGGCGTCTGGCCTGAAAGGGCTGCTTAAACTTGGGGCGGGAGTCAGGTCGGTCTGCTTGGCGAGCTGTTCTGCCATACTGGTACCGCTGGAACTGGTTGGCTTCCGTGTCGAAGGCACAAAAGGAATACCTGCGACTGTAAGGTGTGGATCGACGGTCCGGTCTTCGGGAGGATGACGGTAAAACCTTCCTCTTATCTCTGTTTTCCACGAGTAGTGGTTCCAGTGGAGCCCCGAACAGCTTCCCCCCCGAATAGGGAGCAGATGCAAGTCGCCATTTTGCCTTGGCATCGGCTTGCCACTGTCTGAGCCATAGGAGCCTCCTGGATGTGACTGAGGCTGCTAGGGCCCTGGAAGCATATTTGGCTGCATCCAGGGTGGCGTCAGAAGAATACTGGACAGCGGCTACCAGTTTATTTAGATCCTGATGTAACCTAGCCTCCTGAGGCAAGATCTTGGCCTGCAATTGTCTTAACCACAGTAAGGTGGTGCGATTAAAAAAGGAGGCCGCCGTAGAGGCTTTAATCGCCCAGGCGGCTGCTAGGTGGGCCTTCCTGAGGGAGAGTTCGGATTTTTTGTCCTCTGCCCTCAAGTTTTCAGCCGCATCCCCAGAGGGATAAGGAGACGGAGATGAAAGTACCAGAATCGGATCATCGATGTCAGGTATAGCCAGTGGCTCCGCTAAAGAGGGGCCCACATTGTACAGCTTCTTGTCGCTGAAGCTAGGCGTGGGGAGAATCCCGGGCTGTGGCCATTGGTTCTGGACCACATTCAGAAACAACTCAGGGACTGGAATGTAGTACT
>QLTV01003961.1:2206-21892 GCA_003457575.1 Thermophis baileyi
CCCCATTCCTAAGAGGTCTGTAAGGGGCGTGCATAAGCGCACCAGCGTGCCTACCGTCCCTGTCCTACTGTCCTATTGTCTTCATCTATCTGTATTCACTTTGATTATGTTTATGATTATACCTATACCTGCTATCTTGTACATGTTTGACAAATAAATAAATAAATAAATAAAATAAAAAATAAAATAAATAAATAAACAGGGTAGCATGTCTTCTTACAGTTTCTGTAAAAACAATAGGCTCTGTTTCCCACAATCTGAATTTTGATCATGTGACCATGGGGATGCTGCAACCGTCATAAGTGTGAAAAACAGTCAATAAGTCTCTTTTTTCAGTGCCGTTGTAAATTTGAATGGTCACTAAATAAACTGTTGAAAATCAAGGACTATCTGTATTTGGGGTTTTCTTCTAGAGCTTAAGGCACAAGGGGGGAGGAAACCTTAACCCTAAACTTTGCCCTTTCCAGCTACATGGTCTTTAATGTCAGGAATTCTGAACTACGGCTGTGTTGGGCTGGGGAATTCTTGGAATTGAAGTCCAAATTTCTGCAGGACATCCAATTGCAGAAGGCTGACTTAGCGCATGGAAAAAAGATCTGGGGCCACACCCCACTCACGTCTTTCACAGTCTGCTGCCTATGACCACATTTGCCGAACTGCACTGGGAATCCTCCATTTTCTGTTCAAACTGAATCAATCACACAACATCCTGCACAACTTGGTTTCCACAAAATGACATACAGGCCCAAACCTATCAGTTTTGCAGTGTCTTCCGCAGAGGAGAGCTTGGGGAGTATTACGCCACATGTCCCCCCTGTTCAAAGTTTGCCTCTAAGCACTAATTCCAAGGAACCCCAAATCTCAACTCCATGACTATTTGCTACTATCCCAAACCCTACATTCTGCTGTTTTGCACCACTGCTGGGGGTTCAAGGGCCACTTGGGTGGCAAAGGAGGATGGGAAAAAAATCTGGTTCAGGGATTATGAAGCCAATATTCTCCCTTCCTGCACAGCCAATTGTTGCCTAGTTGCTTGCAAGGCAACACCGGGGTCAAATGAAGACCAGTGCTTTCCCATTTTAGTTGCAGGAGTAATCCTAGCCAATCAATGACCATTCTAAGATCAGATGTTGTTCACCTCTTTTTGCAAAAGGGGAAAGCAGAAGCTTTTGTGAAATAACCTTCCTTTTTTTGATAAAACAGCCCGATGTCATTTTTTTGAGTTTTTGATAAGCCTGGTCAATTGTTTTAAAACCAATTTTGCAGACTGGGAGCAAGATAAAATATATGAACAGAATTAGTGGCATATTATTCATTTCTCAAATATATGGAAACTATCGCTGGCATTTAGGATGATTTTCTATCAACCTGGAATTTCACTTGTCTTGTGAGTAGGCAGCATACAAATGATGTTGAAACAAACACAGGCCAACAATTATTGTGCCATATGTCCGATTGACGTGCGAGCATTATTTTGAAGAGGGTCCGAAGGTAGACAATGAACTCAGAATTAACAAAGCAACAAGGATTGCAGGCGGCAATGGAGTCCTTCCTTCCTTCCTTCCTTCCTTCCTTCCTTCCTTCCTTCCTTCCTTCCTTCCTTCCTTCCTTCCTCCCTCCCTCCCTCCCTCCCTCCTTCCTTCCTTTCTTCCTTCCTTTTTCCTTCCTTCCTTTTTCCTTCCTTCCTTCCTTCCTTCCTTCCTTCCTTCCTTCCTTCCTTCCTTCCTTCCTTCCTTCCTTCCTTCCTTCCTTCCTTCCTTCCTTCCGTTGTCCTTCCTTCATTTTTCCTTCCTTCTCTGTTTTCCTTCCTTCCTCCCTTCCTTCTGTTGTCCTTCCTTCCTTCCTTCCTTCCTTCCTTCCTTCCTTCCTTCCTTCCTTCCTTCCTTCCTTCCTTCCTTCCTTCCTTCCCTCCCCGGCCTCCCTCCCTCCCTTCTGTTGTCCTTCTTTCATTTTTCCTTCCTTCCCTCCCTCCCTGCCTTCCAAAAACTAAAACCCTAAAAGGAGCTCACTCTAACCAAGTCCTGAGGAGAAAGGCAGATTTTCAAATCCTTTAAAAAGATACTTGGGTAGATGCCCCATAGTTCTTGAGAAGGATGCTGTCCTGGCTGGCAGGGGAGAAGGGCAGGTACCATGACAAAGAAAGGCCACTTTCTGGGTTCTCTCAGGTGAGATTATTAATATAGCTGGGGAGATCTACCACCCACCAGCAAAAGAAGGCAAGGCCAGAATTCCAAGTGGATCCAATCTGGATGTTGTGGTGGCCTGAGCGCTCTGCTAGCAAAAACAGCTCCATTTTCACTGGCAGAGGGTTGCAGGAGGCCGTGGCAGCCAAAAACAGAGCTCGGGAGCCCGTTTTCACTGGCAGAAGCACCGCGGGGCAGTCCTTCTAAGTACCCCGTGGGCCGGATCCGGCCCCCGGGCCTTGAGTTTGACACCCCTGCCTTACAGCAATGTTTGACAGCGAACAAAAGCCGAGTAATAGGATTATAACAAGCAGCCCGTCACCCAAAATCCAGCACAGGACATAAGCCGACAGCCATAATGGGAATTACCCAGCACCCTCTTTAGAAACACAAAGCCCAAACTTCAAAAACACAGAGCCATATAAGACCCCTTCCTCTCACTCAGCTGGTTGTTCAGCTGACCCAGAACTGCATGCTGTCTTTGTGTGTGTGGCTCGGTTCATCAATAAACTTTCTTTCCAATCAGCCTCCATGTTGTTTCCAGTGTCTTTCTCCCAGCTTGGAACTGAACCAGGTGGATTTTCCTTCCAACATAGGTGAGTCTCGGATTTTGCCATTAGCAATTCCTAAGAGGAAATCCCCCTGAAGCACACAGGAAACTTTCTTGCCACTGTTTCTTTTGTAAAATGGAGTTTCTGCAGGAACATCCTGAAGATGCTAAGAGGAATGTGATTGTCTCTGGGATCATGAACATGGCAGGAGGAGGAACAACAGTGAGCCCTGTAGAAAGTTAGCACCCTCCCCTCTCCTAGAAGAATGAAATATTCTAGGAAATATTAAAAAGGCAGAATATTATATTTCCCTGGATGAGAAAAGGAGAAACATGTTTTTAAAGACAAAGAGCAGCTCCCTGCAGCTCCCTGCCCCCAGCAGATATTTGGTGCCCATTGAGAAGGACTGGGCCAGCCTATCTACAAAACAAAAGACCTTCACCTCCAGGATGATGGGATTATCTTTCAGGGCAAAGCCATTCAGCCACAATAGAAACTGCAGAGTGGTGGGCTGCAACCGGTTTAACAACCGGTTCGGTGAGGCAAATGCGCGCAGCGTTCAAAATACAGCAATTTGAAGCTCAGCTGCTTACCTTCTAAGGCAGCCCTGGTAAGTAGAACAGCGGAGGCGCAGAAATCAGCTGTGCCGCACGAATCAGCTGAGCCAGAACGAAGAAAATATAGGACAGGATAGCACCGGGGTGGGTGGGCGAATGTGTTTAAATGAAATGGCATAGCGCCGGGGCGTGTGGGCGGGCCCACGGGCCTAGGCCAGCTGATCGTCGGAACTACCGGTTCACCCGAACCAGTCCGAACTGGCAGTAGCCCATCACTGAAACTGAACAACCAAGCCCCTTCATTCCATCACTCAGCAAGCTTCAACCAAGCCTGGGACTCAGACAGCCTACAAAGTTAGCAGCGACCCCTACAACATCCAATAGAATATGTTTCTTGCACAGGAACAGGAAGCTCAAGGGCAAGGCCCAAGAGAGGGTATAAATAACCCTCACTCTCCACTCCATGTGTTCAGCTGCCCAGGACCTCAAACCCATGTGGTCCTGTCCATCAATAAACCATCTTTCCAATCAGCCTCCATGTTTCCAGTGTCTTTCTCCCCACTTGGAAGTGAAGCAGATGGATATTTCTTCCAACAGCCCCATGTGGCTCTGAGCTCCCATTTTTATCCCTTATCCTATTTTTGGGGGGAGGGAGAATCACACTACTTGCATTGTGACAATGTTTGGTATTTAGCAAAACCCGAAGCACCTCCTATTTTGCATCAGGGGCCTCTTCATCTAAGAAGACTTTTGGATGCTACTACAAAATCCAGCACCATCCGTGGTTTGCATGTTCAGTTTCCTTCTCATTATGCTGCCAAGTGCTGAGAAACTCGTAACATTTTTTGATGATGGAGGATGCCTCATTCTCTCTCTCTTTTGACAAGCTGCCAAAACCGCATCTCAAAGCAAGGATCAATCTCTGAGCATTTCAGCATGATTAAAAACCTGCCTGCACAAATAGGCTCCCTCTTAGCTCTTGTAAGGTCTCCCTATTACTATTTTTAGTTTTAGTGAGGAAAATTGTTCTACTCAGCATTGGAATCAAGGTTGTGTAAGGCTTAAGAGTTGGACTTGCAGTGGGGAGACCTGGCTACAGAATCTGATGATGACTAAGTTGCATTTGTGGAGAACAGGTGTGATATCAGTCCAGTAAGAAAGAAATTGTAAGAAAAAAAAATGAGCTCAGGGTTATAATTGTTTCTTTGTAGTGGATGCTCCTGCTTTGAAAGAGGCAGGCAGGCAATGCAATGACCAGTCTGGGTTGGTACTTGATCAAGGTGAAATGGTTGCAAAATGAAGCTCCTTCCATACTTGAGCTGGCCTAGATGATAACCAAGTGGTGAAGACCAGTTTTGGTCACCACAATGTAAAAAAGATGTTGAGACTCTAGAAAGAGTGCAGAGAAGAGCAACACAGATGATTAGGAGACTGGAGGCTAAAACATATAAAGAACGGTTGCTGGAATTGGGTATGTCTAGTTTGATGAAACTAGAAAGGGACGCGGTGGCTCAGTGGCTAAGATGCTGAGCTTGTTGATCAGAAGGTCGGCAGTTCAGTGGTTTGAATCCCTATTGCCGTGTAACAGATTGAGCTCCCGTTACTCCCAGCTTCTGCCAACCTAGCAGTTCGAAAGCACGTAAAAAATGCAAGTAGAAAAATAGGGACCACCTTTGGTGGGAAGGTAACAGCGCTCCGTGCGCCTTTGGTGTTGAGTCATGCCAGCCACATGATCACGGAGACGTCTTCGGACAGCGCTGGCTCTTCAGCTTAGAAACGGAGATGAGCACCGCCCCCTAGAGTTGGGAACGACTAGGACGCATGTGCGGGGGAACCTTTACCTTTAGTTTGATGAAAAGGAGGACTAGGGGTGACATGATAGCAGTGCTCCAATATCTCAGGGGCTGACACAAAGAAAAGAGAGTCAAGCTATTCTCCAAAGCACCTGGGGGTAGGACAAGAAGCAATGGGTGGAAACTAATCAAGGAGAGAAATTTCCTGACAGTGAGAACAATTAATCAGTGGAACAACTTGCCTCCAGAAGTTGTAAATGCTCCAACACTGGAAGTTTTTAAGAAGAGATTGGATAACCATTATTTTGTCTGAAGTGGTGTAGGGTTTCATGCCTAAGCAGGGGGTTGGACTAGAAGACCTCCAAGGTCCCTTCCAACTCTGTTATTCTATTCTATTCTAAGATGTGTATGTGTGTTTGTGGGTGGATGTTGAGGGGCAAATGACATGGGTTTTGTAATTTGTTAACTAACATAGTTACTTTGCATTTTAATTTGATTTATTTTGTCTCTTTTAAAATGATGTTGAGGTTTATTAGCTTTTAACATTCCTAAACTGATAAACAAGCTGGAGACTAGCTCCAGATAAGAAAAAGTTTGTTAGTACAAATTGGGGTCTGGTTTATCTCTTTTATGAACTCCAAATAACCTTTTTCCTTTTCCAATTACGCCCCTTCTGACATCAGATCTCATTTTAATGAACATGTGTCATATTATGGGATGCAAATATGTAACATGTTTGACTACATGTAACTGATTGCCTATGCAAAGGGGTGGTTACTTTTACCCAGTCCAATCAACTTTCCTCTTGCATTTTCTTTGTTGTATTAACTATAAAAAGGAGGGAAACATGGGGTTCGGGGTTCTCTCTCTTCCTTTTTCATTAAGAGATCCCATTTTATCAGGGTACCCTAATAAACTGCTTTTAAATGATCTTCCAACTCAGTTGCTTATTGGGAAGGTAAACTGAGGCAGAACCTAGGGACAGGTTTGGCTTTCAGTGTTTATGTGTGTAAGTGCATGGGTGTGAAAGAGAGGGAGGGAGTGAGTTTTGGAAATTAGAATTAAAGAATAGAATAGAATAGAATTCTTTATTGGCCAAGTGTGATTGGACACACAAGGAATTTGTCTTTGGCGCATATGCTCTCAGTGTACATAAGGAGAATAAAATACATTCATCAAGAATAAAAAGATACAACACTTAGTGATAGTCAAGGTTACTAATAAGCTATCAAATCGTACTAGGAAACAAATAAAAACAATATAAATTGAAAGATACAAGCAACATGGTTATAGTCATAAGTGGGAAGAGATAGGTACTAGGAAGGATGAGAAGAATTACAGTCTTAGTAAATTATTTGACAGTGTTGTGGGAATTAGTTGTTAAGCAGAGTGATGGCATTCAGGGAAAAACTGTCCTTGTGTCTAGTTATTCTGGTGTGCAGTGCCCTATAGTGTCGTTTTGAGGGTAGAAGTTGAAACAATTTATGTCCAGGATGTGAAGGATCTGTAGATATTTTCACAGCCCTCTTTTTGACTCGTGCAGTATACAGGTCCTCAATGGAAGGCAGGTTGGTAGCAATTGTTTTTTCTGCAGTTCTGATTATCCGTTGAAGTCTGTGTCTGTCTTGTTTGGTTTCAGAGCCAAACCAGACAGTTAAAGTCAATTTGAGTGAATCTGCCAATCAAACTCACTTTCCAAATCAAACTGAAAAATTATTCAGTCCAAGTCATCAAATCAAACCAAAACACCTGCACATCCTTTCAATGTTAAAAAATTTAAAAAAAATTCATTCAGAAAACGAAAGCAGCATATTAATTTGAATCCATTTTGATGATTCATATAGGCATGAAAAATTGAGTTGATTTAACATTCCAACTGAAGTATCCAGTCAGTTCTACTTGATTCAGTTTTCCAGATTCTGTGTATGCAGAAAATTTCGACCAAATCACGGATCCAATTCTGAAAGTTTGCCAGAAGAAAACTTCAGCATCCAAATAAACCCATGTCCAATGAAAAGATATTTAAAAGAATTAAACCCCATCAGATCAAAGGTGGTCCTGTCCGGACCCCACCAGATACACTGTGAGTATAGAGGAGCACAGAGATGGCCTTCAAGAAGGAATTTAGTGACCGTTGGGCAAATCTCTTCGCCTGGATGGACAGGAAGAAGTGAGAAAGAAACCAAAGATTCTTCTGCCTTGATTCTTTAGTATAAGGGCGGGGGGGGGAAGAGGATATTAGGCTGAGCAACAAAGGGGACTGGAGGCTAAAACATATGAAGAACAGTTGCAGGAACTGGGCATGGCTAGTCTAGTGAAGAGAAGGACCAGGGGAGACATGATAGCAGTTTTCCAATATTTGAGGGGCTGCCACAGAGAGGAGGGGGTCAAACTATTTTCCAAAGCACCCGAAGGCCAGACAAGGACTAATGGATGGAAACTGATCAAGGAGAGATTCAACCTGGAAGTAAGGAGGAATTTCCTGACAGAGCAATGTAACAGAAGTTGCCTTCGGAAGTTGTGGGAGCTTCATCATTGGAGGCTTTCAAGAAGAGATTGGACTGCCATCTGTCAGAAATGGTGTAGGGTCTCCTGTTTGGGCAGGGGGTTGGACTAGATGACCTACAAAGTCCCTTCCAACTCTGTTAATCCGTATCTCTGTTGGGCATTCCAGATTCTTTTATTATACCAAACAATAAAGGAGAGTTCTGATAGAATCATAGTATCATAAGGCTAGAAGAAACCTTGAAGGTCTTCTAGTCCAAATCCCTGCCCAAAAGTCCTTATACCATCCCAGACAAATGGTTGTCCAGTCTTTTCTTAGAAACCTCCAGTGATAGAACACCCACAACTCCAGGAAGCAAGCTGTTGCATGGGTCAATTGTTCTTGCTGTCAGAAAATTTCTCTTTCGTTCCAGGTTGGGTCTCTCTTTAGTGAGTTTCTACCCATTGCTTCTTGTTCTGCTTTCAAAGCCCTCCTCCCTCAGACAGAGCCTCAAATACTGGAAGGCAGCTATCATGTCTCCCCTAAGTCTTCCTTTTGATAGGCTAACCATACCTATTCCTTGCAACCATTCATAGTACGGTTTAATCTCCAGACTTCTATTCATCTTTGTTCCTTTTCTCTACACTCGTTCTAGGGCCTTGGCATTTTTCTTTGTATTGTAGTACTTGTGCAGTCTGTTTCCTGAGCTGATGTACCCAGAAGGGCTGTTATTGGGAAAGGAAACAAAAAAGGAAAAATCAGATACAGAAATTATTGTGTAGTGGGCTTCAGTAGGCAAGAAGCAGACCAGCATAGCTAAAAACAGCATTTATTGACTCAAAACTGGAACTGAGAAATGGCAGGCAAATCCCTATAATTTATACTCTGGACCCACAGGGCCTCAACCAATCATAATACTAGAAAGAGCCCGCCCAAATATGAATGTTCTAAGTTTCCCTCCAAAACAGTTGGAGTTAACAGTTAGGGTCATCTAAAGGTCAGTTTCACTTTAGCAGGGCTTAACACAACTATATATATATTCAATACATAACAGAAATATACATTTGTGGCAATCATTTGTGAGATTGGTTGCTATAAATTCACCTAACCCTGAACTGAAGTTACTAAAACAGAATTGTTTCATTCATACGCCCAAGTTGCCAATGTGTGTTTAGAATGTTTTTCTGAGCAGCATTAAGTGTGCTGCACACAGCCCTTCCCCCTTCAGTATGGGTAGTCCTTGACTTACAACAGTTCATTTAGTGACCGTTCAAAGTTACAACGGCCCTGAAAAAGGACTATTTTTCACACTTATAACCATTGCAGCAGAGGTGGGTTCCTACTGGTTCTATCTGGTTCTTTAGAACCATTAGTAACTCGGCAATGACGTCACGGAGCCGGTTCTGTCAAGTGTCTCCATGGGCGCCGCCATCTTGGATTTTGCTTCTGCGCATGTGCAGAAGCTATTTTTTGATTGCTGCGAGTGCGCGCACGCGCACGGCGCGACCCTGAGTGAACCGGCAGCAAAAGGATCCAGAACCCACCCCTGCATTGCAGCATCCCCATGGTTACCTGATCAAAATTCGGCCGCTTGGCAATTGACTAAGATTTATGATGGTTACAGTGTCCTGGGGTCACGTGATTCGCTTTTGCAACCGTCTGACAAACAGAATGGTGAAGCCAGATTCACTTAACAGCCGTGCTGCTAACTTAACAATTGCAGTGATTCATTTAACAACTATGGCAAGAAAAGTCATAAAATGCAATAAAACTCACGAAACTAATGTCTCACTTAACAACATAAATTTTTGGTTCAGTTGTGCTTGTAAGTCAAGGCTAAATTTCTCTAAATTTCTCCTCCACGTGTGCAGGGGGGGCAGTTAGACAATAGAAGAGGGATTTGGGCAAGCACAGCCCCACCCTCTCAGCAAACATGTTGTGGCCCCATACAGACTTACCGTAATTCAGAATTCGGAACGAAACCCCCCTTTCCTGCCCAGATTTCTTCCCTGGGTAAATGTGGCTCACTTTTCAACTCTGGCCTGATGTAAACGATTACAAGCCCAGCTCCCTTGTTTTGCCATAGTTTTCCACACCACTCAGGTGTGTTCGTCTAAACGCATGGACAAAATTAAACTCTGGGCAGGAGGGCCCTCAGTTCTTATTGCAGGCACAGTCGATGACAAGAGATGTGCATGAAGAAAATCTATTTTTATTAGAAATGGAAAGGTCAGCTATGTGATGTGTCTCCATGGTGAAAATAATAAATTAAAAATCTACACACTACTTTGGGTTATTGGACAGGAAGCAGGGAAGAACTGAAAACTAAAAAATGTAGAAGGAAAATTTTCAAACAAATCCCATATACATGTGCAAAAATTCTGGTGTGTTTGCTTGTTTATTAAAAAAATATTTTCTATTGTCCATGCTTTTAAGAGAGGGGTGCAGCTGAGCTGCAAAATTATTAAGCAACAATAGATAGTTAATAACACATTTCCAGCAGCAGAACCACCCATTTTGCAGATAAAACAGATTCATTAGGAAGAGGTTATCTTCCATCTCCAAAAAACACTCCAAAATCAATTTTTTTCAGCCATTTTTATTCTTCCAATTGTTTCACATTAATAATTATATGAAATTATTACTGTTGCTGAAAATGATGTCCTCCATCATCAGGAAGGACCGGGAAACATTGAGGATCTGAGAAACAGCCCTAACTTCCCTGAAATGCTGTACAATGTAACAGGCTTTTTCAAATGTTCACCTTTCCGGATGGAGATGTGGAAGACAGTCCAATGTTCAGAAGAAAGTCACGTTGTCCCTGATACAGGAGGAATAAGCTTGGCTAGAGCAGAACAAGTGTGGTCATCCCTGCACCAGTCATCTCCTACTACTACAAGAACTTCCTTCAACTGGTATGTGAGCCAGCAGTGTGCAGCAGCTGCCAAAAAAGCCAATACAATCCTGGGTTGTATAAACAGCTCCATCTTTCAAAGTATGGCCTCCTTTCAATATCATGTGAAATATTAGTGCCGCTTTATAAAACCCTAGTAAGGCCACACCTGGAATACTGCAACCAATTTTGGTCACCATACTACAAAAATGATGTTGGGACTTTGGAAAAAAATTCAGAGAAGAGCAACTAAGATGATCAAAAACCTGGAGACGAAAACATATGAAGAACGGCTGCAGGATTTGGGTTTGGCTCGTCTAAAGAAAAGAAGAATTAGGGGTGACATGATAGCAGTATTCCAGCATTTGAGAGGCTGCCACAAAGAAGAGGCAGGGTCAAATTATTCTCCAAAGCACCTGAAGGAAAGACAAGAAACAATGGTTGGAAACTAATCAAAGAGAGAAGCAACCTGGAATTAAGGAGAAACTTCCTAACAGGGAGGACAATCAACCAGTGGAACAGCTTGCCTCCAGAAGTAGTGGGTGTTGCATCACTGGAGGCTTTTAAGAAGAGACTAGACAGTCGCTTGTCTGAAATGGTATAAGTTCTCCTGCTTGAGCAGGGGGCTGGACTAGAAGACCTCCAAGGCTCCTTCCAGCTCTGTTCTATCCTATATAGGTGGAAAGATTTGGTCCTGCTGAGTGTGGAGGAAGGTGGAAAACTGTGTTCCTACAGACACCAGGTTGAAAGGAGGCCATACTTTGCAAGATGGAGCTGTTCCCAACTCAAGGGCTCCTTCATTTCAAATGAAGTGAACTTTCAAGTTGCTTTAGTTCTGTCTGCTTCTGAGGTCTGCTTGCGAAATTCCAGAACGGAGAAGAGGCAAACTCACTGTGATGACTCCTCCGGACGCTTCCCCAGATACCTCTCCAGATGTCAGTTTGGAGGAGAATGAACCAGTCCCAGGCACGTCAGGAGGGGAGAAGCCAGCTGAAAGTGATTTGGCTGAAGCACAGCTGCAGAGGGTCAGCCCTGAGGCTTCAGGGGAAAGCATGCAGCTGCAGTCGGTCAGCGATGAGGAAGAGGAACTGCCTTCTGCACCTGATCCAAGAACAGGTAGGGCAGAGGAAAGGCAGGAGCAGAGGAGGTCAGCCAGATTACTCATGAGGAGGCAGCCTCGCCCCTTTTGATGGGCTGCACCAGAAGCTGGCTATTTAGCACAGCAGACAGATGGAGATGATGCTGGAACAACGTATTTGTTTGCTTGCTGTGTGTTTTCTGGTGGTTGTGATTCCTGCCTTGACTTTGGATCATGCCTTATGAACTCTGGACTTTTCTTGCCTTGGGAACCCTCTTGTGGTGTGGATGTAATTTTGCCTGGTGGGTTTATCTTGTTTGGGAAACTTTCAAGTGCCTTGTGGACTCCTTGGCCATTGCTCTGTGGACTAGCATCGGTCTGCTTGTGGCTGGACTTAATTGGGACAGTTCTGGGTTTTTGGTGAAGGGAACTGCTGGGGAGTATTAATAAAATACTAAACCACCATTACTTGCGGGTTTGAGAGGGACAGCACTCTCACAGAAATCCCTTCTGTTGCTTCCATCAGCTACCAGGGAGAGACAGAAAATGGCTTCTGCATATTCACAACACACACCCTGATTTATTTTTTTTATTTTTTTTGTGCTTTTGAAATAGCCAGTGATGTCTCTTTCCTTTAGCAGGGAGAAAAAAGATGTAGCAGAATTTTACTGAGGCAAACCCAAACCTTTTATACACGTACATACATTATTCATCTATGCCTCGCGCTCACCCTGTCATGGGAAGAATGTGGCCAGGGGAAAAAAGGGATTGGGAACTTCTGCCTTTAGGATTAGATGACTCTCTCCCACATACGTAATCAATGATTGATTCCTTGGTTGTAAGATCTAAGGACCCTTCCCGATGGCAACCACGTTTGCCTGAGTTAATACTCAGAGAAGAAACTCATGAGGAAATATTGTTGGCTGTGGAAAGTGGGCTATTCAAATATTGCCATCAAAAAGTCTGGAAGCTCTTTTTGGAATGTACTGAAAAACCCAGCCATTGTCTTCTCATCTTATGTGAACAAGGCAAAACATTAAACCGTGATTATTGATCAGTTAGGGCATTGCTTGTCTGTGAAAATTTCTAGAAAATAGAAATTGCTAATTTTAATAAATTGCTTTTGTTAAACCAAGTTTAAGATCTAGCGTGTTGTGTACATTAGGACAATCCTTTCCTATTAACCTTCCTCTGTTGCAGGGTTGATGTGAAAATACATGTTCCATTCTAAAATCAAGAGTGGAAGGGGAAAGAGAGGAATGTGTGGTTACAACTTGGAGCAGGGCAGCTGATGTAAAAACAACACCAACAACCCCCTCTTTAGTCCTTGTCAACCTTTAGCCTGGAGGGGCACCCCAAAAAAGACCAGATGCAGGATGTAGCAAAGTTTAGTTTGACTCCGGTTAACAAGATGTAAGGGTCGTCTTCTCTGAATGTGAGATGGAAAAGAGAGCTCTCCAGGCATGTTGAATGAGGAACAGCCTTCTAGCTTAAGTCAAGTCTCAATCCATGGAGATCTACAAAGGGTCTATGAGAAAGAAATTCAAAGAACTTAATGTACCCAAAACAAGGACAGTAGTTCTTATTTAGTTTCTGACATGCTTCCTGGCATTTGATAAAGAGCTCTAAGTACAGGTAATCCTTGACTTATGACCCCAATTGAGCCCAACATTTCTGTTGCTAAGTGAAACATTTGTTAAGTGAAATTTGCCCCATTTTCTTGCCATCGTTGAGTGAATCACTACAGTTATTAAGTTAGTATCATGGTTGTTAAGTGAATCTGGCTTCCCTGTTGACTTTGCTTATCAGAAGGTCGCAAAAGGGAGTCACATGACCCTGGGACACTGCAACCGTCATAAATATGAACCAGTTGACAAACATCCGAATTTTGATCACATGCCCATGGGGATGCTGCAATGGTTGTACTGTAAGTGTGAAAAACGGTCATAAGTCACTTTTTTCAGTGCTGTTGTAGCTTTGAATGGTCACTAAATGAACTGTTGTAAGTCAAGGACTTATCTGCAAAATGTGCTGCTTTGGCCATCCATTGTGGATGGGGGCTTGACCCAAGGCCTTCCCCCACCTGCCAGCTCTACACAAGCTGGAGAAGTTCCAATATTTGAGGGGCTGCCACAGAGAAGAGGGGGTCAACCTATTTTTCCAAAGCACCTGAAGGCCAGACAAGGAATCATGGATGGAAACTGATCCAAGGAGAGAAGCAACCTGGAAATAAGGAAGAATTTTCTGACAGTGAGAACAATCAACCAATGGAACAGAAGTTGCCTTCGGAAGTTGTGGGAGCTTCATCACTGGAGGCTTTCAAGAAGAGACTGGACTGCCATCTGTCAGAAATGGTGCAGGGTCTCCTGCTTGGGCGGGGGGTTGGACTAGATGACCTACAAGGTCCCTTCCAACCCTGTTAATCTGTAAAGATGCATCAGCTGATGGAGCAAAACACATCAGTCACAGAAGGCTGCTTTGATCCAGTTAGATGAGGGCCTTCCCCTCAATGCTGTCCAAATGCCTTGGTTGTTAAGATCTCTTCTCTCTTCCCACTAATAGCTTCTGTGGTGAAGGAGATGATCAGTGTCATTAATTGGCCTGAGCTCACGCTTTGTGTTCACCAGAGTGCTGCTTGTTTAGTTTTACCATTGCATGATGTGTGCGCGTCTAGATAATTGTGGTTTCCTTCAATAGCTTGACATGATTCATGAACTGTCTACCCATTTCCTTTCCCAAAGTGGATACAAGACATTAATCCTCATAACAATTAAGGAATGGCAGATGAATGACCACCAATCTCCCCACCCATGAGAAAATCACAGCTTGTCTTCTTGAAATTTAAACAGCAAACTCTAATTTCCTGGCTTGTGCCACACAGTCTCTTCTGCTCTTGTGTAGCGTTTGCAATTTCTGCAACTCTTCAGTCATGTCCAAGTCTATGGTGCTTTACGGGTATGTAGAAATAGAGGCAACTGAGTGAGAATTGGTCATAACAGCCGCAGCAGCAGTTTATATATTATACGTTTATAACCAATTACTGAGATGTACTGCTATGTAAATGGGTAAAACATAAATCAGGATTATACTCCAGACTCTGTAAATGTTGAATATATAGATCAAAATAACATATTGTAAGTACAAATCAACCCAGCCCTTACTAAGAATTGTGTACTGTGCTTAACTGTACTTTAGAATTCTACTCAGCTTGTGAGCCTTCCAAGTACAGTAGCATCTAGCTGAGAACTGCAGGACCAAATGTTTGGACTAGATGGGCTTGTTTCCTGATCCAAAAGATCAACACACACACAAAACACTCTGTCACCAAAATGGTGCGGATAAATCCCAGCAAAATGAGGGGCCAACCCCACGCCGAGTGCCTGATCTGTAAGGCAAAACCATGCTGACTAATCATTGTTATACTTGGATAGAGCCATGGTGGCGCAGTGGTTAGAATGTAGTATTGCAGGCTAATTCTGCCCACTGCCAGGAGTTCAATCCTGACTGGCTCAAGGTTGATTTAGCCTTCCATTCTTCCGAGGTCAGTAAACTGAGGACCCAGATTGTTGGGGGCAATAGGCTGACTCTCTAAACCGTTTAGAGAGAACTGTAAAGCATTGTGAAGTGGTCTAAGTGCTATTGCAGTTAGTTCAGTTTTGGTCACCACACTATAAAAAGATGTTGAGACTCTAGAAAGAGTGCAGAGAAGAGCAACCAAGATGATTAAGGGAAAGGAGCTAAAACATACGATGAACGGATGCAGGAACTGGGCATGGCTAGTCTAGTGAAGAGAAGGACCAGGGGAGACATGATAGCAATCTTCCAATATTTGAGGGGCTGCCACAGAGAGGAGGGGGTCAAGCTGTTTTCCAAAGCACCCGAAGGCCAGACAAGGAATAATGGATGGAAACTGATCAAGGAGAGATTCAACCTGGAAATAAGGAGGAATTTCCTGACAGTGAGAACAATCAACCAATGGAACAATACTTGGGGTGATGGACTAGAAGACCTCAAGGGTCCCTTCCAACTCTGTTAATCTGTTGAAGTCTGCTATTGCTATAGTGCTTTTCAAGTGTGCTGAATCTTCAATTACTGTAATATATTCTACTTGGGATTGCCCTTGAAGTCCATCTAGAAACTTCAGCTGATACAACCGTCGTTGCATGTTACATGCAGGGCTTAGAGCTGTGTGACACATGGCACACCCACATGAGCAGCATTGGTTTGTCTGAGTCCTGTTGCAGGCATGGAATCTCTTTGAGACGACTTATCCTGGGAGATTCTGCCTGCCCAGAGTGAGCAAACGGAGTGCCAGCTTATTGGGGTGGATGGTGAGTGGTGGTGCAGAAGTGGAGATTCTCAAAGGGAGACTCCTTCCTATGGCCCAGAGTGCCTCCTGAGGCAAGAGGGTTCTCTTCTCCTACAGCCTAATAACTTGCTAAGGGACAGTTGTTTGAGAAGACCCTTAGAAAGATGTGCTCTGGAAATGTTAAGTCTTTGGAAAAGGCTCTTGCAGAAGCTTCTTGTACTATCGTTTTAACAGTATGTTGTAAAATGTTTGTGGAATTAAAGTGTTCTGACTGAACTGGATTAAAGTTTTGTAGATAAACAATTTTATAGCTGCAGGCTAAGCTGATTGGCTAACTATGGTAGGAGTAGCCAAACACAATTAGTACAAATGAAGAAAAAGTATGCAGATTTCCATGAGATTTTTTGCTACAAGAATTAGGGTTAGGTACAGACTTTTAGAGGATGAACTGTCACTCCTTATTTATTGCTGAGGTCATTAAGAGAGAATCTTCTTCTGGATTGAGTTGTAGTTTATGAGATCAACCACTGATGAATGCCTCTCTTAGTCGATTAGTTGGTTGTCTGACATTCTTCCTGTCATTTTCCTAATCTCTCCATTAACTCTCACTGAAAGATGACTGTTGACCATCGGTATCATGAGCCTCGCCATCTTGTATTGCAATGTTTCTCAGCATTAAGACTTCAACTCCTTGTTGTGGCCCACCAGCGACCCGTGCAGCTGGTTGCGGACTCTGACAGCGAAGAGGCTGTGGTGGTGATGCGCCGGCGGCCTGTGCAGCTGGTACCCGAGTCGGACAGTGAGGAGGTTGGTGTGGACTCGGTGCCAGAGGCAGAGATGCAGCCAGGGCCTTCAGAACCTCCAGAGGCTCCATCGCTGACGAGGAAGAAGAGGAGGAGCCTATTCTGAATGCAGGGGCACGCAGAGCTGCCAAGAGGCAAGAATGGTTACTCAGGAGGAGGTCTCCTCGGGAATAAGGCTTTGGGCTAATTGGCCATGCCCTTAGCCTATTTAAGTCATGACCACGCGCAATCACATTGCAGGAAACAATGTTCGTGATTACTTCTTGTGTTTTGCATCCAGTCAAGTTTGTTCGGCCTTTGTTCTATCTCGTGACTTTTTCCTGCACATTTATTTCTGGGAGTTTTGCCAACTACCGTAAGAACTGCTCTTATCTGCAAGCTTGTTTCTTCAGAAGTGAGACAATTATCTCTTGAACTTTTGCTGGCTGTTAATGAAGTTAAATTAACAGCCAGTGTTCGAAAAAAGACTGCTTTAAATGTATGTTTATTTAAAACGGCTACTAAGACGTTAATTAGTAGACCTTCAGTAGTAAACCAACAGTGTGTTCGGAGTTTGTGTGTGTTGCATTCTTGGTGGTTGGTAGCTGGGGCAGAACACTCCTAGCATTCCTCAGCCAGCATGCTGTCCAGTATAAGATGGGCCAGCTCCTGGCTCGGTGCCTTCCCTAGGCTGCATCAACAAAGGAATAGTATCAAGATCATAAAGTATTAGTACCACTGCATACTGCCTTGGTAAGGCCACACCTGAAATACTGCATCCAGTTCTGGTCACCACAATACAAAAAAGATGTTAAGGTTCTGGAAAGAGTGCAGAAAACAGCAACAAAGATGATTAGGGGGCTGGAGGCTGAAATATATAATGAACGGTTGCAGGAACTGAGTATGTCTAATCAGTGGTGGGCTGCTGCCGGTTCGGACCGGTTCGGGCAAACCGGTAGTTGCGACCTGCAGGTGGGTCCGCCCGGGCGCAATCCCGTCCTATATCGCTGTGTTTTTTGACGCCGCATGCATGTGTGGATGGCGCACATGAGCGAATCCCCGTGTTTTGTGACGCAGGCATGTGTGGATGGCGCGCACGTGAGCGAAGCGAGCATGCGCATGCGCGCACTCACATTTCCGATGCTGGGCGAACCGGTTGTTACGGTATGTGACGCCCATCTCTATGTCTAGTCTAACAAAGAGAAGGACTAGCGGGTGACATGATAGTGTTCCAATATTTGAGACGCTGTCAGAAAAAAGAGGGCAGAACTTCAGGTAGTTTGGAGAAGACACAAAAAGTAAAAACAGAAGGAAACTTATCAGAGAGATA
The DNA here is from genome assembly GCA_003457575.1 of Thermophis baileyi. NCBI lineage: Eukaryota > Metazoa > Chordata > Lepidosauria > Squamata > Dipsadidae > Thermophis > Thermophis baileyi. Next base: position 20,168 of record QLTV01003961.1, read on the forward strand.
TCCAACCTAGAACTAAGGAGAAATTTCCTGACAGTGAGAACAATTAATCATTGGAAGGGCTTGCCTTCAGAAGTTGTTGGTGCTCCAACAATGGAGGTTTTTAAGGATTGATTGGACAGTCATTTGTCCAGAATGGTATAGGATCTCCTACCAAGATTAGGAGACCTGCCAAGTTTCTTTCAACTCTGTAATTCTGTATTCTGATTGTCTACTAGGGTTCCTAGATCCCTGTCACAGTTGCTGCTGTTGATCCAAGTACCACCTATTCTATACCTGTGCATTTGTTTTTTCTTGCCTTAATGTAAAACCTTATTTTTCTCACCACCTGAATTTCATTTTGCTGGATAAAGCCCAATCTTCAAGTCTGTCAAGATCCTTCTGGATCTTGAGCCTATCTTCTAAAATGTTGACTATCCCTCCCCCCACCCCCCAGCTTTATGTTGTCTGCAAATTTGATGAGTTCTCCTTCTATCCCCTCATCTAGATCATTTATGAAGATGTTGAAAAGTACTGGGACAAAGACAGAACCTTGAGGTTCATCACTGCATGCTTCCCTCCATTTAGATGTAGTTCCATTGAGGACTACACGTTAAGTATGATTGGCCAGCCACTTACGAATCCATCTTTGTGATGATGCTGTCCACCCCACATTTTTCTATCTTAGTGAGAAATGGGCTGTGGTCTACTTTGCCAAATGTCCTAGTGAAGTTCAAGTATATTATGTCCACCGCATTTTGCTGGTCCGCTAATTTAGCCATTTTGTCAAAGAATGCAATGAAGTTTGTCTGGCATAATCTTTGTGTCAGAGTTCCAAGTACTAAATCCATAGCAAGCAAAACTCCAAGGCAGGTAGATTCCTCAAAGAATACTTTTATTGGAATTATCATATTGGCACATACCTGGTGAAAACTGACTCTGAAGTCCCCCGCAGTTTTCACCTAATTAAAAGTAAAAGTTTTTCCCACTTTCTCAAAACAAGTCACATGGTCCAATCACAAAAATGGCCTGGCAGCCTGGTGTCATCACTCTGCCTTCTTCCGACCAGGTGTGAGAACGTCCTTGGTTCCCAAGAGAAAATATGTTGTTTTGGCTACAGGTTCCCCTCTGTCTCAATTGCCCCCTCCCTATCCCTCGTCTCCAGTGTGGCAACACTGAAGCTTTCAAGATGGCTTCTGTCAGGTCATCTTCAGGGTTGACACTTTGCTTTCCTATTCTCACCCTAACAGATATACCCTGGGAGATTCTAGGAAGTGCTTATACTGACTCTCTTCCTTTGTATCCTATCCAGCTCCGGGCTCTGCTGCATCTTGTCTTTCCCCGCTTTCTGGAATGTGCCCCTCCTTCTTGGAAAAATGATGCTTCATTGTAATTCCCCTCCCCCTCCATGGGCACCACCATCCCTCAGATTACTGGTTAAATTAAATTAATTACAGACCAATCTCATTATGTTGCGTCACCTGCAAAGTCATGGAATCAATCATAAACCAATCCATTACCCTCCACCTAGAAACTAACAACCTACTCTCTAACAAACAATTTGGTTTCAGGAAAAAATTATCTTGTAATCTGCAACTCCTACACTGCAAAAACATATGGACTACACAACTCGATCAGGGTAAAGCAATAGACGCAATTTACATAGACTTTTGTAAAGCCTTTGATTCAGTGGTACACGACAAACTACTTCTGAAACTAAAATCTTATGGCATCTCTGGACCCCTACAT
>QLTV01003961.1:29508-44727 GCA_003457575.1 Thermophis baileyi
TATATATATATATATATTTCACAAAAAAAGTTCTCAAAGCAATTGCATAATAAAATGTGGATTAAAGAGATTAAAATGTGTTTCTATTAGCACAGAGTTATATATTTATATTCATTTCCAGAAATCAGAGGTGGTGAAAGACATAGCAGTGTCAAGTGGCAGCAACTTCGGGAAGAAGTAGTAGTTATGACAAACTGGAGAAGCACCAGGGCCTGAAGGAGCAACCAGAGAGGATGTGGAAAGAAAGTCAAGGCCAAAGTGGTCTTGCTAGGAGCATTCTGGTCTAAGATTCCTAAACTGGGAGAGGGTCTCCAACAGATCCCAGAAGTGGCATCAGAGTGCTCTATCCAGAAGAGTGCAGGGCTAGGAACAGCTAAGATTCTGCGCAGAGCCCTCAAACTTCCAGGAGTCCTGAGATTGAAGAAGACACAGACCACCCATAGGAGTGAGAAGGGACTTTTTTTTTTTTTTGCAATTTACATAAACTTATTACAATTACATGTTTCGGTAGTAAAAATGTTCGTGTGGCTCTTCTGTTTTGGCTTTGCTGGATAAATCCTGAGAGAAGGAAGATCAGGTGTAAGTGGAAACAGGGGCTGCAGGGACCACTAGACTGCAGCACTCTGCTAAACAACTAATTCCCACAACACTGTCAAATAATTTACTAAGACTGTATTACTATTATTCTTCTCTTCCTTACTAGTATCTATCTCTTCCCACTTATGACTATAACCATGTTGCTTGTATCTTTCAATTTATATTGTTTTTGTTTCCTAGAACAATTTGATAGCTTATTAGTAACTTTGACTATCACTAAGTGTTGTATGTTTTTATTCTTGATGAATGTATTTTATTCTCCTTATGTACACTGAGAGCATATGTGCCAAAGACAAATTCCTTGTGTGTCCAATCAAACTTGACCAATAAAGTATTCTATTCTATTCTATTCTATTCTATTCTATTCTATTCTATTCTATTCTACTCTACTCTACTCTACTCTACTCTACTCTACTCTACTCTATTCTATTCTATTCTATTCTATTCTATTCTATTCTAATCTTCTTGGCCATCTGCTGGTAGTGCCCCCCCCACACACACATTCATTTGAAGAAAAAAAAAAGGAAATCATCCTCAAGCCACTGTTCTGTAAAATAAATATTTCCATCCAGTAAAATATGGGAACAGATCAAAATTAATTCCATGAGATGCTGGTTGTCTTCTCTGGATACTTTTTCTTAAGTATTGGATGTAATTTGGGACAACCCTTTGAAATAACCATCTATGTTAAGTCCGTGTCTCCGTTTCGGGATTTATTTTAAATTCAAAAACATAAACATCTGGCCTAATTTGGCAATTTTCTGCAACTTCTCCTGCTTTTGGTTCTCTTTTTGTTCTTGCAACACTAGGACTGATCAATGGCTCTGGAGAACTGAAAGTTTATCCAGGCATTTGGGTCATTTTTATGGATCCTAATTGGAATACCCCTCAGTTAATATCCCAGCGGTCCTCTCTGTCCAAAAGAGACCACATTTTGGACAGAGAGGACCGATGGTTTGAAAGAGGGGTCAAAGAGGCCATCTATGTCAAAATTGAACAGCCCTCTCTCAACAGAGGGGGAGGGATCAGAGGTGGGTTCCTACTGGTTCTAACCAGTTCTTTAGAACCGTTAGTAAACTGGCGATGACGTCACGGAACCAGTTCTTTCTTCCGTGGGCACCGCCATCTTGGATTTTGCTTCTGCGCATGCACATAAGCGAATTTTTGCTTCTGTGCATGCGCAGAAGCTATTTTTTGATTGCTGGGGGGGGGGCGTGCGTGCACAGCGCAACCCTGAGCAAACCGGCAGCAAAAAGATCCAGAACCCAACCCTGACCTGTACATCCTATCTCCAATCTACAACACAGTCCTTTCAACAGTTCCAAGAAGGCTCCACACCCATTTGCACTACTCAGGTGACCCTGAGGACATAGACAAACCATCCAGTCAGAGCTGAAGAAGCTTCTTGGATGAGAAGCGAAACGTCTTCAAAGAAAAACAAGAAAGTCCAGTTGCCTCTTGAAAAAAGCACCTTTGGGACAACCATGACCTGGATGACTGAGAATCTCCATAGACATCCCTCAATTAATGGTTATCAATATGAATGAATACTTTGAAAGGGGTGATTTCTGTTGCCTTGGGCCTCCAATTATCTACCTTTCCTCTATATCAGTCCTGAGGTCAGATACAGCAAGAAAGCAGATGGTTTATAAAAAGGTTGGATTTGAATTTGAAGAATGGAAGAAGAACTCAGGAGGATGTGTGTTCCCTTCTGGGGACAGCCAGGCTCCATTCTGGAATTCAACTAGGAATTTATGCTGCTGCTCTGCGGACAGCTCATAACCTATTAAATGTGATAGCAACCAAGAGGGGAAATTATTCTCAGCTATTAAATGGATAGCTTCAATAAATGGGAGCTGATGATAGAGACTGAGATGATCTGACACATAAAGCCAGAATCTTAGAAAGATTTAGCAGTCAGCATTTAACTTTACAGTCTAATGAGGAAATTCAGGAACATCAAACAATCCAGGACAGTTCATTCTCAGAGGCTGCCCAGGGGAAGAGAGAAGGAAGTTAATATGATTAGATTTGGTGGGGTTGGGGGAGAAAAGGCAAAATGGGATCATCTACCTTTTTTTCCTGAGATACATGATTTCACCTCCTTTGTGGGTTTGATGAAGATTCTCAGTCATCCAGGTAGAGTTGTCTAGAAGTTGAGTCACGGCACCTTCCTTCCTTCCTTCCTTCCTTCCTTCCTTCCTTCCTTCCTTCCTTCCTTCCTTCCTTCCTTCCTTCCTTCCTTCCTCCCTCCCTCCCTCCCTCCCTTCCTTCCTTTCGCTGCTTAACTATTTGGATAAGAAGCAAAACCTTTCAAATCCAAAACAGAAAAGTTCAGTTAATATAACTTAACTTCCAGACTCCTTGTGGTCCTTACAGTGAGTTACAGCTGCAACTGACCATGCACCCAAGAAGGCATGAGAAAAAATTGGGAGCAAGGTTGTATGTTTCAGAAAATAAATATTATAAGAAACAGGTGATGACGCCTTGCCATTTTTAAGAGTGAACTATTTTACTCAGGCAAAGCAGGCAGGGATGGAAGGCCAAGTGACTGCATGTTTCATGAGGACAATTCTGAATGTGGAAAAATAAGCTATCCATATTTACAGAATTGTCGGTCCAACTTTTAGAAGATGGGATAGTGCAGCTGCATAATTCCTCAAGGGCACGCAGGTTATGAGATTCCATTCTGCTCTTTCTGATGCAAAGAAGCATTTTGTGATCACTTACAATTTCAGCTTCAACACACCAAATTGTTTAGCTATGTTTGCATTAAAATATATCAATTTGATCTACTGTTTTTGCCATCCTTCAACAAGATACATGCCATTTGTATTACATTTTATTCCTAAAGTCTCTGGTTTAATACATACTCATGACAGATCTTTGAAAAACAGAGAATTTGTTTCAAAAAAGAAAGACAAATGTTCATGCAGATGCACACACCTCTTTTGCCTTATTTATTAGCTAGAGACGATGCTATAGAAAACTGTAAACAAGTGTGCTGATGAACAACTAGCTCAATATTAATGAAAATTATTTTTCAGAAACCATTGAGATATTTTGCATTTCTGATTGTTTCAGGGAATGGGTATCCCTCCATTTTAAAACAAAATTGCCTTTTTTCCCCCTTAACCTTAACTGGTAGACTTCAGATGGGCATGCTTATCTGTCATCCCAACGGGCAAAGGGTGGTGAAGAAATGCACCCGTGCTGAGGGAGTTATGGGATGGATTCCAACTCCCATTATCATCAATTAGCATAGCTTCACATCAGAGGAAAAGCAATTTTGGGAGAAGCAAGAATACCTTGGTTTGAGGTCAGGGTACCACACAGAATTCCTCTTTCAGGTAAGGATGGAAGAACCAAAGATTGTGGAATCAAGAAGCAATCTGTGTATCATATACAGGGGCAAATTTTCATGGATTTTCAAAGAGCCGTGGTACCACAGTGGTTAAAATGCGGTATTGCAGGCTAATTCTGCTGACTGCCAGCAGTTCGATTCTCACCGGCTCAAGGTTGACTCAGCCTTCCATCCTTCTGAGGTCGGTAAAATGAGGACCCAGATTGTTGGGGGCAAGAGGCTGACTCTGTAAACCGCTTAGAGAGGGCTGTAAAGCACTGTGAAGCGGTATATAAGTCTTAAGTGCTATTTCTATTGCTATTAATGGATTTAACACACCTAAAAAAATTTGGGGACCAATATTATTCAACATATTCCTCAATGTCCTGAATGCTGGGATTAGCACATTTGTGTATGACACACCGAGGATGGTAGAAAATTTGGACAGGTTGAGATGAGCACGATGTTCTTTGACAGGGAGAAATAGAAGGAATTACATTTGGGGAGAAAAACTGTGGGACGTGCATACATGACCAGGGAATCATAGCTGGGAAATACGACATTGGAAAAGGCCATGGGGTGGTCAGTAACAATAAGCTGAATTTGAATTGGCAGGGTGAGAGAGTTGCCAGAAGGGCTAACACAATTCTGGGCTGCATCCGAAAAAGCCATTTGAAATCATATTTCTCTACTTGAAACTGGGAGATTGGGCCCCCACATTTCCAGAAGGTTATTAACAAGTCAGAAGAGAGATGATTCACAGATGCCTTATCAAGACAGGCTGAAGGAACTTGGATGCTCAGTCTGGAGAAAAGAAAACTAAAGGGAGTCATGGTATCAATGTTCATATGCATAAAGGATTCTTCCCTTTCTTCCCCAAACCCAAAAAACTTTAACCTTAGACTGTCTACTGTCGACCTCACCCCATTCCTAAGAGGTCTGTAAGGGGCGTGCATAAGCGCACCAGCGTGCCTACCGTCCCTGTCCTACTGTCCTATTGTCTTCATCTATCTGTATTCACTTTGATTATGTTTATGATTATACCTATACCTGCTATCTTGTACATGTTTGACAAATAAATAAAATAAATAAATAAATAAAGGATGCCGTAAGGAAGATGGGCCAGAACTCTTTTCTACGGCTACTGAAATAATGGGCATAACTTGAAGCTACCCAGATTTGATTTCCATATAAAGGAAACAGTAAGTGGATCAGTCTCCCTACAGGTGATGTGAGTTCTCCCTCTCTGGAGGTTTTTGAGAAGAGCTGGACAGCCACCACATAATGATCGTTCAGTTGGCTTTCCTGCTCGGGGCAGAGGGCTGGGCTACGTGTTCCTTGCGGTCCCATCCAACTCTATAATTCTATGATGGTTTTGCAGACACAATTCATCCTGGAGTTGAAACACAAACTACCAAGCAAATGGGTTGGTATCATAAACCAAATCATAAAACTATGTAGAAATAAGGCAGTTAAGTGAAAGTGCTTTATGATGGGGAGGAAGCTGTGTGATGCTTTCATGTCCTGTCCATTGTGACTTTTGGCAACTTTTTTTTTTTTAAGTTTGCTTTCTGGCCACTATAAAGTTGTTTCATCCTGAATTAGTGATTCAGGAGTTCCTTTATTTTTCCTAAATACTTACTTGGGCATAAACCTCACTGAATGAGGTGGAATTTACTCTTCAATAAACACACATCGGCTTTTGGTACAATTCATTGTTTCATCAGCTGCTAGCAGTCTTTATGATATTGTAAAGTGCAGTGTTTAATCACTCCACAAAGAATAAACTTCAGTCAATCCTAAGGGTTTCTGCATACTGTTTTATAAATATAAATTCTGCTCTGTGAGTGTGCACCCTATAGCCCCATTTGTGCATGGATAAAATGTGGCTTTTATGAGCTTGAAGAAGCATTCCACTGTCATAGAAATATTGTGTTGATTTAAGATTTTACCAATCTGATGCGCCTGAGATAACTTGGATTACAGATCTCAGAACCCCTAGTCAGAATACTTTAAATAATCAGGGCAATTCTTGCATTTCTTTTTCAGTTTCTTTGAGGAAATTCATGATTCACTTCATGTCCTAGCTCAGGCCTTTTTGACATGACTTTCTAAGTATCCCACCCCCCTAGGGGTGACTCTTTTTGCAGTCAATCTAGAGTACCAAGAAATGTGGGATGGACAGGTGCCTGTTGGGCTACCAAGCACTGATAAGACGCATTCCATTTTTATGGTTCAAAGCTGAGAATGTTTATGCTAAGACACCAACAGCAACTGATACACTCCATTATGGTAGACTTCTCTTGTATAGTCATGCTCTAAGGCGTCAATGTTTGGTTGGCAAGCTGCATTCAGTCCACACATTGGGCAGGTTTGGCTTAGCTGAAATGTGGCAAAGCTTTATTAATAGATTTTTTCTCAGACATTTGCTGAAGCATGTGCTGCTGCCTTATGAATAGTGGGCAGGGAAGAATATGCAAGCAACAGAGCATTAATTGCCATGTAAAATTTTGGAAAAATTTTGTAGTAGTGGTAGTGATGAAGAAATTCTTTGCAAATTGCAACTTTGCATCTGCAACGTGTTACTCTAGGTAGCAGATCTTCAAGTCCTCTTGAACTATCGGTAATTGACAAAATTCCCACCAATTTTATAGTGACATTTACTTGCATAGAAGTTGTGAGTTTGACTACAGAGTAAGAGCCTGAGATATCAGAAGGCCCACTGGAGCAAGTTGTAGCCTTCCTGCCTTATCCAAGAGAAGCCAAAGAAGAAAACAATATTTTTTTCCCCTGCCAGGTGAAATTATTTAAAGTTGGAGGAAAGAGTATAGGAAAAGCTCAGTTGTGCAGCTTTTTGAGTGTAACTTTGCTTCTTAGCATTCATTTTCTGCCAGAAGGCATATGTGAGATGGTTTTCATTGGCATGATTTTTCTTGACAAACCTTCCCTGACCTTCGCCACTGATGCTTCTGGTTGATGTCAGGAAGCATCAAAAGAAGCTCCTTTCAATGTGCCATGTATGCCAGAGCAAAGAAGCAATGGAGATGCAGCCATCGGGATGTGAATTCGGAATCCAGCCACATGATGGTTTGTAAATCATCACTGCTGTAAAGTGTGGATTGAATTCCATGTATTTAAACCAATCATAACTGAACAAAACACGTCTTTGTGTGATGCCATTTTCTGCTTATTGGTGGGGGGCTATGGGGAAAGAGCCATGTACTATTTTTTTTTGTAATACATTTTTTATTTTTTAAAAACAAAACAAAAATACATCTTTTATGGACAGAGTGATGTCCGGATCCCTTCTCATACATCATTATTTATACATAATGAATAATACATCTTATTTCCAAATTCAGCCATATTATTCTTTTTCCATAATTCTTTATCCATATTCATTCTTTTTATATATATATATAAAGTTTTTTTTATTTTTTCCATTATACATACATAAAAAACATTATTTTTCCACCAGCAGTGTGTCGTCTGGTTTTACACCTTTTTCTTATACCTTTTTACAATTTTTTCTCATTATATTCCCTGTTATTCTTTTTTCAATATATTACACATTTTATCTTGATACATTACATTTCTTACTCATTTACTTTCTTCTGTTCCACACTCCTTTCTTTTGTTCTATCCACTTATCAAACATCTCCCAAACCGCATACTATTCTATCTGTTCTTTATCTCTAAATGCTAATGTTAGTCTATTCATTTCTGCACAATCTAATATTTTCCTTACCATTTCTTCTTCTGCAGGTAACTACATATCACTATACGCCCTTAATTTCAAATCTATTATAATAACCTCAATTATTTACCATAGTTTTCATTCCTCAAAACACATTTTAGATTCCCCCTCTAATTTTTAGCCATCTAAGTTTACATCTTAATTTAATTTATAATCAGGACCAATCCAAATTTTGATTCAAGTTTCATCTACTGAAGTATTTTACTATCTACTGTATAACATAATTGATCTTATTTCAATTTTACATACATGGAGAACCATTTTCCCCCTCAAAAATTTATCATACTAGTACAATTCTATCAAATAATATTATATCTACTAATATATAACCTATATATATAACCGTCTTATGTCTATTTTCAGTTTTACATACATTCCATTTTTCCAATCAACATCCAATAATTAATAATACTAATACAATTCCATCAAGTAGTATTGCAACCAGTAATATATGCTAATATATCTCATTCATTTATTTATTTTTTAATTACATATATGAAAAACCTTTTGTTTAATTAACAATTACAAATTTATAGTACTAGTGCAATTCCATTAAATCATATGTACTAACACACAACCTACTTTTCTTCCTCCCTTCTTAATCTTCCCTGTTTTTAACCATTATCTCTCGGTCTCTCTAACATTCCATTTTGCCTTAATTTTCTGGTTATCCTTTTATCCCATTCTCTTAGCTTCTTTTTTCCCTTTTTTATTTTTATATGTATTGTATCTTTTCTTCTGAATCTTTTCTATCACTTTTCGATCCCTCTCAACTCTTTCTATACCACTGTAAATCTCAGTGAAATTGTCTGATTTTCCTTTCTGTCTTCTTTTTCCTCATTATTAGTTTCTTGTTTCTCATTTGTATTCTCTTTTACCAATTCTTGCTTTTTATTTTCATCTTCTTTTTGCTCATTATTAATTTCTTGATTCTCACTTGTATTCTCTTTTGCCAATTCCTCTCCTATTTCCTGTTCTATGCGTTTCAGCGTTTTTTCTGGCTCAATAATACCTTTTAATGTTACATGCACATTTTTTAATATCCCAAGCAATTCTTCATACTCCGAAAACTCCATTTTCAATTTACCAATTTTTTTTCGACTTTTATATTATACCACAATTAATTAACTCCCTCTTCTCCTTTTCCAATTTTAATTTCCAGTCCCAATTTTAGTCCAAACTACTTCAAAAGTCTTATATCTTCTGCAGCCACAGAAAAACTAAATCAAACAATGAAAAGGAACCAGGCACTCCTTAAAAATTCTCACAACAGTCAACTTATCTTTCTTTTAGTCAAGGTCAGCCTTTGTCTGTGCTTTGTTTCTTGTATCTTCCACTGAGTGTTATTATACTTGCTTTCCTCCAGTAGATGGCTCTCTCAACTCCCCGTACTGTCTATTCGTTTACTTGTCAAAGATACGAAAAAGCTTTAAATCCATTCAAGAAAAAAAATATTCTTTTTCTTCTCCAAATCTTCTCTTTTTATTCTTTTAAAACTTCTCTAATTCCATTTCTAATAACCAAAAAATTTTCTTGGGCTTTCACTGTTTCAATCCCACTTTTCTTTTCTTTTCCTGTATTCTGAATCTCAAGTAGCCGCTACTTTAAAAATTGTTTAGAATCCACATTTTAAATTTCTTTTATCCGTAAGTTGGCCAATCTCTCTCCGGATTCCAGCGCTCTGTCCAAACACCGCTCCTGCTCAAAATCTTAGTCCAGTTGCCCCAGCTCCAGAGCGGTCATTGAAAGATGGCCGCCACCCCCACAGTCAGTTTGAAGGGCTTGTTTCTGACCTGCCAAGGAGCTTGCCTTGTTCCCCTGTGGTCTTCTGAAAAGCCTCTTCTTATTCGCTGTCCCTTCAGGACGGTTCCGGTCCGAAGACCCCCCAACAGCAGTTTGTCCAGCTGGGTTTTCGCGAGGCTTGTCGGAGCTCGCTATTTTCCCAGCCGGTCTCGCCGCGATGCTTCCGGTTCCTCCTCGGGAAAGAGCCATGTACTATTCAAGGGCAGCCACAGGTCTCTGAACACATGAAACTTGTCCCAGTGCTGGAAACTGAGGTCTTAGCTAGATGACCAGTGCTGGCAGAGAAGAAAGCCCAGCCAGAGTCACTGAGTCTGGACTATAGATAGTCCTTCGACTTACAACCACAATTGAGGCCAAAATATCTATCGCTAAGTGTCAGGGAATTTATTTATTTATTTATTTATTTATTAAATTTGTATGCCGCCCAACTCCCAAGGGAATTGTGCAGCAAGTGTCCAAATGAAGTCAGAGACATTGACATGAACTTGTAGTTTTATATAAATAAATATATATATTTATAAAAACATTTATATTTAGAGAAGATGGCCAGGAAGACAGGAACATCATGAGGTAAATCTAAACAGCATGCAGAGCACACAGAAGAAAAAGGTGTGAAAAAAGGAAACTCCCCCTTTACCTACAGCAACCAATCATATTGTAGATTGCCTCATGCAGGAGCTCTCCAACCAATCAACTACAACTGTGTCTTCTGGCCCGTTGTACACTTTACGGTTCCAGCTACTAAACTGAACATCCTATTAAAATTAAGCAACTTTTACTTTTAAGACTTCAAGAATAATTTTATTGTCACTTTGAATGTACACTAATCAGCATACATTAAAATGAAATTTCATTGCATTCAGCTCTCAAAGGGTCAGCACCTCTAATATATACTACAGGAACATGACAAAATAAATAAATACAAAAGCAAGATAGCTAAGTGAGTTTTAACCTAATTTATGACTTTGTTAAGTGAGTTTTGTCCCATTTTACGAACTTTCTTGACACAGTTGTTAAGTGAATTGCTGCAATAAGTTAGGGTTTCCTATTGACTTTGCTTGTCAGAAGGGAATCACATGAGCCCGGGACGCTGCAACTGTCAGAAATACCAGTCAGTTGCCAGGTGGCTAAATTTTGATCACGTGACCATGGGGATACTGCAACGGCCATAAATGTGGAAAATGGTCATAAGTTGCTTTTTTCATGGCTGTTGGAACTTTGAACGGTTACTAAATGAATGGATGTAAGACAAAGACTCCCTGTACTATTTCCCTTTACAACAATCCTTAGTTTTCTCCCAACCGGTTGTGACGATACCCTTCTGCTTCTGACAGGATGAGTACCTAGTGAGTTTCAGTGGTTTATTTATAGGAGAATGGAAAGAGAGTGGAAGAGAGTCATTATGTAGAGTGAATGGCAAGGTTATTCTTTATGCATCGAAGGCAGATGCTTTATTGTCTGGCATTTAAAAGGTCTTTCATTGTGTGGATATTCTATGCCACTGTTTTCCCCCCAACTGCTTTCAACAACTATTCTTTCCAGGACCCTGCGTATGCAGTGTGTTGTTGTCATGGGTACTTCAACCTATTCAAAAGTATACTTAGTATACTTAGGAATAAGTAAAAATTTAAATTTATCTGCAACACATTTCCACCAGGACTGTCAACACCACCCTTTGTGACAATATGAAGAAAGGCATATGGATTTCTTGCCTTGGTAAGGCCACACTTGGAATACTGCATCCAGTTTTGGTCACCATGATATAAAAAAGATGTTGAGACTCTAGAAAGAGTGCAGAGAAGAGCAACCAAGAGGATTAGGGGGCTGGAGGCTAAAACATACGAAGAACGGTTGCAGGAATTGGGTATGTCTAATCAAGTGAAAAGAAGGACTAGGGGTGACATGATAGCAGTCTTCCAATATCTCAGGGGCTGCCACAAAGAAGAGGGAGTCAAGCTATTCTCCAAAGCNGCGTCTCCTGCCTGAGCAGGAAGAAGAACTAGGTTGGATTAGAAGACCTCCAAGGTCCCTTCCAACTCTATTATTCTATTCTATTCTATTCTATTCTATTCTATTCTATTCTATTCTATTCTATTCTATTCTATTCTATTCTATTCTATTCTATTCTATTCTATTGCCACAGCCAACTCGCCACTGCCAACTCGCTGCGCGGCAAGAGTTACACTAATATTGAAGAAATAGTCAAATAGAATAATTAAAGAAAGGATGCCAAAGGAGGGACAAAATAAAATGTGAATGACCAATATTAAAATTATTTTTAAAATTATTTTAATTAATTAAATTGAATTGTTGAATTGTCCTGCATCAAGTTGTCCCATGGCGAGTTGTCCATTCCGTTTCTTGGTGTGGTGGAGGTGAACCAGACCAGTCGTTAGATTTTATGTCTTTGAATAGAAACGTTCTGCTCGAGTTTCTTTAGCCCCATTATCTGAACTGATGATCCCTACTCAGCGACCTATTCAGTTAATTGGACCTGTGGTTCTTTGTGCTACATTCTGCTTTGTTAAGGGCTGAATTACACAATGACCTAATGTGCACTTCATGCTAAGCCACTGAGATGGTATTTGCACAACACACTTAACTTGGTTAATGAACTGATTCATTATCTAGGTTTGCGTAATACTTTGAATTGACCAAATGGCTGGATTTGTACAATATGTTACCTGAACAAAAGCTAACTAAGTTAAAATTAAACAATCTTTACATTTTGTGCAAATGCAACTTCTAGGTCTTTATGTCAGGGTTCCCTTGGCTGACAATGCAATATATATATATATATATTCAAGAGTTGATTTCCAAGGACACAAAAGTTCAGATAATTAGGATTATTGTAGAAAAGCTCTGAAGGTATCATGAAAGAATTCCAGCTAATGCTATGTGTCAAACACGAGCTCTATTTATATTATTATTATTATAGCTTTATTGATTAGCCTATAGGCCATATCAAAGCACAAGGTTCAAACACATATCACCAATAAAATCCTATACAAACAATTTAACATAAGAGTAGGGTAAAATACAATAATAGGATAAGATACAATATAATTTAATACATAAATATGTAAAATAGAATAAAATGACAAAAAATTATATTTCGGTGTCACCCTTACAATCTACCCTAATCAGTCCCACGTATGCAAGATCTCAACCAAACCATTTTGTTTAAGTACTGTGCTGTGTTAAATGTTATTTTCAGGTTCTGGCAGCACATAAAGTAAGTTGTTTTGATATGGGGATTATTTATAATGAAATAAGTTTGAACTTTTGCACTTCTTTCTTCCACTTGAGTAAAGGACTGTGATTCCCTACCATCCAAACATATATTTTTGCTGGGGTGAGAGTAAGGGGGAGCCAGATAAAGCACTGGATTGCAGGTAGTTGTATCCATTTTTTACAGAAGTGCCACATGGACCATTTTTAGAGTGTCTGAGAACCATGCACAAAACCATGTGACGGCTTATCAGGCTGGACTGCTTCACATAACATACTCATACATGCTGAGTGAGTGTCCACACAGATGAGTATTCACAGAAAAAAGATTATATCTGAATGATAGAGCCACATTATGAAGTCATTATACTGAGGGATTTCCTGCCCTTACACACTTGTGTCCCAATATGTGAGTCAAAATTTATTTATTGAATTGGAATATTTTGTAGTAATTTAAGAATTATAATTACAATAGAAATTAATACAAGCTAAAAAACTAAAAAAAAAGTGCAGATAAAAAGAAAAAAGAATATAGTAAAGAAAAAGAAAAGACATATATAAAGAAGTGACTTCCCACCATCTCAATGAGCATAAACGATTTGACTAACATCATCTTCCCTTAAAATACAATAAATAATCTCTTCTTCCCATATCCCATATAAACAAATCTATAAAACCTCCTCATTTTAGTCCTGATATCGGCATTAAGGAATCAATTTATATATCAGTTTTGTCCTTGATTAAATAATCCAACTGGGATGGAATGTGCACCAGGGGTGGGTTCTAACTTACCTCGCTGCCGGTTCACTTCCTCCTGCGCTGCGTGGCCGCACCTCGCGGGCACGCGCGCATGCGCAGTGCAAAAAAATAATTTTTTTTAAAAAAAAGCCGAAAACAACATGGCGACACATGCGCAGTGCCGGAAACTCGACTTCTGCGCATGCACAGAAGAAAAAATAAAATAAAATAAAAATTTCAAAAAAAATATGTAATTTAAAAAAAAAAAGATGGCGGCGCCCACGGACCGGCACTGACAGAACCGGATCCATGATGTCATCGTGACATCACCAGCGGGTCGCTACCGGTTCGGGTGAACCGGTCCGAACCGGGAGGAACCCACCTCTGATGTGCACTTGATTAGATTTCGCTGTATGATCTTTGGGCCTGACACCAACTTTATATGCCTTCTTTTTACTTCAAATAATTAAAAAACAAGATGTTAGCCTGGACACACAAAAGAAACTGACTGATGTCTTAATAATTAGAAAGGAAATACAAATAACAAACCAAGAGAGTGAGAGACCTGGATAATTTTCCTAAACTGGATATAACAAAAGAGTCTTGTTAACATTCTGAAGAATTTGTGAGAAGGAACAAAGAAAACAGGAGAAATGAATTGGAAAATTTCTAAGGCCACCCATTCATCAAATGATTCTGGATATCATTATGTACATTTCAGCACTTGACTCTCTCCTGTTGCCTCTGCGGGGTGGGAGAGGAATCCAAAAAGTCAAGATGGCGGCTATAGCTGTGTGATCAAAACATGCCCCTTTTTCACATGCATTGTAAACCATGTGTAAATATTGTGTGGTCTATAAAACTGGGAAAAACATAAGCTGAATCTCAACCCAATGTTTCCTAAAGCAAACTCACTCTACATCTAATGGGATAAAACATGGCCCTGGGAATGTATTGACTGGTTGATTAAATTTACATTCTTCTTTTCCTCTATGAGCTAAGAAAGTATATTCATAACACTTCTGCAAATCCCCCAGTTGGAGTTCTTGTCTACTGCAATGGAGCCCACGAACTGCAGAAAGTGGCATTGGGCTACCAGATAGCAACCAGGAATTCACCCATATAATCCAGTTTCTCTTGGGAATAAAAAATATTTTCCCATTACGTCAATGGAACTGGAAAAGGCCATCCAAAAACAGAAAAATAATAAAACCCCGGGACCGGATGGGCTTCCAGCGGAAATATATAAAAAGCTTCAAAACTGTATGGAGGATAAGATGTTAGACTTATATAATGAGGCACTAGAAAGAGCCAAAATGCCTAAATCTTGGGGGGAGGCGTACATCACCCTGATACCGAAGGAAGATACGGATAATTGTCAAATTAGGAATTATAGACCAATATCTTTATTAAATGTAGATTATAAAATTTTTGTAACAATTTTGGCTGAAAGACTAAAAATAATATTAAACCAAAGCATACATTCGGATCAAAACGGTTTATTGCCTAAAAGACAAATTCGAAATAATACAAGGTTAATAATGAATGTATTGGAATATTATGAAACACGTAGTGATAAACAATTGGCACTTTTATTTGTTGACGCACAAAAAGCATTTGATAACCTTGATTGGAAGTTTTTGAGAATACAATTGGAAAAGATGCAATTCGGCGATAAATTTATTAAACTAATAGAATCAATATACTCTCAGCAAGTAGCAAATATACTAATTAATGGAGATATGACGGA
>QLTV01003961.1:45990-73580 GCA_003457575.1 Thermophis baileyi
TAAAATAGATGTATGTTTGTTCATTTGTTATTTATGTAAGTACAAAATGTTACACGAGTTTTGAGTGCACATAGACAACTGAAATAGTGATACTGATATATTGATAAATTGACATTAACTTACGAGAAATATATAATATGCACATAAGATGTATGTAATATCTAAGATACGTTAGGCTGCTTTATGAAATTGGAATTTGTCTTGTGATTTGTGGTGTTAGGTTTGTGGGTTTTTTTGTTGTTGTTTGTTTGTAGTTTTGTTTGTGTATTTATGTATATATGTGATTATGTACATATGTATATACACATTATATGTTTGTTCCTTTTTTAATACTTTTCAATAAAAATTAAAAAAAAAAATATTTTCCCACCAATTTAACTGGCCCAGATAGTGATTGACTATTCATAATACCCTTTGACGGATATTGTGGAAATAGCAGCATGATCTGGACAAAAGGATGGTTCAAGGATGTAGACCAGCGGTCCCCAACTTTTTCATCTCTGCAGACCAGCGGCCGTGCGGGGGAGGGAGAGGGGGTCGTTTTGCGCGGACGCACACCACTTGCACAAAGGCAGCTTTGCGCGCTCACGTGCTCGCCCGCTGCTTAGACGGCCCGGTTTCCAATGGGCCACAGCCCAGCACCAGGTTGCAGCCCAGGGGTTGAGAACTCCTGATATAGACAACATATTTCCTTTTCTGGTGGTTTCAGAACATACAAACATACATTGATAGGAAACGCAGTTCCTATTATATTATAGCTCAAGATCGGTCTACTAAGTTTTTTTACATTTGTCCTTCAGTTTAAACACTTTTGATACATTTGTGGTTTGTTTCAGTTAACCTATTTCAGCTAATCCTTTTATGGAATTTTATAATACATGATCAATCTTCAATTTCTACATACATTTTTTTACATACAAATCTTTTACCTATACAGATGATATATGTATATCTATCATATACTTATCACACATTTCATGATTCCGAGTTCCTATTTTTTAACCAGTCATAAAACCTATTCCAAGTTATATAATATTCCGTTTCTTCCTTATTTTGTAGTTCTTTACTCATTTTGTCCATTTCAGCACAATCGATTTTTTTTTATAATTTCACTTTCATTTGGTATTTCATTGTTTTTCCATTTTTGCGCATAGCAAATCCTAGCTGCCGTTAAAATATGAATTATTAAATAATATATTTCTTTTGGATAGTTTTCAGTTATGATTCCTAATAAGAAAATTTCTGGTTTCCATTCAATATGTTTCTTTGTTATATCTTCTATCAATTGTCTAATCTTAATCCAAATTTTTTTAGCCGTCTCACACGTCCAATGGTTTCAATAAGATCATGTATGAGCCAAGTGGAAACAAGGGCGCCTCCTTTTTTGCTTTTACTCATCAATCTTTTGCGAAAATACAAAATCATTGATCTAAGTTTCTATATTCTACTCTGCAGACCATGCATTTATCGTTATTAAGTGAATACTCTTAATAGTTCAATAAAGAAGGAAAGCGATTAGCTAGCGCATAATTATGCTTCAGCTGCCATTGCAGTTTTTGATATGATAAATCTGGAGACAGAAATTACAAAACATAAGTGGGAATGCCAGATGTCAGGCTCCACAAACTAAGAAAGACATGCTGAGGTTCTTCCAAGCTGGTTCTTTTATTGTTCCTTACCTGTAGAAAGAAATCTTGCCAAACTAAAGCAGACTACTTGCACCACGAAACATATACTCTGAGAACTCCTAGGGAGGAGCTGTCTTCACCCTCTTTCTCCCACACAAACTTTCTAAACTTTGCTGTTTTTTGCTCCTCTGGAATGCAGCCCTCCCCTCTTTGGAATCTGGATTACATTGTCCTACACCGAGCACCTTCCAAAGCAATGTGAACAAGTTACAGTTGTGGGGAAGTGGGAGGGAATTTTATCAGGATTTGTTTGGAAATGAGGCAGTCCCCGTTCCCAAGGCTCTTAGGTTGGGGCAATCAGCTACTCACCAACATAAAAGAGCCATGGTGGCGCAGTGGTTAGAATGCAGCATTGCAGGCTAATTCTGCTGACTGCCGGCAGTTCGATTCTCACTGGCTCAAGGTTGACTCAGCTTTCCATCCTTCCGAGGTTAGTAAAATGAGGGCCTAGATTGTTGGGGGCAAGATGCTGACATTTGTATATCACTCAGAGAGTGCTGTACAGTATATAAATCTAAGTGCTATTGCTAAAGTACTATTTATGTCAAACCCCGAAACGGGGGAGGGAAGGAGCTCCTGCACTGGTGATGGGGGGTGTAGACCCGGAGTCTGCAGTGCTATGCCAAAGAACTCCACAGATCAGCCCTTCGGTGGAGAGCGGCCCGCGGATCATCTCTGCATTTGGAAATGAGGCAAACTGCCTGCCGGGCTTAGAAGCACCAGTTACGGGCTAACGATCAGCTGTTCGATGCTACAGCACCAATGGGCCAAGGGTGGATTCTGGATCCTTTTGCTGCTGGTTTGCTCAGGGTCGCGCCGGGCTGGTGTGCGCCCCCCCCCCAGCAATCAAAAAATAGCTTCTGCGCATGCGCAGAAGCAAAATCCAAGATGGCGCCGCCCACGGAGACACCGACAGAACCGGCTCCGTGACATCATCACCGGTTTACTAATGGTTCTAAAGAACTGGATAGAACCGGTAGGAACCCACCTCTGCAATGGGCCAATGATCAGCTGTTCGGGGCCACGGATCGACCCGGCGGAGTCCAATCGGCTGTTCCGATGCACAAGTGACAACGGGGCAAGGACTGCACTGGCAGAAGGGCGTGGCTCGCTTAGATAAACTGCGCTGGGTGGCGGATACTCCCAGCGCTGACTTTACATCCATTTGCTTTTTGGAACTCATTGTGTGCCAGAGTTCGGCTCATTAAATCCAGTAAGCCTCACAACGCGTGGTGTCTTAATTACTGGTTTAGGCCTGGAGCTCGGACCTCTTGAGAATTTACTCATGCCAGTGTTTTGCAAACCTAGGTTGGTACCAGATCATATCTATAGGCTTTTATAGAGTCTGACATGACAGGTGATTTCATTGAATGGTTACTGTACTCAGATATGTGCTCTCTGCCCAGCCCAGTTCACAGCCTTTATACGCTTGAAAATAGCAATAGCACTTATATACCGCTTTACCGTGCTTTACAGCCCTCTCTAAGCGGTTCACAGAGTCAGCCTCTTGCCCCCAACAATCTGGGTCCTCATTTTACCCACCTCGGAAGGATGGAAGGCTGAGTCAACCTTGAGCCAGTGAGATTTGAACTGCCGAACTGCAGCTAGCAGTCAGCTGAAGTAGCCTGCAGTGCTGCACTCTAACCACTGCGCCACCTCGGAGGTGAGTTCTGAGCTCAGATCCCAAATACAGAATCCATGGAACTTCTACAAGCCCATTGGGAACTATCAGGAGTTTCTGCAACTCTGTTTAAGTCCTCCCTTAGACTTTCCAATAAGTGTACTGGGAATGGATTTACTACATCCCCATCTGGATGTAAGATTGCAAGTTCTTGAGCTGTTATCAGTCATCCTTTCATAAATCGCATTTCAAACATTTGGAGTGTGCAGATGTCTTTGGAAAAGGAATAGCACAGACCCTCCCTTCAGTTCTATGACTTATTATTAAACTTATTATTGGAGCCACCATTCCCACACTGCACTCTTGCCTACTGTCAGATGCAAAGTTGACCTGCATGAAGTCATTTATTGACAAAGCTTACATGAAATTTTTATCTGGTCCTCTTCCACCACCATCGGCCACCCTTGATATATTGACCCTCAGGGAGTTGCTGCTGTTGTTGAACTCTAGGTGTCTTTAATTACCATAATTGGTAATTAAATTAAAGGCTTTAGTCACCATAACTGTCAGGCTCCAAAACCCAAGAAAGAGGCATTGTGATTCTTCCAAGCGTCACATTCTTCAGTGTTCCCCACCCATAGACGGAATCTTGCCAAACGAAACAGGCTCCATTCCCATAAAGCATATACATTGGGAACTAGGAGGGAGGAGCCGTCTTCACCCTCTTTCTCTCATACAAACTGAATCAAACTGAGTTGTCTCTTGCTCCTTTGGAGTGCACTCCCTCCCTCCCTCCTGAGAATCGGCTATGTTTTTTATCAGAAGCAAAACCTCCCGTGCTTCTTTTCTAACAAGATGGTACTTTAACCAAAGGATCAACTCTCTGGGTGTCCTCCCTTCTCCTCACTCAGCTTTACAATGAAGAGAAAGCGAAATCCCTATATTCAGAAGACATAAACAATCTTTCTGCTCTCTCCCACCTTAGAAATATCTTTCTCTTGGCACATCAGTGACATTTAGCCGGCGGCCTTTGGTGAAATTGCAGCTGCCTTTATATCCTTATTTACCATACCTCCAGCAACATGATCTTGTTTTCATTTTTCATTTTTGAATGCACACGGGCAAAGCCAGCACAGCATCTCCATTGAGATCCTCATTCATCTTCTCGGAAAAGAGGCTGCTGTGGCGTTCCGTATAATGGCTATTTCTTCGGTTGCTCCTAGCTCAGAGATGGTTACGGCTTCATTTGTCTCAGTTGCCAAAACTTCATCTCAGAGGATAAGAACACCTTGATATGGAAAGATGTATCCTCCCCTTTGGAAATGAAGCTTTCACAATTACAGCTTGTATCATTTTAGAGATATGCAGCAGACAATGCATGGGTGTCTGTGTATTTGCATATGTACGTATCAGTAGTGGGTTCTAAAACCCGTTGCTACCGGTTCGTGCAAGTGCAGAAGCGTCCTGGGCGGGTGGGCGGAGCCTCCCGCCACCACCACTACTGGTTCTAAGAACCGGGCCGAACCGGGAGCAACCCACCGCTGGTATGTATGTGTGATTCACTTCTGAAGAAAAATACAGTCTTTTTCACCTTGTTTTAAAGTGCACCAAAGTTTTATTTCAGATTGAATCCTATTACAGTTCTGTTCTGAAAAATTCATCAAGGCCATTTATTTTTCTCTTAATGTTTTTTTTTCAAGGACATGTACCGGTATTTCTCCCAACACTAAACAGGTAAGTCTATTTCCTCAGAACCTGGCGAGAAAGACTCAGAATTGTGATACTTGAATTTCCTTTTTCTGCACTAGCCTTATTTTCTTTCTATAGAATAGGATTCATTACTTAAAAAACATCAAAAGCATTGTGGTGTGTATCGTAACCCAGCAAAACACAGTTGAGTCTATCTGGGGCCTTTTCTTTCTTTAATTAAAATAGTCCTGCTTTTGTTCTTTGTTATTTTTCAGCTAAATTTGATTGAGATGTTGAAATTAGAAGTCTGCTGTTTTTCACTTCTGAACCACCTGGCCATTTCCATACTGATGGTTTCTGTTTTTCTCTAATAATGTAATTTTGATTTATAAAATGAAAATTTTCAAGGAAATGAGAGGAAACTATTAAAATCAATCACACACTCTATGAAAACAGATAGTAAGATCAGCTGTTAAAATTCTTGTCACCTATGTTTGTGTGGTATGTGAAGCCAAGGGTAACATTAACCTGGTTAAGGAAAATCAACTGATGATCTAGCAAACTGCAGCCAGCTTAATTTGAGAGTCTCCTTTATTTTTGCCCAGTATTTCAACATAACTATCTGGTGCTTGGTCAGTTGAAACAAACCTCCTTTTGTCTGTTTGTTTGTTGTGTGAATATGAATATGAATTCCATGTCTGAGGGCCAGAAGAACCATGGACAATGCAATAAGCTAGGACTGAGTTACATAAACCTATGACAAATCTATAATAAGATAGATTTATCTTACCCTGCCCCTCCCCTCCCAGAAGTCCCCACATGGCCCATTTTGGATGCAGGTAAGTGCAGGGCATGCACAGAGGCTCGGGGAGGGCGAAAAACGGGCCTACCGGAAGTTCGGGCCCGTTTCCAGCCTCCAGAGGGCCTCCGGAGCCTGGGGAGGCTGTTTTCGCCCTCTCGGAGGCTCGAAGAAAGCCTCCGGAGCCCGGGGAGGGCAAAAACACCCCCCTCCCGATGTGGTGCAGGAGGCCGACTAGGCCACGCCCACCATGGCCACGCCCACCCAGCAACTGGGCAGACAACCCCTTGCTAAAAAGTTTGAAGCCCACCCCTGGTTATATGTGCTAATTGGCTTACCAAAACCAACACAGAGAGAGCACAGCAGGAAACTTTAAAATAAACCAGGAAGGTTTACATCTGTAGAAACATTTTGTTTCTCAATGAGGCATTGCAATATTTCTGTGGCATCTCAGGGTAAATTGTTCTGATTGAAGAAAGACCTGGGCAGGGCTTTAACGAAGAACCAAGAGCTCTCTTCTCAATTTTGATTTATAGGCACCTCTTCCACTGGCCCCACCCTCCAGTTCCCCTCAAAATGGGCTCACAGGGTGGGAGTGGGGAGATGGTTCAAAATCCAGCCCCTGTGCCATCCCAGAAACCCTCTTGCCTGCATCCTTGCAGTCGCTCTGTTCTGTTTTCCAGGCCAGGCGTAAATCTGTGATGCAAACGGCCCTACAAGAATTGAAGACCGGCGAGCAGAAATGACTTTGGAGGGCATCCACTCACAGGCACTGAATTATGCATAGAGAAAGGCACATTTGCAAGCAGCAAAGAAAATCCCAGGTAACAGTCAACATTACTGTCTTTTTATATCACAGGTGTCATAACCTGAGATTTCAGGTGTTATACAATACTATGTGGACTGAGACAGATTACTATAAATATTTTAATATGCCCACATATATATTAAAGAATTCTGTCACGCTTGTCCCGACTTGGTCTCTTAGGAAGGAACCACTGTCAACCCCATGATTGAAGTGAAAGGTTCACTTTTAGTAAGTTCAAGTGGTTACAGCAAAAGCAAAGCTGGATCTGAATATCCCCATGCAAAGCCAATGTTCTTCTCTCTTCCCAGACCTCCCCCTCCCGCCACCAGTTCATGAGTGTCCAATGGCATTCGAATTTGGTGTTTTGAAAACAGCCTTGAGGTTGGGCGCCTCTTTGGTGCTTTTGAATTCCATTCCCATGCCTCCTTCTTTGATCAGCTGGTGCATTCCAGACAGTGGTGAAATCCAATTTTTTTTACTACCGGTTCTGTGGGTGTGGCTTGGTGGGCGTGGTGTGGCTTGATGGGCGTGGCAGGGGAAGGATACTGCAAAATCTCCATTTCCATCCCACTCCAGGGGAAGGATACTGCAAAATCTCCATTCCCACCCCACTCTGGGGCCAGCCAGAGGTGGTATTTGCCGGTTCTCCGAACTACTCAAAGTGGTATTTGCCGGTTCTCCGAACTACTCAAAATTTCTGCTACCAGTTCTCCAGAACCTGCTGGATTTCACCCCGATTCCAGAATGACACCTCTGGTTCCTGTCAATCTGTCAGTCCCCCTCTTTAACAGCCATGGTGCAGCAGTGGTTAAAATACAGTACTGCAGGGGTAACTCACTGTTCACTCCAGGAGTTCAATCCTGACCAGCTTAAGGTTGACTCAGCCTTTCATCCTTCCAAGGTCGGTAAAACAAGGACCCAGATTCTTGAGGGCAATAGGCTGACTCTGTAAACTGCTTAGAGAGGGCTGTAAAGCACTGTGAAGCAGTATATAAGTCTAAGTGCTGTTGCTGTTGCTACTTCCTCAGTCTCCTCCCTCCCCCTGCATTTTATGGCAGGATGCCAGCAAAGCATGATATGCTGAAGATGGCAGACATGACAAATACATTAATTGCCCACATTCAGAAGCTGCTCAGAGCCCTCTCTAATTCCCTGAGCCAGAAGGAGGAGCTGGCCCAGCACAGTCAGACTTCCAAGGCTCTATTATTATAGCCAGTCTCAATAAGAGACGTTTTAGCTTTCCTGGTCACCCTGCTTTGTGGAGCCAACATAACACTAATATATATTCATGAACAAAGCCATCCAACAATTTTCAGTGCAAAATTAATCTTTCCTGATGTTCCAGCTGTTGGTTGTGCCACTTTCACCTATACCTTCAGGTAGTCTTCACTTAACTACGGTAATCAGGACTAGCAACTTCTTTACTAAGTGGCATAGTTGTAAGTGCATGATGTCACATGATCATGCCAACTTATGGCAGCAATTGTGGCTATTAAGTGAATCCTGTATGGTTGTTAGCAGGGGTGGGTTCTAACTTACCTCGCTGCCAGTTCGCTTCCTCCTGCGCCGCGTGGGTGCGCCTCATGGGCGCGCACGCGCTTCGTGCACACGTGCATGCACAGTGGAAAAATATATTTTTTTTAAAAAAAAAGTCAAAAACAAGATGGCGACCTATGCACAGTGCCAGAAACTCGGCTTCTGCGCATGCGCAGAAGAAAAAAAAAGTAAAAAATAAAATTAAAAAAATTAAAAAAAAGATGGCGGTGCCCACGGACCGGCACTGACTGAATGGGATCCGTGACGTCATTGTGATGTCACTAGCGGGTCGCTACCTGTTCGGGCAAACCGGTCCGAACCGGGAGCAAACCGGTCCACCTCTGGTTGTTAGGCATGCCATTGGAGACCTTCTGTCTGCTCCCCCATTGACTTTCCTTGTTGAAAGTCAGCAGTGAAGATTGCAAATAGTGATCCCCTGAGTTCAGGATGCAACAACATCATATCTGCAAGCAAGTCGCCAAGTGTCCAAATCATAATCACGAGGATGATGACCGCAGGGATGCTGCAAAGGCTACAAGGATCTGTTTCAACTCCCAGTTGTCCAGCACCATTGTAACTTCAAAAGGATGCTGAATGAGTGGTCATTAAATGAGGACTGTCTGTATTGTAATCCAATACTCTCTGGAATTACTGATCAAAATGTATTTCTTCTGCTTCATCCAGTTCCTGTAGACCTGGGATCCAGCTCCATAGTTTGGGACCACCATGTTCTAGTAAGAGCCGAGGTGGCGCAGTGGTTAGAGTGCAGTACTGCAGGCTACTTCAGCTGACTGCTAGCTGCAGTTCAGCGGTTCAAATCTCACCGGCTCAAGGTTGACTCAGCCTTCCATCCTTCCGAGGTGGGTAAAATGAGGACCCAGATCGTTGGGGGCAATATGCTGACTCTGTAAAACCGCTTAGAGAGGGCTGTAAAGCACTGTAAAGCGGTATATAAGTCTAAGTGCTATTGCTATTGTTATTGCTATTGCTATTCTATGCTTTAGCTTTAACAATAGAGCGGGACTGGGGACCAATGGCCCTTTTATGACTTGTGGACTTCAGAATAGCTGGCTCAGGAATTCTGGGAGTTGAAGTCCACTAGTCATAAAGGAGCCATGGTTGCTCACCTCTGCAATAGAGAAACAGCCCTGCAGAATATTCTCCCACAGAATTTGTGCTTCCTTCAGTAAGAAGTTGTGTAGGTCTCAGGGCAGCAAAACAACTCCATACTAGGACATTACCACTTCCATATCAGCTGATATAAGGTTCTTACTCAGGAAGGCATTGTTTAGTGCTGCCAGACCAAACTAGAACCAGGTAGACCAAACACTTCCCCATTTGACTCAACTGTCTATAGAATATTCCTCAAAAATATAAAACCGTAGTAAGACCACACTTGGAATATTGCATCCAGTTTGGGCACCACAATATAAAAAAGATGTTGAGACTCTGGAAAGAGTGCAGAGAAGGGCAACAAAGAAGATTAGGGGACTGGAGGCTAAAACATTTGAAGAACGGTTGCAGGAATTGGATATGTCTAGTCTGGTGAAAAGAAGGCCTGGGGTGACATGATAGCAGTGTTCCAATATTTAAGAGGCTGCCAGAAAGAAGAGGGGGTCTAATTATTTTCCAAAGCACCAGAGGGCAGGACAAGAAACAGTGGAGGAAAACTAATCAAGGAGAGAAGCAACCCAGAGTTAAGGAGAAACTTCCTAACAGTGAGGGCAATTGACCAGTGGAACAGCTTGCCTAGAGAAGTTGTGGGTGCTCCATCACTGGAGGCTTTTAAGAAGAGACTGGACACCCATTTGTCTGAAATGGTATAGGGTCTCCTGCTTGAGCAGGGGACTGGACTAGATGACCTACAAGGTCCCTTCCAACTCTGTTATTCTAAGTTCAAAGAGAATGGGTACAGACTTCAACGGATAGTTAGAACTGTAGAAAAAACAATTGCAAGGTTTCTTCCTACTTTGTTATTCTGCTTAAAAGTCTAAGGTTCCTCCACATGCTTTTTGGCAAACATGAACTCATTTTAGGGAGTAATGTTGATTCCCTACTACCCTAACAATCCAATTTTTCTGATGATAGTATCATGAACATTGACTTCAATAAAAGCAAGGGAAGTGTGCAGTTTCTGGATGTGGTTTGGGGGTTCTTGGCAACTTTCTGAACAATTTTATTCTGCCCTCTTGGAATAATTTTAGCTGGATGGCTACTCCTAAGTACAGTAGCCAAGAGTTTCTCCATTTTAAGTCTGTGTCTCCAGCTGAACAGACTGAGCTCCAGAGTTTTAGAAATGGTTTTGTAGTCTTTTTCAAACCTATAAGTTTTTGTGTGGCCTCTTTCAAACCTGTGCATGACTTTTTATAGATGTCTTCAGAAACATCTTTTGAGTTAGAACATCATGGAGATCAACACAGCCACTGTTTGTGAAACTTGTATAGACCAATTCTGGTCCCAATCAGCTGGGATTGCCCAATTAAAGTGCTCACTGTAATTGAATTGATTGAATGGAGTTGGCTAATTACTTTTTCACCAGTATATTGCAGATTGGATGACTTTGTTTATGAAATAAATGCATTATTTCTTCCCTCAAACTCTACCCATCTGTAACATTTCCATGATGTTGTGATAACATTTAGTGGCAAAAATATCAAAAAATGCAGAAAATACAAAAATGCAAAGCACCTACTGCTTCACAGTACTGTAGGTAAAGATGCCTCTGGGTGGCTTTCTTGGCAAAAGAATAGCGACGGTTTGCCATTTTCCTGACAGCGAGAACAATTAATCAGTGGAACCACTTGCGTCCAGAAGTTGTGGGTGCTCCAACACTGGACGTTTTTAAGAGGAGATTGGACGACCATTTGTCTGAAATGATATTGGGGCTTTCTGAGGAATCAGAAAATATGTTTTAAGGAATGTGTGTCTGCTACTCACCTTATAGAGGCATTTTTCTTTTAGAATTTGAAAAAGATTCCAACTGCAGTAGCCTCAATCTACAAATATTATTCAGGTTTTGATACAAATGACCCATGAATTAAAAACAACAACAACCAAGCATATAACACATTTTCTCTAATTGCGGCACATTTAAGGAGTCTCTGGTCTAAAACAAACCAGTCTTGTAATATGTACCAAGATTTTGCTTTGCTTCTGTTCATGGTAATTCAAACACACATTGCATTTAATTTACTTAAACTGAACAGATGTTGCATATTTGATATGAACATTTTAAGGAATACCAGTTGTTTCATTGGGGAGCCATTGAGTGAAATTACCGGCAGAATATTTCTGACGCAGTTATCCTGATCTGGCAAATGAAGGTGAGTTATGGAATAAAATGGACAAAAACTCTTTTGCAGTAGAGTTCCTACAGATGAAAGGGCTGTAAGTGTATCAATGAACTGGATGCACCCCAAATCCAGGCTTTTTGTGCCCCCTCACTCTGGGGCTGAGTTCATATATTATGCTAAATCATTTTCTAAAGTTTCATTATTGTAATTTAGACTTTTATTCATTTTCCCCCCTGGGAGTACCAAGTACCCAACCAATCTTTCTAATTATTCCTATCACCCCTATCTCCACCCTGTCAGATTAGTTGGGCTGGGAGAAAACAGGCCCAAGGTCATCCTGAGGGCTCTATGAATCAAATGGGGAGGGTTGGCCTTGGGGCTCCCCAACTGTGCCCCACTGCAAGCCTAAATCCAATCAACAGCAGCTACCACCTTCATAACCCATCACCTTTCCTCCTCCCTCCTCTGTCTCTCCTTTCTTCCTCTTTCCCAGAAGACTAGATTGTCACCACTGTCTTCTGGCTCCAACAACAATGAAAACCACTCCAGGTGAACTGCCAAAACTGCTGACGTTGTTTATCAAAGTCATCTGCTCGCCCTTCACTATCTCCCTATCATCAAAGATGGTGGGCAAGGTCAGCTGGGCCCCAATGGCAGAACAAGAGATCAGATGCAGACATTGTGCCATCCAGGGAAAGAGCAGTCCATTGGTTGCTGGAGACTTGCTGGACAAATGGGTGGGGTTGGGCACAATCTGACAAGGCCCTAAAAGACGTTGCTTTCTCTTCACCAGCCTTTGTTTTACCAGGGATACAACCAGCTTTACTTTTTTTGGTGAGGTCCTGAATGCTTATTTGGTTCTGACAAAGCAGTGAAAAAGTGGATTGGGATTGCCATGCATTGAGTAGAGTAGAGTAGAGTAGAGTAGAGTAGATTAGAGTAGAGTAGAGTAGAGTAGTGTAGAGTAGAGTAGAGTAGAGTATAGAGTATATAGAGTATAGAGTATAGAGTATAGAGTATAGAGTATAGAGTATAGAGTATAGAGTATAGAGTAGAGTAGAGTAGAATACAGAAAGAATGGAATAGAGAACAGAAGGAATGGAATGGAATGGAATGGAATGGAATGGAATGGAATGGAATGGAATGGAATGGAATGGAATGGAATGGAATAGAAAACAGAAAGAACAGAAAGAATAGAACAGAAAAAATGGAATGGAATGGAATAACAGAGTTGGAAGGGACCTTGGAGGTCTTTTAGCCCAACCCCTGCTTAGGCAGGAAACCCTATATTATGGGTGTCAAACTCAATAGCATCACATGACATATCACGACTTTTTTGCCTTTGCAGAGCCGGGGTGGGCATGGCCTACGTGTGATGCATCCGGCCCATGGGCTGCCAGTTTGATACACCTGCAGCCTATACCATTTCAGACAAATGGTTATCCAGTCTCTTCTTATAAACTTCCAGTGTTGGAGCATTTACAACTTCTGGAGGCAAGAGGTTCCACTAGGTAGCTTCTTGCTTTGATGAGTTTCCACCCATTGCTTTTTGTCCTGCCCTCAGGTGCTTTGGAGAATAGTCTGACTCCCTCTTCTTTGTGGCAGCCCCTCAAATACTGAAAGACTGCTATCCTGTTACCCCTAGTCCTTCTTTGCATTGGAAAAAGCTTAACCACTCACAGACCTCAGTTGTGGGAGTTCACTGGGTGAGCTTAGCCAATCACTATCTCTCAGACCAGTCTACCACACAGGGTGGTTGTTGTGCAGATAAACTGAGGGAGAATGGGAGCCAGCGTAAGCTCTTGGAGGGAAGGCAAGCTAAAATCTAAAGAATAAATAACATTGCTCATGATTTGCAAATCACACTGATGGGGTCACATGAAAAGCTAAGCCAGAACCAAACCAATTACATTACGACTTGGTGGGAAATGAGAATTCAGTCTCAAGGCAAGAGTGTAGAAACTCAACCAAGTGTTTCAAACACAATATGTATCAGCCACTGCAGCTCTCCAAGTCCCTGGTCTCTTGCTGATAGGGCACCGAAGGTCTCAGGAATGGTTCCAAAGTGAACAGAACTGCCCTGTTTATGACTAAAATGTAATGTAATCTGGGATCAACTGACAACGAGTACATTTTTTAAAAAAACTTGACAAACTAAGTAAATTTGTGTGCCTGCTGTGAAATTGAATCCCAGGGATGTTTGGCTGCTGTCCTTTCCATGTATGTTGCATTATCCAAGAAAATTCTGGAAGGAGAATACTTTCTGATCCAGGAGAGTTCTATTAATCAGCACACCTTGCACCAGATGCTTTGCACTCTCCTCCTCCTCCTCCTCCTCCGCAGGCTGCCTTCCAGTATTATGCTCTCTCTCAAGGGACAGCTGCAGAGAGATATGGTAGTACATAATTGTTTTGGATCAAAGTAGAATGTGATCCAGTCAGAAAAAGATAAAATATTATCGGACCATCTTACAGGCAGTTCCTATCCACTTTGTTTCTAAATTGAAGCCAGGAGGCAGCTGGGCTGAAATTTTCCATCAGATGAAAAAGGGATTAGGTGTTCAAGTCCCATTAATGAGAAGTTGTGTTCTAATATGTGACAGTAGGAGCTGAGAAACGAGCCCTTATATTCCTCGCAGCCGAGGCCATACGTGGCTTTTGGTGAGGAGCAGATGCACTAGAGGCCCCCACGTGTCCTAGCAATCAAGGATCCATGGCAACCAGCTGTCGCTCCATACTCCAACCTCTGGTGCAGAGCAGGGTTTCAGCTCCTGGGCTGGTTCTTAATTGCTTCTTTCCAAGATGAGTCTCAGTGGAGGCAACCTTGTCTAGGCTTGGAAGCTGAGCAGGATTGGTCCTGGTGAATTCTTGGATGGGATGCTGCCTGGTGAGTCCAAGGGTGGGAAATCAAACAAAATCTCCTAGAAGAAAGGATTGCCAACCATGTCTGTACTGCTGGCAAAAAAGAGTGTGACCTGACCATGAAGTCGCCAGAAGTCAATCATTTCCTGTTATTAAACGGTCATGAGAACCATTTTGGTTGAAAGGTGGCTTAAGAGTTGTAGAATGCCTTCTATACCATCTCAACCACTGTTTACCAAGCTGGGCAACTTTGAAATGTGTGGCGTCAACTACCAGAATTCTTAGCCATGGTCACATTGGCAAGGATTTCTGGGAGTTGAAATCCATACATCTTAAAGTTGTATAAGTTGGGAAACATGGATCTAAACCAACTTTTCCACGAAATCCAGAATTATTATCCCCAACCATACTGATAGCTGTCTAGCGGCTGCTTGAAGGTCTCCAAACAGGAGGACCAATCTCCTTCTTCCCCAGAAACTGGCCATATTGCCAAACTATTCTTGGTGTGCTGTGTCCTCAATTGTAGCCTCTTTCAGAAATCATAATGATTCATGCTTATCAGAATCTGCAAATAAAGTCTTTATTTTCCTTTGCCAAGCTAGGTTAGCCAAACCTGAAGTCTCTACATCCTTCTCTATCAGCCAAAATTAAAATAGGATCCTAGATGAGATAGAAAATAAGGTGAACTGTTGCATTAAAAAAAAAACTCTTAATGCAGCCTGAAATCATACAATGCTGCTGCCACTACTTTTCAAACTTCAAATTCTATGAAGAAACTGAAGAGAACCTTTCCTTGCACTGTCTGTACTGAAAATCAAAATAAAAACATGGGAGGGGGGAATAAATGGTCTGTCATTCATAAGCACCAAATGTATTTTCTGACAAACCGGGATCAGAAGGAAAAAGGGGTGGAGCTGCATTACATGGGTGGGCAGAACCAGGCATCTATTTTTTTAAAAAAATATTATTTCCCCACCCCCCTGGTTTTTCTAGGGAAGACTGGGAGTTTTCTTTGATCTCTTTGTTGCTCTTCTCTGCACCCTTTCAGCTCATCTTGATCTTTTTATCTAGTTACACTCCTGACACCATGAACTTGTGAATTAGAATATCCTTCAAGAGCCATTTTGCAACAGCCTCCATGCAGGGGTGGGATGCTGGTGGTTCGCAGGGGTTCGGGAGAACCTCTAGCTAAGATTCTGTGCAGTTCGGAGAACACGCAAATCCCACTCCTGGCTGGCCCCGCCCACCCCACCCCTCCCAGGAGTCCACGTGCGGCCTGTTTTGGATGCAAGTAAGGGCAGGGCGCGTGCAGAGGCTCGGGAAGGGTGAAAAACGGGCCTGCCATTTTTGCCCTGCCGGAGGCTCGAGGAAAACCTCTGGAGCCCGGGGAGGGCAAAAACGCCCCCCCCCCACCGTGGTGCAGGAGGCCGACTAGGCCACGCCCACCATGGCCACGCCCACCCAGCAACCGGGCAGAGAACCCCTTGCTAAAATTTTTGAAGCCCACCCCTGCCTCCATGACATTTCAAAATGTCCAATGTTCCCACCAGTCCAAAATAGTTGGGCTTAGGCGATGTGTGAAGTGGGCCACTCAAATGAAGCTCTGCTAAAAGCAGAAGAAACTGGAAAGCAACTCCTCCTTTCATAAGAGCCACCCCAATCTTTTGTACCCTCTTTATGAAGCATCTGTTTCAACCACAAATTCTCCATTTTGTGGGCAGAGAAGATAAGTATCAGCCCTTAAGAAAAATAATGAAAATCATTGCAGGTCTCTTGCCTCTTCAAGAAAACAATATATTGTAACTGAAATAAGCTATCTGGGATGCTACATAAACATCAATATAGCCTCTACCAGAATATTCTTTTTATATAGATTTCCAAACCAGTTTGAAAAATCATATATGAAGTATCTTGATATAATACCTTCTCATGGGAGGTAATTTTAAAGAGCTCCAATAAGGGGAAAAATTCAGAATAAACAATCAGTGGGTGAGAATCAGATTTAAGCATGCAAACCTTGGCCGGAAGAAAAACAGTTCGATTTCTGAATCTATGTCAAGTTCAACCTGGTGAATAATAAGGCAACACAAATGCTATTTTTTCTCTCCATTTATGATCATCTAGACATTGAAGGAAGCATGATTGTGTTCCCCTAAACATCAATTTAAGGGAATACGTTTTATGTAAACTTGCTCCAAGATTAAAAGGCCAAGGGCAAGTGCTTTTATTCAATCAGTCTGAATAAAGAAACTTTTTGCATTCTATTTCAAACTCCTGACCTTGTAACTCACTTGCAGTCAGAAGGGCGGTTTCCCTAGCTAATCTGTTTTGATCTCACATGTGATGCATCATGTCCACAAAGGGGCAGCTGGTATGATGGACCACAATAAAGTAGCAGGAAGGAGGGAGCACATTTCAAGGAGGTGGGGCCAAACAAGAGGTAACACAATCCAGAGCTGGATAGGAGCAGAGAAAGAAATTTAGAATAGCCACTCCTAGAATCTCCCAGGGTACTGTATATCCATTGGGGTGAGAGTAGTACTGGTTTAGTCTGGCAAGATTCTGTCTATATGGTGTGAGCAAATAAAGAGCTGCAATTTGGCCGGATTGTTCTATGTTGTTCTTGGACTGGGCCTGACACAAAATAACTTATGGGCATACGTACACAGCCAGGATTGTCTACAGGGTATGGTAAAACAGTAATAAGAAACAGGCTGACCTTTGACCCCACCATCATGGCTGACATCTTGACTTTTCTAACATATCTATAGACATCTCTGTAAGGGGTCAAGCTATTTTCCAAGGCACCCGAAGGCCAGACAAGGAATAATGGATGGAAACTGAACAAGGAGAGATTCAGCCTGAAAATAAAGATAGGTAGACTTGTTGACACGGGCTTCTCTCTGAATCCCATCTCAAATGAAACCAGCCTTCAGCTTGTTTCCTTGTTTGTGTTTTTATTATTGTTGTGAGCCATCCAAAGTTGTGTTTTACAAGACAGGAGAAAATAGGAATCTTATAAATACATACCTACGTGGAGTAACAAATGCAATCGGCAAATGAGATCCCATTGATGAAACGGGATTCATTGGAATGAAAAAGGGGGCACATTTTGAGTAGTTCTTCATCGGGACGTGATAGCAAATACCCTACGAAAATCCGGTATGCTAGAAAGGGAGAAACCGAGAGCTCTTTTGTAGCCTCTCAGGACATCTCACCTTCCTTTCACACCTCTAATTCTCCAAAAAATGTTGAAGGGGAAACAGCAGGTGCTATGATCAACCTGACCTCGAGGCTAGCATGTTGATTTCTACCTATATTCCAAAGCACCCGAAGGCCAGACAAGGAATAATGGATGGAAACTGATGGAGAGATTCAACCTGGAAATAAGGAGGAATTTTCTGACAGTGAAGAACAATCAACCAATGGAACAGAAGTTGCCTTCAGAAGTTGTGGGAGCTTCATCACTGGAGGCTTTCAAGAAGAGATTGGATTGCCATTTGTCAGAAATGGTGTAGGATCTGCTGCTTGGGCAGGGGTTTGGACTAGATGACCTTAAAGGTCCCTTCCAACTCTGTTAATCTAATCTAATCTTATCAAGGAAGCCACTACCTAGGGATGCGTTTTCAACTGTGTGTCAACTTTGAAACGGATCCATGCTGCTGCAGCCATTTTTTCATTTCTCAGCTTGCAAAACAGTATGGGGGGAGGGAGACGTTTGGAATGTCAGACCAGACAATAACAACAGATCGTCCCATGCAGAGGTAGGTTCCTCCCGGTTCGCACCATTTTGCCCGAACCGGTAGTGACCTGCTGGTGACATCACGGTGACGTCACAGAACCAGTTCTGTCGGTGCTGGTCCGTGGGCGCCGCCATCTCTTTTTTTGGATTTTTTTTGGATTTTTTTTAAAAAAAATTTCCAGTTGTTTTCCTTCTGCGCATGTGCAGAAGCCGAGTTTCCAGCACTGTGCATGCCATCTTGTTTTCAGCTTTTTTTGGGGGGGGGGATTTTTTAAAAAAAATTTTTTAAAAAATTCCCGGGTTTTTTTTCCTTCTGCGCATGCGCAGAAGCCGAGTTTCCGGCACTGTGCATGCGTCACCATCTTGTTTTCGGCTTTCTTTCTTTTCTTTTCTTTTTTTTTTGGATTTTTTTTTTTTTATCTTTTGGAATTTTTTTCTGGGTTTTTTTTCTTCTGTGCATGCGTAGAAGCTGAGTTTCCGGCACTGCACATGCATCACCATCTTCTTTTTGGGGGGTTTTTTGGATTTTTTTTGGATTTTTTGGCACTGCCCAAGCGAACCGGCAGCGAGATAAGTTAGAACCTACCCCTGGTCCCATGGGAAGGTCACCTCAACAAGTGCTGGCCAGAGACTTGAAGGAGTTACCCAGGAGATGCCAGAACACCTAATTGGACAATGTGACCTGTGACAAGGAGGGAGGGGAATATCTATTCTTTAATTATACGAAAACTGCAGGAAATAGCTAGAGTTGGTTTTGCTTTCACGTGTGCTGAAATGATGTACTCAATAAAGTTGTTCTTAGAGATCTGATCGTCTCGATTTGCTGGCTTGGTTGGCTTCGTCAGTTGGAACCTTGACACTGTGTTTCAAGCTGATGACGGAGCATAAAGGGACCTCAAAGAATGCTCCTTCAGTGATCCAAGTGGCCACACCAGTGGTGGTCCACTGGAGGAGAAATCAGGCTGAATTTTCACCCCTCCTTTTTCCAACAGAGACACGCATCCTCTTCCAAACCAAAGGTCTCACTTGCCTTTAAGCCGCATGTTGTGGGCTGCACTTCCAAAACCCGTGAAAAGGGCCGGGGGCGGGGGAGGGAATAAACATGATTTCATTAAATTGACTTTTAGCTAATGTTAAATATAATTCATAGGATTCCTCTCCAGTACTTTCTGTTGAATGACTCCCCCTCTCTGGCCCTATTACAACATGGCAATTGGATAAAGATTTCTAGACATTTTGTGATTCTATTTAGGGCAGCCTGGCCAACTTTCAAAGGATATAACGGTATGTGCAAATGACCTCAGGAGACAGGACAATGGTCTGCCAGCCTTATCAGCCTTACCAACTGGGCAGGAAACATAGCAGATCAGCCAATTCTGCTTTATTGTAAAGCTTACATTAACAGAATTTTGCAAGTCTCCTGCCATCTCCTGTGCAGCCTAAGAACTTAAGGGGGGTCCCTCCTGAGCCTCTTGCTCTGCCAATGATGCAACTGTGGGCTCTGCTCTCTCTTATCTGATCATTCACTAGTCAGTTTCCCTTCACCCAGTTTCCCAAGATCATTCCCACATACCATTACAGGGTCAGATGAGCGGCGAGCGGGCGAGCGGCGAGCGGGCAGGCGGGGTGAGCGGCGAGTGGGAGAATGGGGGGGGGGGAAGAGTGGCGGGTGGGGGAGAGTGGCGACCAGGCGACCAGGCGGGGCCGGGGCCAGCCAGAGGTGGTATTTGCCAGTTCGGCGAACCAGTTAAAATTTCCGCTACCGTTTCGTGCGAACCGGCCCGAACCGGCTGAATACCACCTCTGGAAGGGACCCTCCCTGGTGTCTTGGACTGTAAATGTAAATGAAAGAGAAGTACTTTCCGGTTTGCAAGATTCTGTCGATGTAACTTTACAATAAAAATAGCACTACTACCGCTGGGTGTTCTTCTTGTCTGGACTACCTTGCAAGACTGTCAAAGCATATAGGTTTCTACTCCCAGAGTTCTTAGCAAGGGCCATATTGGCTGGGGAATTCGAGGAGCTGAGCTCTGCACATTCGAAAGCTGGCTAGGTTGGGAAACACTGAACTAGGGGATGCAAACACAACTCCGATGACGCACGGAACAAAGTGAGGTTGTAACAATGCAGTAGAGCCACAGAAGTCAGCCTCCTCTGAGACAGCCATGCCTTCCCTGAATTAACTGCACCAGGAGCAGAAACTTGGCAGAGCTATAACTTATGGAGATAGGTTTCACTCCTTGCTCTTTCTTTTGAAGGGAGACAACCCTGGAATTTACTTTCCTGCCAGAGCACAGCAGCAGCTCCCAGGTGGCAAACATGTGTCCTCTGCACCAGCCAGAAAGTGACCGTGGTAAGAATTACTACTCCAATTTATATATGGCCTGCTGTGCAAGCTTAGGAAAAACAGCAGTGTATAAATATACCATGTTGCATTATTATCGCTTGAATGTTCTATTTCCTTTGATTTATACAGAGTTCCTGGAATTAATTCCCCTCACTTGATTGCCAAACAGCCTCAAAACTGACACAACATGAATAACAGTTTAATCTCTGTATAGCCTGTGCCGGATTCTCTTTGCACTTTAATTGTGAAGGTGCTGCCTCTCGTTACCCCTGGATTATTCAGGGGAAGCATCTGTCTTGATTGAAGACTTCTTTTATGTCCGTCACGGGAGAGTCTTGCCAAAGAAGGGACTTGCCAACTCATTCCTGGGCCTTGAGACAAAACCCCCCCCCCATAATTATTTATCAAATCCAGGAAAAATGCAGGGCATTTTTCTGTGGAAGGAAGGAAAGTGTTTGTGGTTTCAAACAGTAGCTCTACTTGGTGAAGTATCACTAAAATCATTAGCATTTCTGTGAAGACAAATATTTATTTTTATTTATTTATTAATCAAATTTATATGGCTGTCCATCTCACGGAAAGTGACTCTAGGCAGAGTACAGCAATCCAATAAAACAATAAATGTAAAAGAATCACTGCCTAAACCCATATATGGAACGTTAAAAACATAAAACCAGAACTAAGCAAGAAGAGAAAATAGTAGACGGAGGGAAGTGAATAATAAGGGAGCCACTTCACGAGTCCACCAGGGCTGCTGGCATAACCGGGTCTTGAGACCTTAGAAAGCTCAGAAGTGATATGAGGCTGATCTCATCTCTGGAGGGAGAAAGTCCTACAATGCAGGTGCCAGAGCAGAAAAATAGCCCCCCCCCTCCAAACACACACACTCAGGGTCCACCAAATGTAGCTCCTTAGACAACGGAATCCTACAACATGCCCATTCTGTTGGATCTAGTCAGGTGGACAGATAACATCGGGAAGAGACAATCCCTTAAATCACGAGTCCCCAACCTCCCCGGGACACAACCCGATACTGGGCCGTGACCCATTCAGAACACGGCCACGCAAGGACAGGTGAGAGCGTGCGCATAGCTCCATTTGAAACTTGTCTGCCTGTGTGAAGCTCCATTTGTACAAGGGACGGGTGCACCTGCCACTTGCACAAATGGAACTTTATGCACGCATGTGAGGGCCCACTGCTCACGCAAATGGAGCTGCACATGCAAGCATGCACAATTGCACACCTGCTGCTCGCACGCAGCCATTTCTTCTCTCTCCCCCCCCCCGCTGGTCCGCAAAGCCAGAAAGGTTGGGGACCACTGCCTTAAATAACCCGGTCCCATGCCTTTTAGGGCTTTAAAGGTCAACAATGGCACC
Organism: Thermophis baileyi; assembly: GCA_003457575.1. Classification (NCBI taxonomy): domain Eukaryota; kingdom Metazoa; phylum Chordata; class Lepidosauria; order Squamata; family Dipsadidae; genus Thermophis; species Thermophis baileyi. The sequence continues at coordinate 67,752 of QLTV01003961.1, forward strand.
TTGAATTGGACCTAGAAACAAACTGGTAACAACAAACTTGTGCAGCAAAGATGTAACATGCACTCTACTGAAAACACAGAGGCATGCTGCTGTATTTTGCACCAGCTGAAGTTTCCGAACACTCTTCAAGGGCAGCTCCGTGCAGAGCTCATTGCAATAGTTTAACTGGGAGGCGGGCAGGATATGAGCGACTGTCCCTTGTAGGGCCCCTTGATCCAGGAACGGGCATAACTGGTGCACAGTATAAGTTGTGCAAAGGCCTCCCCAGTTGTGACCGCTACCTGCTTCTCAAGCAGGAGCCGTGAATCTAGGACAGGGGTGTCAAATTCGATTTCACTGAGGGATGCATCAGGGTTGTGTTTGACCGGGGGGGGCGTGGCCAAGGTGCGCGTGGCCAGCTTGATGTCACTCGTGTCGGGGGCGCCTGTGGTGGCCCGAGCACTCTGCCAGCGAAAACGGGCTCCCGAGCTCCATTTTCGGCTGTGACAGCCTCCTGCAACCCTCTGCCAGCAAAAACGGAGCTCGGGAGGAGGGCCACATGCAGCCCTCACGAGCTCCGTTTTCACTGGCAGAGGCACCACGGGCTGGTCCTTCACTGTTGCTAGGGCGGCCCCACAGGCCAGATCTAAGCACCCCACGGACCGGATTCGGCCCCTGGGCCTTGAGTTTGACACCCCTGATGTAGGAGGAGACCCGGGTTATGCATAGATTCTGTTGTCACAGCCTTCAGACACTGGGATAGGATGTCCACAGAATTGCTTAATTTGCAGAGTATCATTAGCATACTGATAATACTTTAGCCCACAGTGATGGATGAGTTCACTCAGCAGTCTCACTTGGAGGTTAAATAGGAGCACCAACCCCTCCGGTAGCCCACATAGGAGGGATTGAAGGCAAGATCTCTCCTTCCCTATCACCACCAAGTAGAATTGACCCTGGACAAAAGAGGTGAACCAGAACAATACCATGCCGCAAGAATTCATATCATCCTAAACTGTAGTTTTAACTCTGATGTGATCAAGTTCTTCACTTGTAGAAGCATGTTTCTGATGGTAACTGATGACCTCTTTTAGGAGCAAAAGTTCTAGCCAGGTTCCCAGCAATCAGTCAAATCTGATCTTCATTCATACATATGAGATGTTGACCGTGAGAACTTTATCATCCTGGTAGTTATTTAAGAGAGGAGCTAATTGCTGTGCAGAGCCAGAGAGCCAGTGAGTGTACTACATTGCATCAGTAAGAGGAACAGAATCATGCCTGGAACTCTGATTCCTGGGATATTGAGGGAGGAATCAGATAATGATCTTCTGATTTCGCTCTGGGAAATCCATCTCTTGTGAGCTGAGAAATCAAAATCTTTTTTTTACACTCAGCTGGCAAAAACTTGGCAAGGGCATGGGTGTAGATGGGTGGGTGGAAGGATGGATGGATGGAAATTATATGCCTCCCCAATTGTCACTTATTCTGAGTGGCTTTACATAACCTATACGTTTAAAACTATTCATTTATCAACTTAGTTTATTAATATTAAACAACACGGCCATCTAAACCACAATTCTGTACTGAGCAATTAAAAACAACCTCCATTAAAACAAAATTCCATACTACAAGAATGACAACAATCTCAGCATGATTTTTCCTCCCCCACAACCCTCAAGACCTATTGAAAGCCACATTTTGATGGATTTCCTAAGAACAAGTAGGGTTGCACCATATGGATCCCAGAAGGGTTACTGTTCCAGAAATGATAGGCAGTGATTGAGAAGACCCTCCTCCAAAGCTGGAGTCCAGTTATCACAGGAGATGTGCTCAGGTTCTGCAAGGCGTCTCTCAAAGGTCCAAGCTCCGGACCAACACCAGTAGGAAACAACACCACACGCTGGAATACAAACTGGGTTTATTCAGCCGGACTCCGGCACACATTGAGGTCAATCAGCAGCAAAACAGCAGTCAGCAAAGTCTGAGTTAGCCAAGTCTGTGTGATGCAAAGTCAGCGCTGGGAGCGTCCGCCTCACAGCACTCTTAAATAGGCGAGCCATGCCTTCCCTGTGCGCAGGGCTCGCCTGATGACGGTCACGCACCGCTAATGAGCTGACTGATGACTGTCATGCCCAGCTGATAATCGGACCAGCACAGCAACTCCGGCGCGGGCCACGCCTCCATGGGCCACGCCTCCACACAGCATGGAGCTCCGCGTCAGCCTGAAACAGCTGATTGGCGTGGCTTCCTCTCGGCCACGCCTCTGCGCCTCGCAGTTGATCTCTGGGGACCGCCGCGGGGCTGCCGGGCCGGGCCGGGTCTCCTGGGTCCTGCTGTAGCTGTTCTGACACCCCCCATCACCAGTGCGTTTTCCCCCCATCACCCAGGCTCCTGCCCGCCCTATTGTGATAAGCCCGAGTCGCGGCTTGACAGCATCCTCTTGAGAAGTTGGGGCTATGAGTACCCGCATCCAAGTACATGTTCAGCATTGCAGAGCGGAATTTTAAAAAGTCAGGTTTGGGACTGTAATTCCATAGTCATGGCCACCATTTTGACTTTTTTGACCCCCCCTGGAGGTGTCCTTACTCAGGAACAGCAACAAAGAATACCTTAAAAATACGATGTCAGTTTAAAACAGGGGAAACGGTGGGAGAAATTAAGTCCAATTTTGAAAGAAGATTCCTTTTTTTCCCTTAGTCATATACAGGTAGTCCTCGAGTTACGACCACAATTGAGCCCAAAATTTATGTTGCTAAGTGAAACATTTGTTAAATGAGTTTTGCCCCATGTTACGACTTTTCTTGCCACGTTTGTTAAGTGAATCACTGCAGCTGTTAAATTAGTAATGCAGGTTGTTAAGTGAATCTGGCTTTCCCATTGACTTTGCTGGTCAGAAGGTCACAAAATGTGATCAAAGGATTCCGGGACACTGCAACCGTCATAAATGTGAGTCCGTTGTCAAGCATCCCAATGTAAATCATGTGACCATGAGGATGCTGTGATGATCATAAGTGTGAAAAATGGTCATAAGTCACTTTGTCAGTGCCGTTGTAACTTTGAACGGTCACTAAGTGAACTGTTGTAAGTCGAGGACTAACTGTACTCTACAAGACGCCACAGAAACTTGTGGCCACTCAGCTTGTACAAGGAAGTAGTTTAATCTCTGCCTGTTTCACACAGAACTGTTTCCCCTTTCAAGATCTTGCTGGTTCAGCAGAACCTCATCTATTTTCAGATTCAGCGGCATCAGCCACAAGGAAAATGGTTTGACTTGTCAGGGCCCCAAAACAGAACACTGGAATCAAAATAAGATAATGACAGTTGTTCCTTGGCCTTTTCCAAAACTAGCTTGAACTTCTAGCATTTTCCTTTCTATGTAGAGCTCTAATTGGTGTCAGATGATCTTAAGCATTATTTTGCTTAATGTGTGAAATTAAAGATATATATTATAAGATAGTTTGCACACTCTAGTTAAGTCTCGTTTCTTTAGTATCGGTATGTAGATTAACCTCAAATTGGTTGGTGACTCCAGATTTGCTGACATGGTTTGTTTGGAACTTTGACTGACTCTTCTTCCGTTGCTTGCCATATTTCTGGGGGTATTCCATCAATTTCTTCCAATAGCCTTCCAATTTGGTTAAGATCTGAATGCTGATTTGATTTCATCTTCTAATACTAGAGGTTCTTCTAAGGAAGGAATATCTTCAGAGGCATCCTGGTTGTTGTACACTTTTTCAGTTTTTGATCTTCTTAGAACTATCTGTCCATTGATGCCCTTTGGCTACCAGTTTCATTTTGGAACCTCTTTCTCAGCTCAGACATTTTTGGAAGATTTTCCTTGTTTTTCATATATGTTTCCATTTTCAGTCTTAATTGATGTCTTTGTCATTGTCACCAGGGGTGGGTTCCACTTACCTTCCCTACCGGTTCACATTGCGACAGAAGTGCACATTTTGCATCATGACGTGGAAATGACCCTCTGCGCATGCGCAGAGGGTTCTTTTTACAGCCGTGGTGACTGGAGAACCGGTTCGAGGTCGTGGACAGCCGGCCATCGCTGCCAGTTCGGCGAGCGGATGCAAATTTCCGCTACTGGTACTGTCTTCCTATATTTGGTTGCCTGCTTGCTTTAGCTGGGCAGCTGGCATGTTCTTCACAGTCATCTTCAGCAAGTCACCTCCAGCAGGTGACTTTGCTGGGAATATATAACTCTTGGCATACACTCCAAATCTTACTCACTCATCACTCCCAGGAATCTCTCCTTGCTCCAATGAGGCAGCACAGCAGGACTTGGGATGGACAGGAACTCATTAGAAAAAGTAAAAATGGAAAAAGAAAAATCACATTAATGACAAAAATTAACCTCCCATTTCAGGGGGTCCAAAGTATGATGCATAAAATCAAGATGGCGACTATAACTGCCAAAGCTTCAATCTTGACTTTTAAAATTTATTCTTCACTATGTCTTTATTCCCCCCCCCTTATTATTGGTTACCTCTTTCTGCACTTTGCATAAAGTTACTTAAATCAGAACAGAATAGCATGATAAACATGCATGATGTATAAAGATAATGTCAGCCAGCAGATCAGTTAAATTTTATGATGGTGAATGATGAGAAATCCAATAAAATAAATAAAACCTGATACAAAAGAAAACCACAGCTAGCATTTTTACTGACTGGTGAAGATGGAAGATCCGTTTGGTTTTTTCAGACTTAAGGATAAAGATGGATGACATGCTGGAGAAGCGAAGAGGAGATGAGTCCAAGCAAGTGAAGAAGGCAACGATGAATTAAATCACAAGGGATAAGAATATTTCTATAATAAATATCTCAACAGGGAAGATTTTCCCAGTTGCCATTGTTAACCGAGAATAACAATGGCAATTGGATTATTAAGCCTTGTGTGGCCAGCAGCTGCTTTGTGAAGGGTCAAACCAGGCATGTTTGGTCAGAAGCCATAGCAAGAAGATGGCGAAGGTCATCTAGGACAGCAGGGGCTGAAAAGTGCAAGGCAGCAAAAGGACATTGATGGGAGGGAAATAGGTAGGTGGGGGAAGTTGTGGTGCAGGCCAGTGGCTAAGTGCCTGAATTGTGATCACCTGATCTTGGGAGGGGTGTGTGTGTGATGCAATGGCTGTAACTTTGGGAACCAGTCATAAGTTCCTACATTCAGCACTGCTGTAACTTTGAACAGCTGCCAAATGGTTGTAACTCAAGGACTACCTTTAAGATAGGCACAAAGGCAGTACATAAAATACAAATCCCGTACCATTCCAGACAAATGGCTATCCAACCTCTTCTTGAAAACCTCAACTGTAGGAGACCCACAACTTCTGAAGGCAAGTTGTTCCACTGAATGATTGTTTTCATTGTCAGCAAATTTCTCCTTAATTCTGGGTTGGATCTCTCTTTAATGACCTTCCTGTCAGATCCCAAAGAGTGATCGTGCCATTCAGTTGAGAGAAGGGGGGCCTTGGGTTTGATTTATTAGCATTGCCTGTGTCAATGGACGATTTACAATCCATGCCCAGGGCCAAACATCCTGAGATCTCTTCACTTTTGGAGAAGGTTTATGAGGGGCAATGTGGGATGTTTCACTTCAGTGGATAACAGAAGATGGTCAGAGAAATGTATGTTTATCCGGTTCCCAGAGCAGTTGATAAAGAAAACATTTTCACACTTGTGTATTGGCTAGAATCTGCATTCTGGCTAATGGGAGGGGACTCTACTGCTTTAACTCTACCTGCGTCGCCTAAGGGTATTCAGACGTTGCTTTGAATGGACTGCTTTCACTTCTGCTTAATAAAAAATCCTTTTGAAGGACATTGGCTCAGAAGTTCTCGCTTTC
>QLTV01003961.1:76921-115456 GCA_003457575.1 Thermophis baileyi
ACCAAAGAGTGATCGTGCCATTCAGTTGATAGAAGGGGGGACCTTGGGTTTGAGTTATGAGCATTGCCTGTGTCAATGGACGATTTACAATCCATGCCCAGGCGCCAAACATCCTGAGATCTCTTCACTTTTGGAGAAGGTTTATGAGGGGCAATGTGGGATGTTTCACTTCAGTGGATAACAGAAGATGGTCAGAGAAATGTATGTTTATCCGGTTCCCAGAGCAGTTGATAAAGAAAACATTTTCACACTTGTGTATTGGCTAGAATCTGCATTCTGGCTAATGGGAGGGGTCTCTACTGCTTTAACTCTACCTGCGTTGCCTAAGGGTATTCAGACGTTGCTTTGAATGGACTGCTTTCACTTCTGCTTAATAAAAGATCCTTTTGAACTACATTGGCTCAGAAGTTCTCGCTTTCTTAAGTTAGACGGAGAAGTTAAGTTAGACGGAGAAGTTCTTAGAACTTAGAAAACTTTATTGTCACTTTAAATGTACACTAATCGGCATACATTACAATGAAATTTCGTTGCATACAGTTCTCAAAGGGCCACCACCTCCAATATACACACATAAACATGACAAACATATAAATAAATAAATTAGAAATTATGCATAGACCCACATATATTATATTACACATAGAAACAACACAGTCTAGTTCGGAGGTGTACATGTACATGGTGAGAAAAACAAATCTTGTGAGTTTACCAGATGGATGGCATAGGGAACAAAGCTGTTACAGAATCTGGTAGTCCTGCTAGAAATTCTTGTCCTGACCCCAGATGCTTTGGAGAATAGGTTGATCCTTTCCTCTCAGTGACAGACTGCTATCATATCACCCACAGTCCTTCTCTTTGTTAGACTAAACATACCCATTTCCTGCAACCATTCTTCATATGTTTTGGCCTCCAGCCTCTAATCTACTTTGTTTCTCTTCTTTGCACTCTTTCTATAAGCAAAAATATAAGCAAAGTTATAACTAAAAACCAACATGGATTTGTCAAAAACATCATGCCAAACAAATCTTATTTCATTCATTGACAAAGTGACAAAATTGGTGAACCAGCGAAATGCTATGGACTATATTTGGATTTCAATAAGGCATTTGACAAAGTAGACCACAACCTACTTCTTCTATCTGGTGCTGATGCTGTCTATCCCACGTTTTTCTAACTTACTAAATTAGAAAAATGTGGGATAGAGGGCATCACCACCAGATGGATTTGTAACGGGCTGACAAACTGCACTCATCGTGTAGTCTTAAGGGAACTACATCTACATAGAGGAAAATAAATAGTGGGGCACCCCAAAGTTCTGTCTTAGGCCCAGTACTCTTAATATCTTCATAAACAATTTAGATGAAAGAATAGAAGGGGAACTCATCAAATCTGCAGACGATACCAAGCTGGCAGGAATAGTCAACACTCCAGAAGATAGGCTCAAGACCCTCAAGGAGGATCAGGCTCAAGACCCTCAAGGAGGATCTTGATAGACGTGAACACTGAACCCTAAGAAAATGAAATTCAATGATGAAAAAAGTAAAGTTCTACATTTAGGCAAGAAAAACCAAATGTACAGATTAGATGGAACTTGGCTCAATAGCAGTAACTGCGAGAGGGATCTTGGAATTCTAGTGGACAATCACTTAAATACAAGCCAGCAGTGTGCTGCAGCCACCCAAAAAGCCAATGCAATCCTAGAGGGATAGAATCAAGATTACATGAAGTGTTAGTATCATTTCATAATGCCTTGTTAAGATCACACTTGGAATACTGCATTCAGTTTTGGTCGCCACAATACAAAAAAGATGTTGAGACTCTGGAAAGAGTGCAGAGAAGAGCAACAAAGATGATTAGTGGGCTGGAGGATAAAACATACAAAGAACCGTTGCAGGAATTGGATATGGTTAGTTTAATGAAAGGAAGGACTAAGAGTGACATGATAGCAGTGTTCCAATATCTGAGGGGTTGCCACAAAGAAGAGGGGGTCAACCTATTCTCCAAAGGACCTGAACGCAGGACAGGAAACAATGGATGGAAACTAATCAAGGAGAGAAGCAACCTAGAACTAAGGAGAAATTTTCTAATGGTGAGAGCTATTAACCAATGGAACAAGCCTTCCGAAGTTGTGGATGCTCCATCACTGGAGGCCTTTAAGAAGAGACTGGACAGTCATTTGTCTGGAATGGTATAGGGCAGGGTGTCAAACTCACGGCCCGTGGGCCAGATGCGTCACGCACTGGCCAGGCCCGCCCATCCCCATTTTAGCCAAGGGGGAAAAAGTGGTGATACATCACATGACGACAATGTGACAATGCGAGTTTGACACCCCTGGTATAGGGTGTCCTGCTCAAGCAGGGGGCTGGACCTCCAATTCTGTTGTTCTGTTCCAGGAATTCAGCAACTTTTTTTTTGCTATTCTGGTGAGGATTGGACGCAATATTTCAAATATGGTCTTTTCAGTACATTATAAAGCAGTACTAGCACTTCAGTCTAGGACTGCAATTTTAAATACTTAATATTATTATTTTATAATATTGCAAAATACTGTATTTAAAGTGGAAAGGAGTCCTCTGGAATGGGGGTGGGGGGAGGCTGTAACAAGTTTGACTGACTGACTGACTGACTAAATAAATAAATAAATAAATAAATAAATAAATAAATAAATAAATAAATAAATAAATAAATAAATAAATAAATAAATAAATAAATAAATAAATAAATAAATAAATAAATAAATTCCTTCCTTCCTTCCTTCCTTCCTCCCTTCCTGCTAGGGAAGGATGGAAGGGCTGCCTGCTCAGGGCTGCCCGTTGAGGTGTCCCAAGGAGACCCCCAAGGCTGGAGAGCGGCCTATCGCCCCCTCAGCCACGGTTCAGACGTCCGGACTTCAACTCCCAGAATTCTCCTCGCAGCAATCCGGCTGGAGAATCCTGGGAGTTGGAGTCTCCGGCGGTGAGCGCCCCCCCCAATTTGCGCGCGCAGGCCGGGCGCGCCTCCGGGCGGGGCCGCCCCTTTTCTACGCGGCGCCGGGGCTGCGCGGCCTCAGCTGACAAGCGGGCCTCCCGGGTGCATCATGGCTGAGTCCCTGCGGTAAGGCGAGGCTGGGGCGGCCGGACTTGGCGGCAGGGAGAAGCGGGGCTTGCAAGCCGCCTGGTCGCGGCGCCGTCCGGAGAGCTGAGCCGCGCTCCGGGCTGGGGATGATGGGTAAAGCCGAGCGCCTGCGGGTCGGGTCGCTGGGCTGCTGCTTGGTTTGGCCCCGCCAGCCCCGAGGCTCCCCGGGCGAGTGGCAGCTTGGCTGGCCGGCAGACCCGGGCGTGGGGGGTCTTCGCCCCTGAAGGCCGGTGCTGGAGGGGTTTTCCTTTCTGGGGTGGTCGCACCTCCCGCCTCGCCCTTCGCCGGAAGGAGAGCTCCTTCCCAGCCCCAGGTCCTCGACTTACGGCCACAATGGAGCCCAGAATTTCTGTTGCTGAGTGAGAAATTTAAGTGAGTTTCGCCCCATTTGACGACCTGCCTTGCCACCGTTGTTAAATGAATAGCTGCCAGTTGTTAAGTTAGTCACACGGTTGTCTATGGAGATTCTCCGTCCTCCAGGTCGTGGTTGCCCCAAAGGTGCTTTTTTTCCAAGAGGCAACTGGACTTTCTGGTTTTTGCTTTTGAGGACGTTTTGCTTCTCATCCGAGAAGCTTCTTCAGCTCTGACTGGAAGGTGGATTGACTGACTGAATCCTCCCCTTCCCCACCATCCAGTCAGAGCTGAAGAAGCTTCTTGGATGAGAAGCAAAACGTCTTCAAAGAAAAACCAAGAAAGTCCAGTTGCCTCTTGGAAAAAGCACCTTTGGAATAGTCACACTGTTGTTAAGTGAATCGGGCTTCCTTCCCCATGGACTTTGCTCGTCAGAAGGTCGCAAAAGGGGATCACCTGGGACACGGCGACCATCATAAATGTGAATCAGTTGTCAGGCATCCGAATGTAAATCATATGACCACGGGGATGCTGCAATGGTCATAAAGTGTGAAACATGGCCATGTCATTTTTTTCAGTGCCGTTGTAACTTTGAATGGTCACTACTGTTGTAAGTCGAGGACTACCTGTACAGGAGTGAAATCTTATTGGCAACTTTCAAACAGGACCTGCCTGTCTGTCTTGTGGGATGAGTTTAGGATTCAGTGTGTGGTGCAATTCTCACCACTTTGTTATTTAATTGTTAATTTTAATTGTTATAATGATTTTCATATTTTTATTGCATTGTAAACTGCCGTGAGTAATTTTGGATAGCAAAATGGGCATCATATAAATTTAATAAATAAATGCCATATAAACTATTTTCTAAGGTAGTGTTTCTTAAACGTTTTGCCCTCAGGACTTCTTGGCACTTTTAAAACTTTTGAGGAGGGCCCCAAAAGAACTTTTATTTATATGGGGTATATTTATCAACATTTACCATATTAAAAATCAAAATGGACAGATTCATAGAATATTTATGTATTGAATTGTGTAAAAACATTTAAATATTTAGTTCACTAGGTATTAATGTAGGTAATAACGTATTTTTTTCTTGAAAAACCCTGTACTTTTAACGAAAAAATAAGTGGCATTGCTTTAAATTTTTACAAATATCATTAATAAATAATTTTGACTATGCAGTCCCCGGTGAGGGACTTGGGTGACCCCTCCCCATGTCCTCTGAACACACTTTAGGAAAACTCTGCTATGGATTCAGAAAGGGCCTCTTGTTATATATAATTAAGGCTTTAATTTTCTTACCTTAAATCCACTTAAAGGTTTTAGAGAGCCCCTAACTATCCGAGCCTTGCTTCCATGGGAAATTTGGGGCGTGTCTTTTATAAAATGTTGGTGAACAAGTTTTGTACAGGAGTGCGTCAGGGTTGAGCCCTTTCTCCCTTACCTAGAGGGATTATGCAGGGAGAGGGGGTTGACATGTGACCTTGACACTAAAAGCTGGGGTGCTTCCTTGCTGTCAGAACTCCCCATATGGATATTGTTGAATGTGTTTTGAACTGGGGTGATTCTGCAATGGGGAAACCACAACCGCAGGTCAACATTTTATAAGGCCCTTCAAAAACCTCTGGAGCAGTCCCTGAGGTTCCCTGCTTAGAAAATCGGAGCAAAAATAGCCATTAATGGGTAGGTAGTAAATACCTTTTGGCCCCTTGGAAAGGAAAGAAAGCTGGGCCAGAGGTCTGTGGGATGAGAAATTGTTGTGTTTCCACTTGTGAGTGATAGGCTGTATATGTACACGCTCTGTGCACTATTGATTGCAAGTAAGGGATAAATCTCTGTCATTTAGGCTTATCCTTCAGGGTAGCACACCCATTACCCTTTGTGCTGTTTTTTTGTGCAAACTGACAGCTGATGTACACACGCACAATTACACTTGGCTACCTGCACAGCGCTTGTCTCTTCGATTCTCTTACTGGTACTGAGAACTTTTGACTTCTTCTCTGATCTGGACCAGGGCAAGATCCTGCAACTCAGCACAATTCTTATCTTGCTTTCCCTGCTTTTCCCTCTTGCTTTAGTCAAGAAATTGTGCTGGGTGTCTCAGGCTTCTGGCGGTGCTTCTCTGGGAGCCTGCAAAACTCCTTATGGTTACGGTTCATGCTGCAGTGTGCTTTCCTGCCATTTTGAGGCTGGATATTTATGAAAATACCCTGTTTCCTATCCCAAAAATAAGCCCTAGCACAGTGATGGTGAACCTTTTCGGCACTCGTCACGTGGAAATGTCGGGGTCGCGCTCCGGAAAAGCCGAACTTCCGGGTTCTAGCGTGCATGTGCGCACAACGATCAGCTGGCCGGCGTGCATGCACAGGCCGGTTTTTGGCACTGCTGCGCACGCGAAGGGACCCCGCTCTGGAAAAGCCGAACTTCCGGGTTCTGGCGCGCATGCGCACCTGACAATCAGCTGGCCGGCACGCATTCGCGCACCAGTTTTCGGCACTGCCGCGCGTGTGAAGGACAGCTGATTGTCGCACGCGCATGCGCACCAGAAACCCAGAAGACAAACAGGAAAGGCCATGCATGCCGGGCGATATGGCTTTGCGTGCCACTTTGGGCATGCGTGCCATAGGTTTGCCATCACGGCCCTAGCATGTTTTTACGCATGTGCCATAAGCCCTATCCCCAAAATAAGCCCTACTTAAGCGCCTGCGCAGCCACCCGCCCGCCCATTCCGTCTGGTGGCTTGCAGTGCCGCCGACACGAGGTGAGGCAAGGGGGGTGGAGCTTTCCCACGCATCCCGCATCGGCTTACCTCAGGGTCCCCGCAGCCAAGCCATCCATGCCCTGACAACTGCCTCATGACTGCGACACTGGCACATCCATCGGCCTCCTGCTCCGTTGTGGCGACGAGCAAGCAGAAGAAGTGGGCCAGCAGCCACGTGGGGTCCTGCTGGATGGGGCTGCTGGAGCCGCCGCGAGGCGAGGCAGGTGTCAGGGCATGGGTGGCATGGTTGTGGGGGCCCTGAGGTAAGCCAGTGCAAGGCACGTGGGGCAGCTCCATCCCCTCACCTCGCAGCGGTGGCACTGGCATGCTGCGCAGCCTCCTGCCCCGCTATGAGCAAAGAAGAAGAAGTGGGCCTCCCGTACATGGAAAAAAAATTAAGACATCCCCGAAAATAAGCCCTAGTGCTTATTTTGGAGCCCACATACTATGTTCCCCATGTTTCGGGGAAACATGGTAGTATGTGAGCCATACGATGCCCAAGAAACAGCTTAAAAACAAAACCATAAGGGGGAAGAGAGGAAAATCTTGACTCTAATCATGTGTTAATTGCATACTCACAACTTTGCAGCTTTGTCCAGTTTGCTCTGTCCAGCCTGTTCCTATAGGAGCTGGAAGGGGGTGGGGTGGGGCTTGGTGCCACATGGGAACTGTTGGACTTGATGTGTCCAGGAACAGAGATCTCCTTGTGCCTCTTTTTCGCCACTTGCGAACATGAGTCCTGTAACACATTCTTCCAGGAAACGGGGAGATCTCAGGTGTGGTGGTGGCCTTTTGGGTTTCACTCCCAGGTGCAAGAGCCCCAACTCTGCAACTTGCTTTGGGTAAGCCTCTGCAGCTCTAGGCAGGAGGTCTTGGGAAAGAGGGAGATTTGGGGAAGACAGGTGACCAGGAAGCCACGTACTCAAGCCTGAATCCCATTAAGTTCAAGTATTTATTATTATTATTTATTAAATTTGTATGCCGCCCAACTCCCAAGGGACTCTGGGCGGCTCACAAGTAGTAGTGTATATTGGAGGTGGTGACCCTTTGAGATCTGTATGCGACGAAATTTCATTTTAATGCATGCCGATTAATGTACATATAAAGTGACAATAAAGTTATTCTAAGTCTAGTAGAGTTTAGAGAAAAGAAGCCAATTGTAGCAGCTTGTGAAATGCAGCACAATAGTGTTTCTCAGCCAGGAACTGCTGCCTTCTTTATAGTTTTATCTCTTTGGGTACAGGTAGTCCTAGACTTAACAATGGTTCATTTAGTGACGGTTTGAAGTTACAAGGGCACTGAAAAAGTGACTTATGGCCATTTTCACACTTATGACGATTACAGCACTGCCATGGTCACGGGATCCAAATTCAGACCCTTGGCAACTGAATCATATTTAGGAAGGTTGCCGGATCACGTGATCCCCTTCTGAGACCTCCTGACAAACAGAATCAACGGGGGAGCCAGATTCACTTAACAACCGTGTTACTAACTTAACAACTGCAGTGATTCACTTAACAACTGTGGCAAGAAAGGTTGCAAAATGGGGCAAAATTCACTCAACAAGTGTCTCACTTAGCAACAGAAATTTTGGGCTCAATTGTGGTTTAAGTCAAGGACTATCTGTACTTTTCAAGATTTAAGAAACAAATGTTTTTGGGATGCCAAGTAGGCAGGGTATTTTTTTATTTTTAATTGTCCTGTATAAAAGATGTTCCTTCTATTTGAACTGAATTCTTCAGCTTTACATGAAGAGTACATGCACCGTGGTGGCACAGTGGTTAGAATGCAGTATAGCAGGTTAACTCACTGCTAACTCCAGGAGTTCGATCCTGACCGGCTCAAGGTTGACTCATCCTTCCATCCTTCCAAGGTCGGTAAAATGAGGACCCAGATTATTGAGGACAATATGCTGACTCTGTAAACCGCTTAGAGAGGGCTGTAAAACACTGTGAAGCGGTATATAAGTCTAAGTGCTATTGCTAAGAGTCCAGGATCCTTATAAACATTGTTGATAAAGGTTAGCAGCACTGACCTCAACAATCCTTAAAAATTTCCAGGTAGTCTGTTACATGTAGTGTCATAAATGCATATTATATTCACATCTAGGATTTACAAAGTCTGAGCGAGCACAGAAAATATTCTATGACACTGCTTTGAAGTAAATCGGTATCATTTTACGTATGCTTATTAAAACAATCTCTGTTAGTCAGAGTCCAATCTATGAGAAGACACATCTATTTCCTTATGTTACGTTTGCCTAACCATGTTTGGTTAAGCTGCAATGGTTTAGGCTTGTACATTGCTACAAACCCTGGTTTACAAAAGACAGAATTTGTAAGAGCCAGTGTAAGGACAGTGATGATGGTGTTGGGATCCCCAGTTAGGATTGGGCTGGCTGGGTTCTAGACTGTCATCCACCATAGAAGCTCTCATGGTTACTTGTCACCCAACAGGCAGTGTGGTCAAATGGAGAAGATGTTGGATTAAGAGTGGGGAGACTTAGGGCCTAGTTCCTCTCAGCCAAGAAGCTCTGGTGAGGCCTAAACATTAGAAAGCCATTACAAAACCTTTTCTGTCTTTGAGAATAAAAATGGCTTCTGGGAAGTGAATTGCTTCTCCTTAGAGAAGAACCTGGACGAGTACTTTGTGGATCTAGGTGTAGGAATCCCTTTGGCCCCACCAAGTTTGGGGAAGAAGGCGGGGAGTAACTCATGTTCTTGCCTTCTGCCACCCAGGAAGCTCTCCAGCTTCTTCCCATTTCTGATTCCTGTTGTGAGGTAAAAGTCTGTAGAGATTCTCAGTCATCCAGGTCACGGTTGTCCCAAAGGTGCTTTTTCAGGAGGCAACTGGACTTCCTTGTATTTTCTTTTGAAGACGTTTCACTTCTCATCCAAGAAGCTTCTTCAGCTCTGACAGGATAGTCCCATTCCTTCCATTCCCCACTATCCTGTCAGAGCTGAAGAAGCTTCTTGGATGAGAAGCGAAACGTCTTCAAAAGAAAATACAAGAAAGTCCAGTTGCCTCCTGAAAAAAAAGCACCTTTGGGACTTGCTGTGAGGTAGTTGTACAAAGACCATCTTCACACATTATACGAAGCTGTGGTTGGATTACCCATGATTTCCTGCGTAAATCATCATTGGCTGGATTGATCCAATGGTATAAGCCATAACTGTGATTTATAACCAGAATGAGCAGGTTTACGCAGTCAGCTTTCCTTAAGATGCCATCCTGTGGTTGCAAACCCCTAAATTACCTGAGCAGCAGAAACAAGAATTTGCTGAAATTTATTTGGAGAGAGAAAGCATGTTGGGTGTGAGATCCCTGATATGACCTGTCCTACCAACTGTCCAGCACTTAACACTTACAGGTCTTCTCCAGGGTGTTCCACCCCATGCCCTCTTTTACCCAGGAAAGGCATCCTTCAGAGACATTTTACTAGACTTAAACTGGGATGTTCATTCCTCTATGTAAGTTGGGCACTGGCGCCATGTGAAGCCATGACTTCTTTTAACTGTGGTTTCTTTAATAAGCCATGGGGCTGAATTTCCATAGCATGCTAAACTATAAACAGTGATTTTTCCAAACCAGTATGAATAAGGTAACACTGCACGCTACGTTGAAGCCTAACAGACCCTGTTTAGTACACACTGTGAATCTGCAGGTATACAACACAGTAAGCCATGATTCATCCTAGTTCATTGACTTACCGTAGTTGTATAATTCATGCAACATTGCAGATAGCACTGGGTGGACTTGTTTAAAACCCAGCCTTTGCCTTGGCACGCTTTGCAAACTCAGCGGGATTAACAGTTTAAAAAAAAAGATGTGTTGCCTGATACAGTATTTAAAATGTGCGTTTTGGACTTCAGAAATTGAAGCTTCCTCATTGCTGCTATAAAACAAAGGTTATCTGCAGGATTGTATTCCAAGAAAGCTATATAATAATTAATACATCAGGGAGTATTCATGCTCAGATTAATGGGGTTTGGTCCTAATTTTCTCTGTTTTTCTAACAGCTCAGCGTAGGAACAACCAAAAAACTGAGAGTGCAATTGTTGTTTCCTCCAGAAGGTACTTTTGACATAGTGTGCTTCAGTTCAGGGGTCTCCAACCTTGGCAACTTTAAGGCTTCTGGACTTCAACTCTCAGCCAGAGGAACTCTGGGAGTTGAAGTCCACAAGTCTTAAAGTTGCCAAGGTTGGAGACCCCTGCTTTAGTTGATAAAATGTGCCTCAGGAAACCTGTAATAGATGAAAATGTAGATGTGGGATATAGTATATTTAACTCTGAAGCTGATTAATACTGAAATCTGGGAAGCAGGCTAAAGTTTGGAAATTTTTCTGTTTTCCTTCTTTGTCTTCCCTCTGACTTCAGTGTGGGGCATGCGATACAAAGAAAGAAACACTTGATCTCTTGAGCATCAATATTTTGTTATTTTAGTGTGTTATTTGTAAGATGCCAGGAACATTTGGCGGGATACACATTTGGTAAATAAATACATACCCGTTGGCCAATTTCTCTTTTATTTCTTGGTAATGCTATTCCACCAAATTTAGAAATACCCGTATCTGGTATTTCTTTTGTGGGATCTGCCTTTGTGGGTTGTGAACAGGCGGTAAAAACATTGAATGGAAGGGGAGGCAGACCCTCATAATTGGGGGCCCCTCTTAACCAGCATCCCTTGATGGACTCTGCTAATTTTGATTCATCACCTGTCACTTTTCATCTAAAGTGTTAGATGAAAACTAACTGGAAATACAGGTAGTCCTTGACGTACAACAGTTCGCTTAGTGACCATTTGAAGTTACAACGACACTGAAAAAAGTGAGTTATTACCATTTTTCATACTTATGACCGTTGCAGCATCCTCGTGGTCACGTGATTTACATCTGGATGCTTGACAACTGATTCACATTTATGACGAAGTGTCCCGGGGTCATGTGATCCCCTTTTGCTACCTTCTGACAAGCAAAGTCAGTAGGGAAACCAGATTCACTTAACTGTGTTACTAATTTAACAACTGCACTGATTCACTTAAGAAATGTGGCAAGAAAAGTCGTAAAATGGGGCAAAACTCACTTAACAAATTACTCACTTAACATACATTTTGGGCTCAATCGTGGTCATAAGTTGGGGACTACCTGTAGATCAGTTGGTTTCCTTTTGAATTAAATAAAAGCCATAATTCAGAGTAACAGAGTTGGAAGGGACCTTGGAGGTCTTCTATTCCAACCCCCTGCTCAGGCAGGAAACCCTACACCACTTCAGACAAATGGCTGTCCAATCTCTTCTTAAAACCTTCCAGTGTTGGAGCATTTACAACTTCTGGAGGCAAGTCGTTCCACTGGTTAATTGTTCTCACTGTCAGGAAATTTCTCCTTAGTTCTAGGTTGAATCTCTCTCCAGACCCCTTGAGAGCGGCATGTGATGTGATTTCAGATTCAGTTTTAAAACTGAAGTTTAAAATTGAGCATTTGGGGCGGTGGGGGGGGGGATGGCCTGGGAAAATGTATCTGTCTTGGTCCTTCTGGACTTCTGAAAGACCTTTGATAGGACTGGGTTGAACCTTGTTTGGGGCTTGTGAGTTATTCAGGGCTTGGGAGAATTGATTTTTTGTAGTTGAATGCACTCAGAAAATGGCAAACTCTTCTGGGAACCATTTTTCTTCGGGGCCCTGCTTGACTTCTGCACCAGGCGATCTGCAGGGTTGTGTGATCCAGCTGCAACAGCCAGATTGGAATCCTCCTTCACAAGCGCTGTTAGGTCCTGGTTGAAGGTGGCGTTTCCCTACCCCTGTTTCGTCCGCAAATGTTGTCGAGTACACCGATGTTAATTTTGGTTCCTCTTTCCAGGGCAACATTTTGGCTGGGGAATGAAACCTTGAGAGTCTCGGCAGCACTTTTCGCCTTGAATAGAACCCGATTGTGTGATCGGCTGACAGCAAACAAGGCCGTTCCCAAAAATGCCATTGTCGTCTTGCAAGGCGGAGAACAGACCAACCGCTACTGTACTGATACAGGCATTGTTTTTCGCCAGGTGAGCTTTTGTGGCAAACATACCTTTTGTTTCTATTTTTGCAGCTCTTCTCTCTGGATTTCATAATGTCATTTGTTGAAATTCTGGGTAGATTCTCTCTTTCTCTCTCTCTCTCTCTCTCTCTCTCTCTCTCTCTCTCTCTCTCTCTCTCTCTCTCTCTCTCTCTCTCTCTCTCTCTCTCTCTCTCTCTCTCTCTCTCTCTCTCTCTCTCTCTCTCTCTCTCTCTCTCTTCGGAAGCAAGAATATGTTAAGTACAAAGCCAAATGCTGAAGTTGCTTCCAGCAATGGAAGGCAGTCATCTACAGTTTAAATACTCTTCCTGCTGAGAATACACGGCTGAAGCTTTGCTTGATCAGCATTTGCCAATAATGAGAGTCAATGTTTTTCCACTTGTTCGCCTAGCACTTATTTTGTTGGGATGCTGGATTTGCTCCTCTGTCTCTGTCTCTGTCTCTGTCTCTCTGTCTCTGTCTCTCTGTCTCTCTCTCTCTGTCTCTCTCTCTGTGTCTCTGTCTCTGTCTCTGTCTCTCTCTCTCTGTCTCTCTCTCTCTGTCTCTCTCTGTCTCTCTCTCTCTGTCTGTCTCTGTCTCTGTCTCTGTCTCTCTCTCTGTCTCTCTCTCTCTCTGTCTCTCTCTCTCTCTCTCTCTCTCTCTCTGTCTCTCTTGTATTCTTAGTGACTTTCCAATCCTTGTTTATGCTCGGAAGCACTTATTTTGAGCACCTGTCCTAAAAGCGCATGTCCTGAAGGATGTGCATAAAATGCATCAAACCAATTTTTCTTGCCATTAATAATTTAGTCTTGTAGCACTGACGGCTCATAAAATCAGTCCATGTATATTAGCTGAATCATTGCTTTGTGTGAGTGGTTTTGCCTTCTGTATACAGCAGCTTAAACCAAATCTTATACAGGTGGTCCTCGAGTTACGACCACAATTGAGCCCCATGTTTATGTTGCCAAGTGAAACATTTGTTAAGTGAGTTTGTCCCATTTTACGATTTTTCTTGCCACAGTTGTTAAGGGAATCGTTGCATTTGTTAAATTAGTAACATGGTTGTTAAGTGAATCTGGATTCCCCACTGACTTTGCTGGTCAGAAGGTCGCAAAACATGACCTCGGGACACAGCAATGGTCATAAATAGCCTTGCATCTCATTTTAAGGAGAGTAATTTTAGTAGATTCTCACATTGCTTTGATAATTATTTTGGAATTATTCTGAAGCATACAAATTTAATAATACTTTGACTTTTCAAGCCCGAAGAATTGGATTTTGCCAGATTCCTTAGTAAATTCTGGCAATATCAAACAAGGTTTTTGCAGTTTAAAGCCTCAGTGTAACAGCATACTGATGATCACATTAAATAACTGACCCTATTTTTGCTAGGGTCATAGATGTACATTATTATTGATGTAGTTCATCTTCATTTATTCAGCATGAAGCTCTCATTCTTTGTTGCATTTGGTAAAGATCTGCCCTTGATAAGAATCTTTCTGCTTTCACCAACGTATATTTGAATATGTTAGTTTTGTCTGTATGCAAATTAATAAAATGTTGAAACTTCTCAAGAGGATTGAAAGTCAGAGTAGAGGTGTATAATTATTCATCATGCTTAAGGAAATATTTTTAATTTTGTTTATTAGCATTTATTTATTTCTGTTTATATAGTTGCCATCTTGCCACTCTCGATGACTAAGTTTAAACAAAACCACAATATAAAAACTTAAAACATATAGTACTAATATGGCTGTACCAAACATGGAAAAAGTGACATTTTTCCAAGTTTGTAAGACTTCAAATGTAACTGAAAATGTTCAAAGGCAAACCTTGAGTGATTTTGATTTTGTCAGGTTCTGACCTCCCTATTCCCAAACTGTTGTGGCCTTTTGGCCGCTGACCCCTCCAACAGCCGAATCAGAGGAGGAGGAGGAGGCATGGGGAGTCAGGGTCAGCATCAAGGCAACCTGAGAGGGGGAAGAGGGACTGGAGCTGTCAGAGAGAGAGACAGAGGCGGAGCCTGGGCTGTCCATCAGCCCTCAGATGGAGAGTCAACAGCCCCCAGGTCTGGAGGTGGCTGATGAGGAAGAAGAGGAACAGCTGGGTCCAGTGCCTGACAAGCGGATGCGCAGAAGGCAGAGGAGAGGAGAGCAGTGGAAATCCATGGGCCGATTCTTAGGAGGGAAGAGCCACCGCTGCTAGCGAAGCCCCACCCTAGTTCTGGGGGATAAAAGGCAGGGGGCGGAGATGAATAGATGTGGCAGACAACTATTCATCTCCCTGCCGGACAGACTTGTTAGCCTGCGGTGAGAGAGAGAGAGACTTTTTGCCGGGGCTGCTGGCGCTCCTAATAAAGGAATCATTGATTTAACTACAGAGGGTTTGTGGTGTTTGGGGAGCTGGGTCAGAACACAAACACTCTGCAGCACTTTGTCAGACTTCATACAGGCTCATAGTGAACAGCCCTTTCCCTTGGATTTCCTTCATGTTCCCCCAGTAGCAGAGAAGGAACACGGCTGTATGGCCAAAACAAGAGGACAGAGTCTTTGGAGACCCGTCAGTATGGAGAGAGTTGCGGTTTACCAGTCAGCATTCAGAGCATGAGGACAGACGTAAGCATGGTTCCTGCTCTTCTGTGGTCCGCTGAGTGTGCAGCCGAGTTGCCCGAGTGTGCGAGAGGACGGTCCTGTCTCAGAGCCTCTGTCCTACCCACATTTCTAATTCATTTTAGCTAGGTTTGTAGCAGTTGTAACAAGGCCCATTAAAGATGAAGCAGGTGAATTTCCATACCACACAAAGCTCGTTTTACCTTTAACCTTGGTTAGTTTTTGTAGCTTAGTGTCTTACGTGTCTTACGCCCAGAGTCCTTCGGGAGTTGGGCGGCATATAAATTTTATAAATTAAATTAAATTAAATGTGAAAGAAGCCCGGGGAGCTCGTTTTTATAGTGGAAGGTATTGCGCAAAGCCTACAAATTAGCTAATGTAGAAACCAGGATAAGCATGCTTTATGAACCCATTGACTGAACTATAGCAGTTTGTCTTGAGACCAGCCAGCAAGGTACATCTGCTAATACATGGCTTCTGTAATCCTTGGCCATTGAGCTTACAAATTTGCTAGCTTGGAGACCATTGTTCTGAATGTGCATACAGGTATTGTGTGATGGGGATATAGCAACTGCTAAAAGCATCCACACGGGCATATTCTAGCTAAATTTGCATGGTTGGAGGAGGGAGGCCCAATGCAGCTCCCAGGATAAGAGCTGCTATACTGACTCTTATCCTGCCAAGATAAATGGACAGGATGCACAGGTACAGTAGACTGTAAAACGATCACTGTGTGGGGAATGTTAGGTGAATATTAAGGGCCAAAGGCTCTTTGATGCAGCTTTTGCCCTGATAAGTTTTATAGATTGATTTATATGGATTTCTCCCATGACTGTAGTAGTAACTCAGGCCTGGCGTAATAGTTGGGCAATGGCTCTGTATGCCAGATTCAACTCCTGGTATCTCCTGACGGGACTAAGAAAGAGCCAGGGCTGAGGTGTGCTCATGGACTTTCCTCTCCTTTCTATCTTTGCTCTTTGTTCTTTTTCATCTGATCTGCTGAGGCTTTATCAGTCCAAGGTCTCCTGGAATTTCACTTACTTGTCCTTGCATGGCATCAACTAATAGCATTCAAAGTTCAGTATTGCAGGACCTCTGAGCCTCCCCCTCTTGTTTTTAGCCACGGGAAGGGACTGCTGCTCTCCCTCCTTCCTTTCCCTTGGAAAAATCTACAGCCTGGACTCCTGCTGCTCTCCCAGGGGACAACCTCCTTTCCCTCTTTTTTTCCCTTAAGAACTGACCACCTGGGCCACATCAAAAGACCTTTCTGGGAAGGAGAGGTTTTGGATGTTCTTCCAGCCATTTCACTACCCTTCCCTCTTTTAGAGCATGAGGACATGGCCCAATGTTCAGAGGAGTCTGACCAAGAGATGAGTTAAGTGGTACAATCTACAATCAACTTGGTTTGTTTTAGGGTTTGTTTTTGTTTGCTTGGTTTGTTCCGCGAGTGTAGAGATGCCATTTTGAAACCACATGGAGAAACTCTTGTTTCATTTTTAGGGGAAAAAGGGAAATTTGGAAGGAAACTGAAACATAACACATGGAGTAGTCATTTCTGTAGCCCTATTTTTTTTAAAAACAATATTTTATTTGGGCTTCTGTACTGCTTCAATCAGAAGATGCTGAACAGCTTACAGCTTTGATCAAAGTACAAAAGCAACATTAGAAGCCCAAACCAAAACACTCCCATGTGCCTACCCCCTTGGTGGGGTGATTCAACCTTCCACCCCGTCTCCAAAGGCTTCCAAAAGAACCAGGTCTTCTGGACTCTGGATATTTAATTGAAAGGAGCAGTTTTTACACCTTGAGGCTAGTTCATCATGGAGAAGACGACATCAAGGTCCCTCAAGATGACATTCCTTTTTGCGGCAAGACCTTTAACATCTGATCTCATCAGTTTCCACTCGGAGCGGAAGGTCTTTAAAAGACAATCGAACTGCTGGCAATGAGCTGAATTAGCCTGCAATACTGCATTCTAACCACTGCGCCACCACAGCTCATACCGGTGTGAGAATACCTTACAGTTACCTGACAGTGTCATCTCTGCTGTTATTTCGTCCAGTATTTTTGGTATCAGCACTAAATGAAATGTAGAAATCTTATTTTTAGTTGCATTGATAAGAAGACAGACTGGGAGAAGAGAATAGTTTGCTTCAGTGTGGGGTAATTATGCTGGTCGCCATGATTAACTTTCAGGTTCAGGTTTTGGACATTATAATCATATCAAGATACTTTTTACTATCTGAAAACATTTATATTTAAATGGCTTGTTCAAAGTCATGCTACGATGATGATGTAGGCATTTCATTTCTATTAATTTTGTTAGAATTAATGAATCGTTGTGCCAGCATGTCAGAAAATGGTGATTTGGATCAGTGACGTGGTTCTTTCCTTCTGTTTTTCTAGGAATCCTATTTTCATTGGACTTTTGGGGTAACGGAGGCCGACTGTTATGGAGCCATTGAGGTTGACAATGGAAACACCATCCTCTTCATCCCGAGGCTTCCCGAGAGCTATGCCGTTTGGATGGGAAAGTAAGATGCTTTTTTCTCCAAAACTGAAGCTTTTCGACCATGTTTCTATAATGGGCTGAACAGTTTAGAAAACAAATGTTCTATAATCTTGGGGAATCACCAGTATTTCCTTTTTGGAACAATATTGTTTATTTTTATTTTTTTTAATCCATGTTTGCTAGCAGGAATCTCAGGTACATTCTTGTTTTTGCTCCTGCTGGTTTCATACATGAGGGGTGGTGAATTGGGCATCCATTGGGCATAGGTCTCATGTTCTCCGGTCTCTTGGAGGAAATTACCTGAGAAGACTGGTATCGATCACTACTCTAAAGAGTATTTCAGGAATTCAGCTGGAATGGAATAATGTAATTTGGCAAAACCAGTCTACTGGAATTGGAGCTACCACAACACACTATATTGGAAGCTTGCACATTTTAAAAAACAAATTAGAATTGGGAAATATAATAAATGGAAATGCGCAGAAGTTAAGTATCCCTGTAATGTTTTAGGCCAGTAAGAAAAAAATAACGGAGGGGAAAGGAGAGAAAGGGTTATGGAGGAAAAGCAAGCAGGTCTTTAGAGGTGCTGGAAATTGGTGACAGAACTAAGCAGGATGCCCAGGAATGTGGGACAGGTTGCCCACTGGTGGATTTCAGAGTAAGGCATCTCTCTCTTTTTCTTCTTGTGAAAGAGAGAGAAGGGAATCCAATCCTTATCAAACACGGGAATGATGCCAAACAGGAAAGCCTGGCTAATGTCTTCAGTGGAGGAATGAAATTAAGACCGTCTTTGTTGGATTAGAACCCGAGCTTAAATTAACAAGGAGAAAGTCATCCAGCTTTTGAAAATGGTCTTCTGGGGTCTTGTGGTTGGCTGCAAAGCCTTCAGCTGCTCAGTGCTTTCTTTGGGGCCCTGAACACTCTTGTGGCATCCTCAGCCATGGCTGTCCTTTGCTCCTCTCACGTCGTCTCTATGCCATTTGCAGACACATTTCCAAAGAGAGCAGAACAATTCTGTGCCTTGAACCCAAGGTGGAAAGAAGTTGGTTACCTGGGGTCCCACCATCACTTCTGGGTTTATGTGCCAGAGTGGTGGGGAGCAGTGGTGGGTTTCACTTACCTTTGCTACCGGTTCGGGAACACGCCCGCGTGCTTTGCGCGTGCGCAATGCTTCTGCGCATTCACAGAACCTTCTGCGCATGCCCAGAGCGTTTTTGATGACGTCCGGGCGGGTGGGCAGAGCCTCCCGCCGCCGCTACCAGTTTGCCCAATCCGGGGTGAACCGGTAGCAACCCACCGCTGGTGGGGAGCTGTACTTTCCTTAATGAAAAAAGATGGAAATTTGATTGTGGGGAGAAATATGCAAATGAGAATGTGCTTTTTGAGCATGCTGGCTCTCTTCTTTACTGCATGCTAAAGAGCTGTGGTGGTGCAGTGGTTAGAATGCAGTATTGCAGGCTAACTCTGCCGGCTTCCAGCAGTTTGATACTGACCATCCTCCCGAGGTTGGTAAAATGAGGACCCAGATTGTTGGGGGCAAGACGCTGACATTTGTAAACCACTTAGAGAAGGCTGTAAAGCACTGTGAAGCGGTATATAAGTCTATTGCTATTGCATAGCTGATGCTGGGCCCAACACTGGCTAGTGCCAGGTCTTCAGCTGTGCTGCTCAGTTGACCAGAGGATGCATGTTCTGTGGTCAGGTCAAAGAAGGAGAGGTCACAGAAGCATTGAAATGCAAGATACCATCCTAAAATTCCTTCACAGCTCATTGTTCTTGCTGCAACTTTTATAACCTAGAAATATTTTTGTGTCAGGCATCTATTTTGTTCCCTCCGTCAACTGGATGGAAGGCAACGTTTTCTTCAAAATGAAATAAAACAAGATAAGAAGGTTTCCTTTCATGATAACCTGAGGAGGAGTCTTCTCCTCACCCCACCAGTGAGATCAAAGGAAGCTTGGACACAGATTTCTTTAAAAGGCAGATTTCTTTAAAGTGCTTATCTGCAGCGCATGATGCTTTCCTCATAATTTTCCTCATAATTTTGCGGAAGGAGGACCTAATGAGCTGGTCAATTTTGCACAAATGAAAGAGGAAGGTAAAGTGGGGTTCCTTTTTTTGGTAGTAGCTGTATCCTGTTAAATGGGGCCTTGTAGTGTGTAAAGTTGTGCTTAAGAGTTCTCACAACCTGGCTCACCATGTCCTGAATGGAAAAATGGGGCCGCCTTGTGTGTAAAGTTGTGTGTAGACTCATAAGTTAACCTAAACAACCCACAGTTGCAGACATGCAGACACTCACAGCATTTCTGAGAAAAGACCAGCAACTTCACCGTTAAGCTGTTGGGCCTTGAGGAGAAGAATCAGAAAATGTTGTCCTACTCTTCATTGCTGTATTCTGATCCTAAAGAGATCACTTGGTGGGATTTACATCACATTCTTGCTTTCATTGTAATAAAGGTTAGATCTGAAGGCTTCATGCTTGTGAAGAACATTGACTTTTGAGTCTGAAGACGCCTCACTTGCAGATGCCATGTGAACAATCCCTGGGAGCAGTTCATGCCACACTAATCTTGTTACCTTCTTTGATAAAGTGACTACATTACTGGACCATGGAAGTGCTCTGGATATAGTATACTTAGATTTCAGTGAGGCATTTGATAATGTAGAGGACACCCTACTTCTTGGTGAGACAGAATAATTCAGGCTAGAGAATACCACTGTCGGGACAAGAAGCAATGGGTGGAAGCCAGGGGTGGGTTCTAACTTACCTCGCTGCTGGTTTGCTTCCTTCGCGCGCGTGCAAAAAAAATAATAATAATAATTCCCCCCCCCCAAAAAAAAAAAAGAAAAGAAGAAGCCGAAAACAAGATGGCGACGCATGCGCAGTGTCGGAAACTCGGCTTCTGCACATGCACAGAAGAAATTTTTTAAAAAATTTTTTAAAAAAAAATATGGCGGCGCCCACGGACCGGCACCGACCAAACCGGATCTGTGACGTCATCGTGACATCACCAGCGGGTCGCTACCGGTTCGGGAGAACCTGTCCGAACTGGGAGGAACCCACCTCTGGTGGAAGCTTGTCAGAAGAAGATCCAACCTGGAAATGAGGAGGAATTTCCTGACAGAACTCTTAAGCAGTGGAACCGATGGCCTCCCAGAATTGTGGGCAGGATGGATAAAAATTGATGGTTTAAAAAAATTAAATTAAAAAAATCAGATTTTTTTTTAATTTAAATCAGATTTTTTTTTATTTTTATCAAATTTCTTTTAATAAAATGCTTTTGGAGTAAAAAAATCTATCTAAAGATAGTTTTCTATTTAAGATACATTAATAATTTAGTTTATTCAGCATGAAATGGAGCTTAGTTGTGTAGCATGAGGCTGTATATTCTGCAATATTGGGACTGTCGGTGAGTCAACAGCAGGTCAGAGGAGGAGCCGCTGCGGGACAGAGATGACAGTTGCTCTTTAAAAATTATGATTTAAATCGAGTTGATTTAAATAGAGCCTTTTCACTAGTGATTTAAATCATGATTTCAATCGTGATTTCAATCGACTTGATTTAAATCAAATCCACCCTGATTGTGGGTGCTCCATCACTGGAGGTTTTTAAGAAAAGATTGGATAAGATGTTATGGGGACTCCTCCCTTGGGCAAGGGGGTTGGACTAAAAGACCTTCAAGGTCCCTCCAAACCCCATGATTCTGTGTATAAAAGAACAAGTTGGTTTTGAGCAGAGCTCACCAATTAACATCTTGGCAAAATAATAATAATAATTCTTTAAGCTGCTCCCATCAGGCCTGAATGTTGACATTTAGTTATATAGATCTAGTTCATTCTTAGGCAATTTAAAATGTTCTTTCCAGTTGTTTAACATTCTCTTCACAATTGAACATATGTGCTGTTCTTTAATCTATCAGAAGCAATAAAAGCTCACATCTTACTGTGGAATTTTTTGCAAAGGAAGCTGTTTATCCCATTGTTGCTTCATGACTAGCAACGGGTGTTAAGTTTTGGTCCCCCCCCCCCACCGTGCCCTGCCGCTTCTGAAAGGCAGTTAACTATATTAAAATAGAACTTGGCTACTGATGGACGCAGAGTTAGATTACAGATTTTATGATGGGTATTGCAATTATCTTTCTCTTACCAGCTGTATTGCATTTCATTTTGGGCATCATTTTGTCTCCAGATGAGTTAGTCTTTGTGAGATGAATGCTGTAAAAAAAATAACAATTGAAATAATAATGCTAATAGTACCTGTGAAAGGGATGCATATTACAAGGCTTGACAATTGAAAATGGGATATAGGTTCTAGTGGAAAGTTCAGCCCTTGCCGCATATACAGATAATCCAAGTGGTTTTTTAAAGGCCAATCTAGACAAAAGTATGATTTTTATAACTCGTGAATGAAAAGTACATTGGCAGAACAATTGGGGAAAGTCTATCAGAGTTGCTTTGTCTTGGTTAGGAAACAAGTACTTTTTGTGAATGGTCACATCCAATATGCAATTTCTTCAGGTTTTTGGGGAAGCAGTTTGTTTTGGGAGCAAATATCCAGTGAAGAAAATTATCTAAAACCTTCTCAAGAATTTTTGTCATCAAAGAGGTGGAATGGCCCACTGGTGAGACCAGAGTGCAGTGTGACACATGAATTCTAAACCAGATAGGTATTAATATGTAATGACAGCTAGGAAAGAAAAGTGTTTTCAAGATAAAAGTGACTACACAATACTGGTAAACCTCTTCCCATCAACATCCTTACCTTTTTCCATTCGGAATCCCTTGGAATATTTTCTTGTATATCCAGGAGTAACCAAAGTGGGATCAAAATATAAGATGGCATCCACCATTGTGCAGTTAAAACTGCGCCTGTATTTTACGTGCAGTGTGGCTACCCCTCTGCACATCATCTGTTCTTAGGGGACTACACAATCCGGAACCTAGTGTCAAATGTGGGTTTATGCTAGTGTCTTTGGAGCAAGTTAGTTTGTGCATGTGAAAGAAAATATAGATACGTTATTTGTGGATATTTGTGTTCTCAAACTTCTGTTTTCAGTTAACTGTGGTCTGTTACAGGATATGTGGAGCTCTTCAAGTAGAGTTGAATTCCCCTTTTTTTCTGTCTTTCACTTCCAGCCTGGCCTGGTAAACAAAAGTGGTCTGTTGTGCCTAAATTCCAAACTGTAGTTAACTATTGTTCATGGGAAGAAGCCAAGATTATAAGCCAAGCTTTGAAGTTACCATGTTTTCCAAAACCATGGCAACTCATGACTTGTCTCCTTTGGGGGTTTCTTTTAGTGGTCTGCTTCAAATTCTCTTCTTGAAGTACAAACGACGTGGGTGCAATTTTTCTCTTTTTCCCCAACCTACTCAAGGAGGGCAGAAAATATGGGTAACCTCGCCTCCCTTATTCCTCCGTTTCTTGGTCAGGGGGACCTTGGAAAGAGAGAATGAAAAAACTGACACCCAGGGCTAACCTGCTCAGGTTTTTTGGGGAAAAAGATGAACTGTGGTCTGTTAAAAATGGAAACAAACTGTTCTGACCCAGCTCCCCAAACACGACAAACCCTCTGTAGTTGAAGCAATGATTCCTTTATTAGGAGTGCCAGCAGTCACGGCAAAAAGTTTCTCTTTCACCGCAGGCTAACAAGTCAGTCCGGCAGGGAGATGAATAGTTGTCTGCCACATCTATTCATCTCTGCCCGCTGCCTTTTATCCTCAGAGCTAGGGTGGGACTTCACTAGCAGCGGTGGCTTTTCCCTCCTAAGAATCGGACCATGGATTTCCACTGTTCTCCTCTCCTCTGCCTTCTGCGCATCCGCGTGTTAGGCACTGGACCCAGCTGTTCCTCCTCTTCCTCATCAGCCACCTCCAGACCTGGGGGCTGTTGACTCTCCATCTGAGGGCTGATAGACGGCCCAGGCTCCGCCTCTGTCTCTCTCTCTGCCAGCTCCATTCCCTCTTCCCCCTCGGAGCTCTCAGGTTGCCTTGATGCTGACCCTGACTCCCACGCCTCCTCCTCCTCCTCTGATTCGGCTGCTGGAGGGGCCGGCGGCTGACAGGCCACAACACAAACTTTTAATCTCTGTTTGCTATCACGCCTGGTGGTCTGGGTAGGTATCCAAGGTTTATTAAGAAACAGTGCAGTACAATTGAACGTTGGGTCCAAATGGAAAGGTTCCTCTGTTGGAAATCCACGAAGAAGCTGTGTCTACCCTTGGAGCAGATCATCAGGCTTGGAATCTATTCACTTGCCTTCTCTCCCTGCTGCCAATCTTTTGGGATTAGGTGGACAGTAAATGTAATTGCACAATTTAGGGCTTAAGACCACATACCTGCAATATATTATATTGCAGACTTCCATTTTGCTAATTAATGCTGCACCTGCCGTTTACCTCAGTTTAATTATAACTGACAGAACGAGTCAGTGTATTGATTAAAGTTATTTGCTGAATCAAAACATAATGTACAACAGCTGGTCTGTGTACCACATATGGCAAAACAATGTAATTGCTTGCAGGGAATTATCTTTGGCCTGCAATGTCCTGGAGCTCGTGAATATCTGCATCCAAATTTGCATATTTTTAAAAGGACAGGCTGTCTGCCCATTGTCGTCTCTCTAGTTTTTTCCAGAACCTGCTTTTCAAAAGACGTTTCTAGAGTGCAGTCAAATTACCCTTTTGAGGAACGTTGGAAGTAAGAAGTTGAAAATGTGGCAAGTGCTGAATTTTCTGTCCATTCTGCCCAGAATATTGTATTCAGCATCAGAGCGGAGAGAAGCTTGGGGTTTTCATTTCACCAGAAAAGTTGCCCAGAGTAAACGGATTGTGTTATATTCTCATGTTGTATCCCAGTAAAATTCTGCAACGTCTCATTGAAGTGTGATTCCTATCCTGAGACCTTGAAAAGCTGGAGTTGGTGTTCTGCTGTGGATGCTATCGAAATTCAACTGGCAGAATGTAGGTGTGGGGTCCTTGGTCCTCTCTGAGCTTGCTTGTTTTCTTGCAGGCGTTTCATTACCCTAACTAGGTAACATCATCAGTGCTAGCCTGCAATCAGTGCTAGAATGCAGGTGTGTTTGGTGACCTCAGGTGGGGCCAAAAAGGGAGTGAATAGCCAGACCCGTCACTTGTGTACAAGCACAACATTTGATCCTCATTTAGATTTTGCTCCTCTACGGCTCTCAGACCCTGAGAAGGAAGCTAAATATCTCAAGCATCAGGCCAGAGTCAACTCAGCTTTTCAAATCTCTTGCAGTGATTATGTTGCAGAAACCAGAACCTTAGCCAGTGACCCACGTTGAACTTAAGTGCTGGTGCATAAACCAAGAGTGTTGCATATCTGACCTTGCAAAGCCCGGCAAGGGACACCTGCCCTTCATAGATCGATGCTTTGGATGAAAGAATCTAAAATTCTACGGGCACAAGCTGAGTTCAGACAGGAGTAAAAACTTCAGTGTTGTTTCTTGGCATTTGTTTCCTTTCTGAACCACACTGGCTTTTTAAAAGCACTCAGCTGATTTAAGCACAACTGGAGAGCAGAAAAATACCAGCTACAGAATTTGAGGTAAGGGAATTTGGGATGCCAAGAATGCCATCTTTAGCAATTCTTGGCTACTGCTTTCCTGATGTTCCATGATCTGGTAAAATGAATCTCATAATCATATTTCAGCTGTGCCACTGAGTCTTGCATTCCTCTTTGGAGAATTCCTGGATCCATGCACACCATCTGGGCATAGTTTTGCTGCTTTAAAAAAAAAAAAAGATGAAAAATTTGCTGCCTGAAATAGCACATTTTGCTATTGTGAAACACCGCCCCCCCCCCCCAGAGATCCTGAGTATTTCTGTGCCCATCATTGTAAACTATTAATGTGGTGAAATCACGTTTACATTTGTATTTTGGCTTCTAGCAGATTAAGACTGCAGGCGTCTGTCTGTCTGTCTGTTTGTCTTCTATCTATCTATCTATCTATCTATCTATCTATCTATCTATCTATCTATCTATCTATCTATCTATCTATCTATCTATCATCTATTTATCTATCTATCTATCTATCTATCTATCTATCTATCTTTCTATCTATCTGTCTATCTTTTTCATTTACTTCCTATCTCTATCATCTATCTATCTATCTATCTATCTATCATCTATCATCTATCTATCATCTATGGTGTGTATTGAGTATTCCTTTGTGTATATATGTGTTTTGTTTATGATGGGTATTGAGTATTTCTAGGTGGAAATTGGCCTTGGACTCCTTTTTTTTGTTCTGCAGTATTCTTTGCTGTCTTGTTCTTGGCAAATTTGAAAAGCTGCCTTGGCTGCACATAGAAGAGTTTATTTTAAAAAATACCCACAACGTTGGCTCTGTCCGAAACATCTGTTAGTGCCTCCTAAAATCTCTGGTATTGTTCTCCTAGCTGGTCTTGACACCCTCTTGTTTAGTTAACACTTTGCCATCTGTGCATTTAATGTTAATATAAGGAGGAGTGGGTGGGT
Source organism: Thermophis baileyi (assembly GCA_003457575.1). NCBI lineage: Eukaryota > Metazoa > Chordata > Lepidosauria > Squamata > Dipsadidae > Thermophis > Thermophis baileyi. The sequence goes on from QLTV01003961.1 coordinate 102,797, forward strand.
TGGCAAGCCAGTGATAGACCCCCGATGTCCCTCTCTGCCTCATTCCAATTTTTCATGCTTTGTTCCTGGCTTCCCATCTTATTTTCTTACCCTTTCATCAAAACTACTTTTTTGTAGTTTTTCACACAGAAAAATTAAGGGGCCTGGAAACCACTGCTTGGTACTTCAAGTATCTTGCGGGCCCCACTACCCCCCCCCCCCAAATATGTGTGTTCTATTTGCAGTCTGAGAACACTGTATTTTCAGTCAGAGAAGGATGTTTCCTATCCTACCTAGATGTCATTGACAGAGGGATCTAGTGCAGATGTGTTGGACTACAATTCCTATTAACTGCAACACCCAGCCAAATTGACTGGGAATTCTTGATGTTTCTTTCTCCAAACATTGGAACGGTACCATATGGTGGAAGGTTGAGTTGCACTAATCAGCTTATGAATATTTTAGCTAAAGAAAATAAAAATAACAAACAAAGGTTGAGTGGTGTATTTTCTTAATAAATGCATTTTAAGGTCTGCATATGTATTTTAAAAAATACAACTGGGATGCACCATCTTAAGGATTTCTTCCTGTGTTTCTGTTGGGTAATGCAGATTCTTGTGTATTATCTAAATATTTAATCATTAAAAAAAATCTTAGGAATACATTCTTTTTGGAGGGAGTTTTGAGAAAGAGCTTAAATAATAAAATGTGTACTTGCACATATTTCAACATTTTAAAATTCACATTAACTGTTGACTAGCACTGTCACCCAATTAATATGTTCCTAAGAGTCCTTTAATTGGATGACAATAGCTTCTCTCTCTTTAACCCATGAATATTCACCATCCATGGCCTGAAGCCTGGCCGGGTTATAAGCTGATGGAGCTGGAAGAGTTCCGTGTCCCCTGCTTAGGGGGGGCTCCAAATTAAAACATCTGCTTTGTTGCTCTTCCCAGGCTTTGTCACTCCCCTGCTTCTTCCTGGGCCTAGATTGGGTGCCGTCATCTTGACCCTGGCCTGCTCTCTTCTTTCCCTATTCCTTGGGCGGCTTCCGTCTTCTGCTGATGGGTCTTCAGCCATCTTTGTTCTATGCTATTTCCCTTTTTTCCCCATGTCTCCCAAATGTTGGTGCCCTCAGCGGGGGGTGGGGTGGGGGGTGTGGGCAGGGTGTAGGAAAGCTGAGGAGCATCTCTTGGGGGATGCTGGGTGTTAAGGAAATGAGTATACGCATCAGAATGTGGGGTTGCAGTTCGATATCATAGAGTCAATAAAACAGAGATCTTCAAAGTCTTCAAAAATAATTTACTTGCTTAAACTAACAATGTCCAAAACAAGAAATATTAACACGAAGATAAAAATTTAGCACTTAGCTATTAATCTTTAGCAGATAAATTTTCTACAGAAATATAATAGAAGAATCCTTGAGCGTCTGTAGTTTTTCTGTAGTTCTGTAGCATTATCAGGAGCATGAGCAGAAACGAACTCTCTTTAGTTAATCAGGCAGTCAGTCTGACTCAAGCTAGCCTGTTCTCCTTATATAACAGTTAACAAGCTTACAATACATTTAAAGCAACACCAACAAACATAGATTAATGGTTTAAGTATACATTAGTAAACCCAATCACTTTATACATGATTCTGACACTGGGTATCACAAATTGCATTGGCACTCATACTGGCTTTGCAGGGTCCTGTCAAGCTTGCAGGCAGCTCTCTGCATCTGCAAAACCATGGTCCGGCCACCCTTGATATCCTGGGATTCTGCAAATTGTATCTGGCAACTTTTTGCCTCCGAACTGGTAAAGTCTGATTTGCAGTGACTTGACCTCTTGTAAATCTTTGTAGAGGAATGTTGGGAAAGTTTCGTAAAGCCAGTCTTTGCCATCCATCCAGAGGAAAGCCAGTTTAGTGAATTGGGGTGGAATGGGACAACTCACCGCAGCCAACTTGCTGTGGTCAACTCGCCTTGGCCAACTCACCACGGCCAACTCGCCGTGGGACAACTCGCCACGGGATAACACGCCACAGGTAGAATTAAACAATTCAATTTAATTATTTAAAATAAATATTTTAATTTTTGCCATTCACACTTTATTCTGGCCCTCCTTTGGCATCCTTTCTTTAATGATTTTATTCCACCATTTCTTGGGTATCAGTGTAACTCTTGTCCCACAGCGAGTTAGCACTGGCGAGTTGTCTATGACTATATGAAGATGAGAAGGAGCTACTGGTAGTGAAATGTATCAAAATGTTTATGATTATGGGATTATTTTGCAGATAATTATGAGGCACTGTTAGGTCTCTGTTACAAGTGAATGCAAGCGAAGATTGGGTTTATTAAGGGTGCATAATCTCCTCTCTGTTTTTCATTGAAGTGGCTCTTCATTACAGATATTTAATGAATTCAGTCTTTGAATTCCCCCCTGAACCCATTATCTCATCTGTGAGACACAGACCAGTACCAGCGTTTTGTTATACTTAATAACTTTTGCTCTTTCAAAAGTTTCAGTAGCCTTCTTGACTCTAATGCTAAAAATCTGTACTTTCAGAGGATATGTAGATAAAAATATGCATTTGAATACATGTTCCTTACAAACTAAAAACAATAATGTTGTTTTGAAGGGTCTGCAAAGATTTGAGCAGACTTGTGAGGGAGCGTGACCGAGATAGATTCAACCAAGAAACCTGTGGGCACTTTAAGGATTAACTAAGGTGTTATTGTATAAGCTCACAGTTCACTAGATCAAATGCATGGAGGACAGGTTTGTGATAGAGAATTATCTGTATTATTTTGGGGGAGGGAGGGTTGGAGTGATTGGAGGATGAAGGAGGTAGAAGGCAGGGAGCATTACTTGCGCTAATGTTCTTGAACAAAGCAGACATTGGATGTGATATGTGATGTTTTCCCCATTAAGAAGCCTTGATCTTTGTTAAATTCCTGAGAAACATCTATAACAAATACTAGCTCCATTCTTGCCCTTGGAACGCTATATTAATAATTCTTTTTCTCAAAGGTGTCCTGAAGTGGGGAAAGTCTCCCACCCCACCCTCCTCTAATTTTTAGATACAGTAGTACCTTTCCTGATGTTAGCTTGGTCTCTTGTTTCATATAGAGATGCAGATTCATATAGATTTTGGTGGAACACTGCTAGCGTAGAAAGGGACATAACGCTTTGAAGAATGAGCCGGTTGATGTTCCTCCGATGCTATGGGGTCACCAGGATAGCATCATTGGAGTAGATACAGAGGGGAATTGGCACATGCCACAAGATTTGGTTGCAGCCTGCCTCACTGCTTTATGACGTATTGTTGCTGTTGGCGTCCGGTGTACGGCGTAAGGTATCCAGTGTCTGGGTGTCCGGCATCCGGCGTAAGGTGTCCGATGACTGTTTTAAGTTAGTTTTCAGCAAGTCGGGACAGTGTCTTCGTTCAAGTTGGGCTGCCGATCATTAAAACCCCTAGGAGATATTCATAATCAGTCTACAATGGGACCAGGGCTTAATCTAAATATTATGAATACGTAAGTAAGAATCTGGTTAAGCAAAGAACACATCAAAGCGTGCAACATGTCTTGTGTTAATTGAGCACACTGAGCCAACGTTTGCTGTCTGTGTTGGAGAAAAGTGAGGCCCTGGGATCATTAGTTGAATTAGATGCTCCCAAGTCCTTTGGGAGTTGGGCGGCATACAAATATAATAAATAAAATAAATAAGTAATGAGGTTACCATCAAGTGAATGTGAGAGGCTGGCAAGGACTGCCATGGTGCAGGGCAGCCAAAAGGGTATATAGATGGAGGGGGGGGTTGACGCACCCCAGCACTTGTTGCCAAGCTCCCAAATTTTGATCACATGACTGGGGGGGGGGGAATTGCAACAGTCATAACTTCGTTGTGGGGATGGGTGTAAGTATCATATATCCAGTGCTGCGTAACTTCAAACAATTGCTGACCAAATGGTCGTTAAGTGAGGACAACTTTGTAGTGACTTATTTTTGGTGTTCTTGGCTTTTTCAATTACTCAGCAGGGATCTGTTGATAATGTCGTGTATTCCTTGGTTCTTTTGAACATCAGCCATCCCTTTTTCCATGTAGAATTCGAATCTTCACTGGTCGATCCTAAGCATTATTTGCTAGATGTGAATTTAGGGTAGTTTACACACTCAGTTAAGTCTCCTTCATGCAAGACCCTGCTAAAAAAATCAGCGAATTGAAGCGGCTCTATAATGAGGAATGGGCCAAAGTTCTCCCAAGCTGGTATGTGGGATTAATGCAGATGCAGAAATGTGTGGTTGAAGTCTCTGCTGCTCAAAAGAGGTCCCAGGAGTTACTAAATATAAAGCTTTATCTACTTTTCCCAAAGAAAAATGCTGAAAAGTGGTTAGTCCTCATAATAAAGACATGACAGGGCACCCTGCTTTACAGAAATGGATAATCTAAAACAATTATAAAGATTTTCCTTCATTGAAATCATAGTGATCCCATTTATCTGTGTGTTCCCACCCCCCATAAATCATCGGTGGGGTATTGCAATTTGAGGCATGCCTGATTTGAATCTCACTGTTACATGACAGGCAAGGAAGCAGAACAATTTGTCCATCGTTATTCTGAGCATATGCACAAACAGGCTACTAAATCACTGCTCACTTGATACCTCTAATTTAAAATGTTTCCCAGTGAACAGGCATAGGAGAATGACAAAACCGGCTCTGGGAGGGGATGCTTGTTTAACCAATAAAGCCACATGCTGTGTGTGTGAGTCTAGCCATCATTTTGTGGACTCATTTCCAAAAGGGTACATAGTCTCCAATTGCTTGGCTCTTGCTTGGCTCTGAGGACACTGTGAGAGGAACCTTGGAGTCTTAGTGGACAACCAGCTAAATATGAGCCAACAGTGTGCAGCGGCAGCCAAAAAAGCCAATGCAATTCTAAGTTGCATTAACAGAGGAATACAATCAAGATCAAGTGAGGTACTCATACCACTCTATAAAGCCTTAGTAAGACCACACCTAGAATACTGCATCCAGTTTTGGTCACCACACTATAAAAAAGATGTTGAGACTCTAGAAACAGTGCAGAGAAGAGCAACCAGGATGATTAGGGGACTAGAGGCTAAAACATATGATGAACGGTTGCAGGAACTGGGCATGGCTAGTCTAGTGATGAGAAGGACCAGGTGAGACATGATAGCAGTCTTCCAAGATTTGAGGGGCTGCCACATAGAGGAGGGGGGTCACCACACTATAAAAAAGATATTGAGGCTCTAGAAAGAGTGCAGAGAAAAGCAACCAAAATGATTAGGGGACTGGATGCTAAAACATATGATGAACGGTTGCAGGAACTGGGCATGGCTAGTCTAGTGATGAGAAGGACCAGGGGAGACATGATAGCAATATTCCAATATTTGAGGGGCTGCCATAGAGAGGAGGGGGTCAATCCCATAGTTATACCTCCCAAACCCCACATTTTATTTCATAATAATTTACAGCCTTATAATTCCCCAATTATATATCTCCCAATTGTCCAAATTTTAAAGTTTTATTTCCTTCTTCTCTCTTTTCTTCTGACCTTTTCTTCCTTTGCCTCTTAAAATATTCTATTAAGTAACATTAATAGTCCAAGTCCAAATTAGACCAGGTTAATCCACTAAATTCTTCCAGTCTTTCCAATCTATAATCCAATAGTCAATTTTAATAAGATTTAGTTATTTGCAAATTAGTTCCTTTTGTAACTCTTCAAAAGTAAAGAAAAAACCCCCACTATGGAATGTTCTCGAGTTTTGAGTTTTCCCAGTCGTCTTCTAACATCAGAGTCAAGGTCAGGCCATTCACCAGATGTTGCTTCTGTTTTGTATATTAGACTTTGTGTGTATTAGATTAGCTTTCATTAAGTATACTGCGGATATAGTGTTGCAGTACTTCTCTTTCTCCAGTAGATGGCTCTCTTATACACCGATCCAAGTAAACATTCTATCAAAAATCGCTGATTATCGGATAAATCCAAGAGGCTTAGAAATTCAAATAATCAAATAGCTTCTCCCTAAAATCGCTTTCAAATTATTTGAGCTTTTTTCCACACTGTCTGTATTTTTATAGCTTCTCTAGGGTCTTTTCTGCCTTTTCGTTTCCAGCCCCCCCCCCCCGTGTTTCAATTCGCCGCTATTTTAAGCTTAGGAGTTTTCTTTTCGTATTCTTGTTATTGCAAGTTATTAAAGTAAAAGTTGGTAAAAATCTCACACAATTTCAATGTTCTGTCCATACACCGCTCCTGCACAATCTTGGTTCCCAATTGTCCCGGCTTCGGGGCTGCCAGCAATGGCGGCCATGCCTGCTGCCATTCGGGCAGAGCTTGCTTCGGACCTAACGAGGAATTTGCGGATTCCTCGTGGTCAGCGAAACGACTCTCCTTCCTTCACCATCCCTACAAGACGGCTGTGACCCCGAAGGGTCTACTGGCAACGGTTACCAGCTGGATTTTCACGGGGCTCAGGAGAGCCTGCTATTTTCCAGCTGTTCTCGCCGCAGTTGCAACCGGAAGTCCTGAAGTTGCCTTCAGAAGTTGTGGGAGCTTCATCACTGGAGGCTTTCAAGAGACTGGACTGCCATTTGTCAGAAATGGTGTAGGGTCAACCGCTTGGGCAGAGGGTTGGACTAGATGGCCTACAAGGTCCCTTCCAACTCTGTTAATCTGTTACGGGACACCCACAACTGAACTTGCACAGCTGGGGCAAACTGCAGTCCCAGAGTTTTCCTGCATTCTCCATGATGCATCTTACACTCCATAAACTCTGTTCAGACCAAACTTTAATTAAAATGCCACCACTTAACTCAAGTCTTTTTTATTTTTTGTTTATAACTGTATTAAAACTTTAAAAAAAGCTAAAACAAATACAAACTAATATAAAGAAGAAACTAGAAACAGTAAGAAAAATGCAAGAAAAGAGGAAAAAGAAAAATAGAAAGGAAAGAGAAGAGAAGAGAAGAAAAAATATATATAAAGAAGTGGCTTCCAATATTCTTCACAGCAGTTACAAGTACAAATACATTCCAAGCTCTCTCCTTAATGTTACATCCGCTTACTAAATATCTTTAAATATGTTGCATATGGGATACACATTAGAAACAGGCAAAGGGTTGAGTGAGTGGACGGTCATGGCTGCCATCTGGACTTTTCTGACCACATCCTGAGGACACCCAGCATTGTCCCATTCTTATTAAATAGTAGTTCAAAATAATTTCACTTTGAACCGTCTGGAATACTTTCACTCTCATGCTGACATTCAACTATCATCCAAGAATTGCTGCTGACATCCAAAGTGACTTTTCAAGCTTTGTATTTAAAGGTGCCCCAAACATGGCAGGGGCACTTGTTTAGCCCTGCAGATCCTTTGGCAAATGGTCCCTGTAAGAGACAATTGTATGTTGGCCTTGTTGTGTGTCCGTTAATAAAGTGCATGCTGAGAAATAGACAAGCTGGGGACTTTCCCATTTGAACTTGTCCAATAGGACATTCATTTAGTCGCTTCCTATTCTAAAGCTCTCCTTAGGTGAGTCGTTGTGCCTTTTTTCTTCTGCTTGGGCCTATTTAGCAATAGCACTTAGACTTATATACCGCTTCATAGTGCTTTACAGCCCTCTCTAAGCGGTTTACAGAGTTAGCATATTGCCCCCAACAATCTGGGTCCTCATTTTACCCACCTCAGAAGGATGGAAGGCTGAGTCAACCTTGAGCCTGGTGAGATTTGAACCGCCGAACTGCAGCTAGCAGTCAGCTGAAGTAGCCTGCAGTGCTAATTTAATAATTTAATTTAAATTATCCCCTTATCTAAAACACATTTGCTGATGTTCTAGTCACTCTCACGCAGAGGTGGGATTCAGCAGGTTCTGACCAGTTCTGGAGAACCAGTAGTGGAAATTTTGAGTAGATTGGAGAACAGGTAAATACCACCTCTGACTGGCCCCGCCCCCATCTTTTCTCTGCCTCCCGAGTCCCAGCTGATCGGGAGGAAATGGGGATTTTGCAGTAACCTTCCCCTGGAGTGGGGTGGGAATGGAGATTTTACAGTATCCTTCCCCTGCCACGCCCACCAAGCCACACCCACCAAGCCACGCCCACCAAGCCACACCACGCCCACCAAGCCACGCCCACAGAACCGGTAGTAAAAAAATTTGAATCCCACCACTGCTCTCACGAAATAGTACATTAGGCTGCTTTTAAATTTGCACTGCACCATAATGTGCATTTGTTTGTTTATCCCAAAATGCGGTCAACTAGTAAGGTTCTGGACCACAAAACCTCTGAGCCTCTGTTTGAAAAATATTGGAGGAAACGGCAAGTATCATTCAAAAAACTTGAGAGATAGGTGAAAACAGAAATTCTCACTTCTTCATAGCTTCTTTCCCTCTCTTAAGGTTAGTTAAATTAGAAGAACATATTAATTACACAAAAATATTAGAAACCCAACTCAATACTGTTTTTGGAGTTCCCACTTGTCACAGAAACTTGGGATTGGCCATGCTTCTTGCCCACATAACTTCTACCTTTTTTCTTTTTCCCAAGCATTGTTTTAATGAATAAAAATAAATAATTGGCAAGTTGGTATCTGATATTACAAATAAAAAGCCCTGTTTTTATTTGAAAGAGTTGTCTCTTGCCCGCCTGGGTAAAAATACCAAGAGAAGCTGGGTGATAGGGAAGGAAGGAACATTCTCAGGAATTTGATTCTGGTAATTCAATGTGGCAACCATTTTGTGAGAGGGCCCACAATGTGTGCTAAGGGTACATATTGATTGCTAGAGGTCTAGATTTAGATCTAGACTCTAGATTTCTGGCTTGTGCCAAATCTAGCCACTTAGATGACAATGTGGATTGCTGGCATACAAAACCTTAAATTGTCTCTACAATATTTTGTCCTATCCCTATTGGGAAAGAATGGTGTTGGTTTTAGGACTTTCTTCTTAGGATTTTACAAAGTGGGTAGTAGCTTTTCCATGAAAGAGAAATTTTCCAGCCTCTAGAGCAGGGGTGTCAAACTCAAGGCCCGGGGGCCGGATTCGGCCCACGGGGTGCTTAGATCTGGCCTGCGGGGCTGCTCTGGAAACAGCGAAGGACCGGCCTGCGGTGCCCCTGCCAGTGAAAATGGAGCTTGGGAGGGCCCTCCCGAGCTCCGTTTTCACTGGCAGAGGGTTGCAGGAGGCCGTCGCAGCCTCCCAAGCTCCGTTTTCGCTGGCAGAGCACTTGGGCCATCACAGGCGCCCCCGACACGAGTGCTGTCGAGCTGGCCACGGCCACCATGCCCATGCCCCCCCCCCCGAGGTCAAACACAATCCTGATGCGGTCCTCAATGAAATCGAGTTTGACACCCCTGTTCTAGAGGTATTGGGCTGCAATTCCTGTCACCCCCAGCAAGCATGGCTGAGCACCAGGTTAAGATAAGGCTATCCCTATCCCTCAGCTCCAGTGTGGCAACACTGAAGCTTCAAAATGGCTTTCGGTCAGGCCAGCTTCAGGGTTGACAAAGGCTACATTAATCAGAGGGTCATTTTCTTCAATGAAGGTTAGATACAATTCAGAATACTGGTAGCAGAATGAAACAAGAAAGGCTAATCATTTGTTTTAGGTTTTCTTTCATTTCAACATTTCCCCAGTTGTGCATGTATTATATTGCTTCCATTTTGATAGATCGTACCCGTCTCTTGTTTGGCTGATGAGGTGACATTTAAATGACATTTTCACAATTAGTACTTAGAAGAAACTAGCTGCTTTTCAACTTTATTATGCTCGATCTTTTTCTTTTTCTTTTAATCCTTGCTCATAAATGTCATAAAATGAAATTTTAGAATTTTATTAAAATTACATTCTATGCTTAGAATGAGGATACATGAAGCAGTTTCTTTCTCATTAAATAATTCTTTAAGTTTGTAGTTATGTCTCTTCAGTTTTTTTTTAATTTGCTGCTCCATACAATGTGAAATTAGTTGCTGTGGGATTTGGAAAAGCTTTAAAGGAGATTTTTAAAATCTTGGGCAATGATTTCCCTGCCAATGAGTTAGGGAATGTTCCCCTTCTAGATCAAAGACCAACAAAGGCTAGTTCTTGGGAGAAAAAGACTTTCCAGTAAACTACTTTGAGAGGTGGCTATGATGCTACTTCGTGGATTGGTAAATAGTTGTAAATATTGCTCACGGTTGTAAGCAATTTTTTAAAGGTTTGGACACAGGATGAAAATGGGTCTGTCGTGGAGCTCTGACTGGAGCCTTATGCTAAAAGAAGCATTGTTAGAACATATAATAATAGGGTTGGAAGGGATCTTCTAGGTACAAAGAATTGCTATCCACTCAATTACGGTTAATACATAGGAAGAAGTGGTATCCCTGAATACCCTTACAGATAAAGGGAGAAGAAGATGCTCTTGAGCTGAGCTCGGTTTCTAAGGTTGACTTCCAGGTATGCTTCTTGGCAGTAGTAATAAAATAGTTGATCTTGGACCTCCAAAGGAATTCTTGTTTCTCTGCCTGCCGTGAGTCCTTCTAGCACAGGGCTGTCAAACTCAAGGCCCGGGGACCAGATTCGGCCCGCGGGGTGCTTAGATCTGGCCCGCAGGGCCACCTTGGAAACAGCAAAGGACTGGCCTGCGGTGCCTCTGCCAGGGAAAACGGAGCACGGGAGGGCTGTGTGCGGCCCTCCTGAGCTCCGTTTATGCTGGCAGAGAGTTGCAGGATGCTGTAGCAGCCGAAAACGGAGCTTGGGAGCCCGTTTTCGCTGGCAGAGCGCTCGGGCCTCCACAGCCCCCCCCCCGACCCGAGTGACGTTGAGCTTGCCACGCCCACTCTGACCACGCCCACTCCGGCTCACCGAAGTCAAACACAACCCTGATGCGGCCCTCAATGAAATCGAGTTTGACACCCCTGTTCTAGCATGCCATTCTGGTCATTACCTTGCCTGGAGTGTGTGTGTTGGGGCAGGGTAATTGAATTACTCTCAAGGCACAAATTTCAATGGAGGTTCTCAGAAGAAGTTGCCAACCTGAGTTGCTGCCCAGACCTTATCATCTCGATCCAGAGACAATCCAATCTCAAGCAGAAGGACAAGACAGAGGCCAAGCAAAGTCTAGGAGAGCCCACACTGTCAGGTCTGCCATTGTAAATGCTTCAGCCTGCTTTGCTTCGCTGGCATCCTGTCATAAAACATGGGGAGTGGGGAGAATGGGGATGTAGGGAGGAGGGATGACAGGAACCAGAGGTGCCAATCCAGAATTGATCGGCGCATCCAAGGACATGAGTGTGAGAACGGAATGCGAAACTCCACCAAAGAGATGCCAAACCTGAAGGCTGTTACCAAAACACCAGTTGTGAATACTAATGGGCACTTGTGGACTGCTCAAGCGGGGAGGGCCTGGGAGAAGGGGAAAAGGCAGGTTCTGTGCAGGAATACTCAGATCCATCTTTGCTTACGCTGTAACCACTTGGCTTTAGTAAAAGTATACCTTAACTACAAATGGAGTTGAGGGTCTTTCTTTCGTAAGTGCCCAAGCTGGGACAAGCCTGATACTCACACACACTGCCTATACCAGCGGTTCTCAACCTGTGGGTCGCAACCCCTTTGGGGGTCGAACGACCATTTCACAGGGGTCGCCGCGCGCGTTAGCCCGCCATCTTGGTGCCACCGTCACTGCAGGGGTGAAATGCTCCCGGTTCGGCCGTGCCTGCGGGTCATCGGACAGCCGGTAGTGACAGAAGCGGGAGACTTCGCCCGGACGCCGCCATTTGGGTTCTTTTACCCTCTGCGCATGCGCAGAACGCTTTGCGCATGCGCAGAGGGTAAAAGAACCCAAATGGCGGCATCCGGGTGGGTGGGCGAAGTCTCCAACCTGTGGGTCGCGACGCCTTTGGGGGTCGAATGACCCTTTCACAGGGGTCGCCTAAGCACGCACTAGCCCACCACGTCCCCTTTGTCACCTCATCCCGTGTGGGGAGGGGGCGGGGAGGGGGTTGCGGTGGCGGGGGGGTCGCGGCAGCGGGGGGGTCGCGGCATTAGAAAGGTTGAGAACCACTGGCCTATACTAAAGAGAAAATTATTCAGCTATGTGTGCATGGGGAAATAAGGATGAATTCAGACTGTGAGATAAATTTACAGGTTTACCTGAGCTATCAGAAATAGGGGCAGGGGAGGCAAGTTTGGAATGAAATAGTGGACAATTCCATCATGCTGAGTTTGGAACTTCTGCAGCAACATGTAAACAGTGATTTGAAATGGATGATTTGTGGGGCTTCGGAGGCCCTGCCAGCAGTAGCTCTGATTTGACTTTTATGGCTTTGCTGTTTTATTTATTTATTTTTTATTTATTTATTTGTCAAACATGTACAAGATAGCAGGTATAGGTATAATCATAAACATAATCAAAGTGAATACAGATAGATGAAGACAATAGGACAGTAGGACAGGGACGGTAGGCACGCTGGTGCGCTTATGCACGCCCCTTACAGACCTCTTAGGAATGGGGTGAGGTCGACAGTAGACAGTCTAAGGTTAAAGTTTTTTGGGTTTGGGGAAGAAACCACAGAGTCAGGTAGTGAATTCCAGGCATTGATCACTCTGTTGCTGAAGTCATATTTTCTGCAGTCGAGTTTGGAGCGGTTTACATTACATACACTACATATACACATTACATACAATACCTTTAAAA
>QLTV01003961.1:148100-159212 GCA_003457575.1 Thermophis baileyi
CTGCCTGTTTCTCCCATGGCCAGTTCTATGTGGCATGCTCCAGAGTCAGTTCACCTGACAGCCTGGTCATCCTCCAGCCAGAGAGCAAAACCAGGAATGTTGTTTACAGGGAGGTCCTGAGCAATTCATCTGAGGGACGAATTGAAAGTCTATGCTATGCAACTTATTAGCCTGGCTGCATAGACAAAACAGCCACGGTTGCTGCTGGGATTAAAGGGCTTAAGCCCATCTATTTCATTGTTGTTACACTTATAATAATGTCTTCATCTGTAACAGAAACTTAGCTTACCACCTGTAACGAAATAATACAGTCCCTTTTTAAACTACTCATTAATTTTCAAGCTTTAACTGTCAATTTATCAAGCCCCATCACATAGTTTCGTAGCGAAGCATGGGTATCAGCTAGTTCCTGATAAAACAGTCAAATTCCATAGTTTTGGTATATAATTCAACATTACATTAACAACTTTAACATTTAAAGATTTCCCATAAATATATTAACCTACTTTAATATATTATCCCCAAAAGACATTAAATGATCACCTGTCCATATCCTCTGTATCAGGGATCTCTCAAATTTCTTAACCCTGAGCATCTGATGTTGCCATTTTCTGGGGAGCCCAATACACCCTAAATATAAATTTTTGATAAATCAACCGTCATCTCCAATCCGTTGATACCATTTTCACATTTTCAGGAAGTACCTGAAGCCACTGTTGCAGTTTTATCAGAAATTCCAGCTCTTTAGTCTATGTTTGAAATATCCCAGAAATGTCCAGTTTAAAAACATTCTTGACCTTTGGATAGAGATATGTTATAGGTGTGATTTCTGCCAGGGATTTCATCAGGCAGGAAAGCAACCTATTGAGCCCCGGAAATGTTAGGTGCTCTTCCCCTGCTTGTGATAGCAAAGTCTATGAAGGAAAGCCTCTCCACTCCCCTCTAGGTGAGACACCTGGCACTGGCAAAGAGGTGTTGCCATCCAAGGCTTCAGTTCATTAATACATCATTAATATTTCAAATTTGTATGTAACAGCGGAGCTTTCCAGAAGAGTCTATGTCTAATAGTTTTAGTCTGGGACCATAAATAAATAACCAAAATTGCTTACTGTACGTTGAATTGCTGCTTTCAGTTTTAAAATTGATTTTTTTAATTTTTTTTTTTAACATTCCATTGCAGTGATAAATACTGTTCTGAAAGGCAGCATCCAATTACAGTTACCATTAAGTGAAAAAGGGGAGAGAATAGAATGGCTGGCTTATCAAAGGCCAAGGAATTTTGGAAGGCAGCTTCTACTGAAACAGCTCTTTGAGAAGAGAATCTCGTGTTTGGCAGGTGCTCTGACGGTCTCCTGAGCGCTTCTGGTGCCTACAAGGAAGTATTTCGGTTGCCCAGCTCATGACAGCGGTCATTATATAGTAGCACAGGAAGAAAAATGAAATACTACTTAACGATTCTTGTTAATTTGCTGTAAAATTCATTAGTGTTAGCTGTTGTGTAGGTACAAATACAAATAGATTCATTATAATTAATGTTCCTTCACTGACTACCCAAGGAAGTATTAATTGAATGTCTGGCAGAATGGGTAATGTTATATAAATGTCAGCCTATTATTGCTTTCTTTGGGGATTCATTTTAAAGGCATTAATTCTGATGCATTCCGCTGGCAAATTTATAGATGTTCTCTTTAATTACACTTGAATGTCAGTGGCGTCTGACATTAGCAGATGCCACCTAGAAGAATCAAGAGTCCTAAAGGGTGGCACAGCGGTGATATTGCTTAATTTTTAATTCTTTGTTAAAAGACTCACCTTATTAAACAGCCTTCCGCTGTTGGAAAATAAAGGCCCTTTTGTTCAAACTGGTCAGTTTCGTGTGGCTCAAAGGAGGATACTTGAAGTGACAAAGAAAAGAAGATCTAAGTATGTTGTCACATCTGTTGATGCAGGATAATCATTGTGGGCTTTTTTGAACCTCTGTTCCCCAACCCCTCCCTTGTAGTAGTCTGGTTGACGATGTAGCACAGTTGAAGGAGAAGCAAAAGACCGCATGGAGTTCACAGGGAGCAAAAGGGAAACATGCCATGGCTCTCCACTGTTTCATCATCTGTGGTCTTCTTGTATTCTGCCAGCAATTTCTGGTTGAGATTGTTGGACTAACTGTGTTCACTTTCCAGATGTTCTGACCCAGCTCCCCAAACACGACAAACCCTCTGAAGTTAACTCAAAGATTCCTTTAATTAGGAGTGCCGGCAGCCCTGGCAAAACGTTTCTCTCACCGCAGGCTAACAAGTCCGTCCATCTGGAAGATGAATAGTTGTCTGCCACATCTATTCAACTCTGCCCCCTGCCTTTTATCCCCAGAACTAGGGTGGGGCTTCACTAGCAGCGGTGGCTCTTCCTTCCCAAGGATCGGCCCATGGATTTCCACTGCTCTCCTCTGGCTTCTGCGCATCCGCTTGTCAGGCACTGGACCCAGCTGTTCCTCCTCTTCCTCATCAGCCACCTCCAGACCTGGGGGCTCTTGACTCTCCATCTGAGGGCTGACGGATGACTCAGGCTCCCGCCTCTGTCTCTCTCTCTCTGACAGCTCCATTCCCTCTTCCCCCTCGGAGCTCTCAGGTTGCCTTGATGCTGACCCTGACTCCCATTCCTCCTCCTCCTCCTCTGATTCGGCTGCTGGAAGGGCCGACGGCCGACAGGCCACACCACCAGACTAGATCAGTGACTTAGTTAAACTGGCTGCTTATCTGGTCAAGGAGCCTGGTGAACTGAACAAGGCTATTCAATGATGGGTTTTTTGTGGCTTTGCTTTTCTTTCTTTGTGGGGTTTACAACAACTTGCCACAGGCAACTTGCCATGGAACAATTCGCCATGGCCAACTCGTCAGGGAACAACTTGCTGCGGGCAAGAGTTACACTAATATTGAAGAAATAGTGGAATAGAATCTAAGAAAGGATGCCAAAGGAGGGACAAAATGAAATGTGAATGACAAAAATTTAAAAACTTTTAAAAACTATTTTAAATAATTAAATTGAATTGTTGAATTGTCCCGCAGCGAGTTGGCCCATTCCGTCCTTTGTGGTGATCTTGACTTCATTTTTTTCAGTCTGGTTTTGATGCCATTCTCCATGAATATTCTCAGGTCCTTGGTCTTCTCTAAGGCTGATTGTTTCCCTGCAGACATTTTGTTCTCAGGCTGAATGTTGTATTGTGAAAGATTGTGCATACAGGTGGTCCCTGGCTTACAACCATTCGTTCAGTGACTGTTCAAACTTATAACAGCACTGAAAAAAGTGACTTATGACTGGTTCTCAGACTTATGACTGTTGCAGCATCCCCACAGTCACATGGCCAAAATTTGAGTGCTTGGCATCCAGCATGTATTTATGATGGTTGCAGCCTCCTGGGTTCACATGATTGCTATTTGTGACCTCCTTAGCCTGCTCCCAGTCAATGGGAGAAGCCAGATTCGCTTAACAACCACATGATTTGCTTAACAACTGCAGTGATTTGCTTAACAGCCATGGCAAAACAATTGCAAAATGGAGCACAACTCATTTAACAGCCTTGCTTAGCAATGCCTTGCCTATTTGTGGTCGTAAGTCGAGGACTTCTTGTGCATGGATATCCATTATTTTGGAAGATGTTGAACAGGTGGTCTGTTTCTTCTTTTTGGAGTTCCGGGTTGCTGCAGTGCTTCTTGTTTAGATGAATAAAGTTCAGGTTCTCTTGGGGGCAGTTGGGTCATTGCATTTTTAGGGAAGCCTTTGGTTAGAGGGAGTTGTTTTTTATATATATATATATTCTTGGGAGTTATGTGTAACTTTTCCCAAGCTAAGGCCCCCCACAAAAGTTGTGAGCAAAATATGCTGGGATTATTTTGCAGCCTTGACCAAGTAGTAGTGTTGCTTATATAGTAGATCTGATATTCTCTCGCTGAGTTTAAATCCTTCACCCTTCCTAAGATGCTAAATGTGGCTCTTAGATGGAGAAGGGTTATTGTCCGGCACTTTAGACCTCTTAAAGTAGAATGTTCTTTGAGTTGAACTGGACTTAAAACGAGTTTTCTCAGCTACAGAAAAAAAAAGTGGCACTTTCTTGCTTTCTTGGTGTATTGACTTCTCAGACTAAGATATAGTTTTAATATTACCTGGAGGGGGGTTGGGGGGGGACTCCATTAAAAAATTAGCCAGGTCAACTCTGTCTACTATTTTTGCCAACTTGAAGTCCAGCACAGCTGGATCTTTAGACTTCAACAGCATTTATGGCTTGAGTTCCTAGTATCACAGCCACAGACCCAATGTACCAGGTAATACCCTGTGCAGTGCTCTTCAGATCCTACGCCCACTTGGTTTTAGTCTTTTGATTCTTTTAAAAAAATGATGGTATGATGAGAGGAAAAAATGCCAGTGTCAGATCTGCCATCACACTGCTGCAGCCCTGCTCCACTTCAATGGCATCTGCATAAAGTATGGGGAGGGGGGAAGGGAGGATACAGGGAGGGGGGGATGACAGGAACCAGATGTGCCAACCAGAGACAACGGTTGACCGATCCAAGGACACAGGACACAGCCAGGGGAACGGAATGCAAATGCTCACCAAAGAGGTGCCAAACTTTAGAACTGTTACCAAAACGACCGATTTGAACCTTATTAGACACGAACAAGGGGACCAAGGGGGGAGGGCCTGGGGGAAGAGAAAGTTACTGGGTTTTCATGGGTATCCTCAGATCCGGCTGTGCTTACGCTGTAACCACTTGGCTCTTAGTAAGAGCATACCTTAACTACAAATGGAGTCAAGGGTCTTTCTTTCCTGACTGCCCAAGCTGGGACAGGCCTGACATTCATCCTTTAGCAGCAAACTGGTTATTTGGGATTCCCCTCTCCCAATATGCCTTCGTTCCAATAGAAAATAGTTGGCGAGTATAGCTGATGCTTTGCATGAAAGTCCCGTGGCCTGGGGAAAAAAGAGGAAGGTGAGCTGAGATGAAAGGAAGCACCTGGAAGAGATTATGCGGACAATCTCACCAAGTTTGTGTCCACACTCTGCCTGCTATCCATTTTGGGAGAGCACCTTTCAAAATTCTGAAGGTGCCCATTAAGACTTGTGACCCTTGCTGTATGGCTTGAGCCCAGGTGTTGTGCAGAAGGAACAGAAGTCTTCTCTGAATTTAAAATGCCCACGTGCAGAGGGGACCTAGACGTCGAAGGATTTACGCCTCCATTCGGAATCGGAACAAGAGCATCAGTAGGAAGCTCACAATGCAAATAGAAGCCCAGCCTTTTATGGGAAACAGTTGTAAACAACGGTAATGTTTTTGTGCTGCTTAAGGAAAGTGAGATGGCCTCTGAAGGACACGCTCCTCATCTTCCTCTCTTGTTCAGGTTGTCCGGAAGCTGCCTGGTGTTGCGTAGCTAGCATGGATCGATGAGCCCAGAGTCTGACTCGGGGACTGGCTTCACTGAGCCACATTATTGCTTAGCGTCATGCTTGAGCCTGGTGCCTGAGCATGATCAGATTCTGTGCTCGGATAAAAGAACACGTGCCATGCCAAGCCAACACATGCCAAGACTTAGTACCCCAATTAAAGGGTGGGTGTGCCGTGCCAAGTCACACCCACCCTTTAATTGGGGTACTAAGTCTGTCATCCAGACCTGAAGCTCCTGGCATTCCCCGATAGCTTGAACCAGAATTCGAAACCCAAGAGGGAGCCTTGATTTCAGTGGTGAGAAAAGCCAGGCCTTGCACTTTCGGAAGGAGAAACCAAATGCACGGGGGTAGAATCGGCAGCCCCTGACACAACAGCAGCAACTGCCAGAGGGATCCACGGGTCCTAGTGGATGGCCACTTTAATACGAGCCTTGTGACAGCTTTTGACAGCTATACAGTCATGGCCAGAGAGGTCGGATATAGAACGTTAAACTCCACCATCTATGGTTATTTCTCTGAAACTTCCCCAATCCGGTAGACTCCTGATGTTTTCAGAATTCCTGGGAATTCTGGGAGTTGGTACACACATCTGAAGGGAATTCAGGAAGATCATTCTGGGATGTAAAGAGAAAATCCCTTATCCCAAATACAACTCGGAGCTCAATTGTTACGCCTCTGAAAATATGGAAGTTCTTGATTGACTCGGTTTTGGTTTTGGCACCACTCAGCTATCCTTCTGTTGTACCGTACTACTTGTGATTGTATAGCTTTGCTACATAGAACAATGTGGACTCTGCGGATTGGTCATATGAGTGACCCGCTTTATGACTGTCATGACTGACCATCGTAATGGGCAGGCACCATTGTAGTCGTAAGTTGAGGACTACCTGTAAACATTTATCGAATTCTTTCTATAAAAGGAATTTTACTTTTAAAACACTCTTTTTCTAGGAAACACTTTGATTAAAAAATTAATTGTAGGCATCTAATTAGGACATGGAGAAATTTCTGCAAAAACCGTAGTTTCGATCTGAGTGGGTAGGTTACCTGGGATCTATTTTGTCAGGGAATAATACGTCAGGAAAGATTTCTTAAATCTGAGAACTCCATTTTGCCAGGTTTGAAATGCATCAGCGGAATTCTGCAGGGTTTTCCTTCCTGCCAACGTTGGGTCTTTTCTTAACTGTGATAAACTGATATTGTTTTTAGCTGCCTTGTTTCTGCAGCAAATGTGAGCGATTGCTTTATAAATATCTCCCGCATCATTTAAGATGGGGACTTTGAGTCTTCCTTGGCAAAGAAGCGATGATCCAGGATGTTGCAGTAATTGTTATTGGGCATTGTGTACCAGTGAAAGGTAGCAGGCAGGCAGACCAGAAATCTCTGCTTATTCTAATTGGGGGTCATAGTTCATGCAAGAGAAGGAAGGAGGGGCTTGTCTACTCTTGTAAACTATTTAAAAATTACTCCACACATTTGTATGAGTGTATTTTGAGAGCACTGGAAATTAAGCATGATCCTGTATGTCTTTTCTCCCATTCTTTCAATAAATGAGTACATAGCATATGAAATGCATCCTTCCCTCTTGCTTGCCTGCAGTTTTTAGGCTTTCCATGTATAATATTTCTTTCTCCTTCTTTCTCTAAAACTGAATTGAGTCTAATGAGCCACAGAATTCATGGCAGTGCATTTGTCCAATCAGGTGTGTCCAGGTAACTCTTTGGACTTGCCCCTAGTCTGGATTTAAGTACAGTGCTTGCAGGTCTCTGCATCCCATCAATTGCAAGCATTTCCGAGATGGCATCTTCCAGACTTGCTGTAGTTCCCATGCTGAGAGTAAAATTATGGGAATTCTAATCCGACATGCCTGGAAAATACTAGAAAGCCCAAGGATGCATTCTTGCTTTGGAACCTAAGAAATGCTGTTCCAAAAAGATAGAACATAGAATATGAAAGAGCCGAGGTGGCGCAGTGGTTAGAGTGCAGTACTGCAGGCTACTTCAGCTGACTGCTAGCTGCAGTTCGGCGGTTCAAATCTCACCGGCTCAAGGTTGACTCAGCCTTCCATCCTTCTGAGGTGGGTAAAATGAGGACCCAGATTGTTGGGGGCAATATGCTGACTCTGTGAACCGCTTAGAGAGGGCTGTAAAGCACTGTAAAGCGGTATATAAGTCTAAGTGCTATTGCTATTGCTATCAGAGACCTTGGAGGTTTTCTAGTTCAGGGGTGTCAAACTCAAGGCCCGCGTGCTGGATCCACACCCCGTTTTGGCCGGCAAAGTGCTGCAGGAGGCCGTGCAGGCTGAGAATGGGGCGTGGCCCCCCCCCACCCTGTTTTGGCCAGCAGGGTGCTGCAGCAGGCGTCCGTCCTAACTCCCCCCTCCCCCGCCCCTTCCAGCTGGCCCGCTGAGGAGAACTACAATGCTGATCCGGCCC
The DNA here is from genome assembly GCA_003457575.1 of Thermophis baileyi. Classification (NCBI taxonomy): domain Eukaryota; kingdom Metazoa; phylum Chordata; class Lepidosauria; order Squamata; family Dipsadidae; genus Thermophis; species Thermophis baileyi. The sequence continues at coordinate 155,970 of QLTV01003961.1, forward strand.
TCGAAGAAATCCAGTTTGACACCCCTGTCCTATATCATTTCAGACAAGTGGCTGTCTAGTCTCTTCTTAAAAATACCAAAATCCAATTCTGTGGTAGAATTAGGATGGCCTGGTGCGCTCTGTTATAACAGACCTGCAAACACTTCTCAGTACATTAACTGGGTAAATTAATGCCTGATCAACATTCTGTTTCCTAATGTCTTTTATTTGCTGAAGTCTCATATAACAGTTTTATTCGTTTGCAAGTTCAGTTACCTGGCTGTTCTTTGTACTTTCCAGTTAATCACTTGTGAGCTGTAGGGGAAACTCTTAACCTGATTTCCCTCTTCCTTTTTGAAGCCGCGTGATTAAGACGAACATGGAGTTGGAAGTCCTCCGCTACACCAATAAAATTTCCAGTGAAGCTCATAAAGAGGTAATGGATCTCTTGCAGTAATAATTTTTTGCTTCTTTGTGTAACGTCACTTTTTTTTTTTTCGTCCAGAAAAATGTTCTCAGCTACTTGAATTGCTTAGTAACGGAGTAATGAAGAGCTTGGATAAAAATCGGGAGATAATGTTCGTCCTAATAGAACCACGCAATACATCCTGCATTGCCCTTGAACTCACTGTTGATGTGCGGAGAACAAAATGGCTCCACTTATGAGATCAGACCGTTTTGAGAAAGCGAGAGAGGATTGGCTTTACTCAGCACCACGGAAAGCTTTTCCAGGATGCCAGTGAACCCGGCCTGTTTCTTCTGCGGCCGTTCTCTCTGATCGTTTTTAGCTGGGTGCTTTGATCACCTGTAGAGCTTTCTGAGTCAGCTGGATGATACAGAGACATTTAGACATGCAATTTTCTTGGATGTTGAAGAGAGAGTGCTGGAAGGAGAATTGCACTGACCTCGTTGTTGCAATACAATGGGGAGAAGCCAGCAGGAATCTCCTGGTTTTAACTCCTCCTAGATTTCCCTGGATGCAGCTGCTTCCTCTGCAGACAGTTGAATGGTCTCCACGTCTGTAACTCTAGTCAGCTGCAGAGGGGAAAATTCTGCTTTTAGGATTTTTACAGAATCACTCTGATGTCTACAGTTTTTGTCTTATTCCAAAACAATATCAGGGAGCATCAGAGGAACCAGCACCAATATGTGGCTAGGATAGTTGGAAAACTTTAATTTTTTTGACCCCAGTTCTCATCCCAATCCTGGCCATCTTCCCATCATTTGCAAATTGCGTTCCCTTCAGTGGGGAAACATGAAGTGAACACAATTCGTACGTGATGGGAAGATTGCAAATGTTGTGAGGCGGGGTGCCACATGGTTAGGATGATATAACGAAGTAGTGTGCAAATCACTTTTGTTTCCTTATCTCCTGGGCCAGCACATGACCTCTTCATACAATGGCAAAAGCAGTGACAGGACTAGCATTGCCTATAATGTGGCCCATAAGGGCTTCTTTCCAAGTTTGCCTGTTCTTGCAGCGGCTTCTTTAATACAATCTCCATGATGCAGTATGGCCCCTGACAGATTTAGATCTATCTCAGGGGTGTCAAGCTTGATTTTATTGAGGGCCGCATCAGGGTTGTGTTTGACCTCAGGGGGCCAGGGTGGATGTCACTCATGTCAGTGGCACCCGTGGTGGCCCGAGCTCCATTTTCGGCTACCACGGCCTCCTGCAACCCTGTGCCAGTGAAAATGGAGCAAGGGAGGGCCGCACGCAGGCCAGTCCTTTGCAGTTTCCAGGGCGCCCCTGCGGGCCAGATCTAAGTATCCCGTGGGCTGGATCTGGCCCCCGGGCCTTGAGTTTGACACCCCTGATCTATCTGATCTTTTGTTTGACCTATAATTCAGGTTTTTGAATTAGACATTGAAGATGTACAAGCAGTTGATTCAGGACGTCAAGGAATGAGCTGTCTTGAAAGCTCCTTCTTATTCAGGTCTCTGTTGGGAACTCTGGAACTTAATCACTTAGCTCCTGAGTTGCAAACAAGAGTTCTTGGTCTTTTTCTGCTGCTGATATGGCTGTAATTTTTACTGTAGCTGATGAATATCTTCACCGCTACTCATATATATATAGTCCTGTTTACTCCAGTCTTTGTAGCAAACATTACTCTAGGGTGGAGGGACTGTAGCTATTGCAGAGCTGTCCTACTTCTGAAGAATGGCCAAATTTCTTACAGTGTATCTACTTTTGTGACTATAGGTAATGAAGGCCGTAAAACCTGGCATGAAAGAATACGAGTTGGAGAGGTAAGTGCATTTTTGACATTTATGGCAAAACGAGGGAAAAGCATTTCTAGCTTATCAGGAAATACTGCAGATAAGGGCAAATGACATTGATTTAATGACAATTATAGCAACTATTTTGAGATTGTGCTTGGCGTATTACTCTGTTATACGGAAAAGGCATTCCATCAATTCCTTTCATTTTATTAGATGGCAATTGCTTTTAGGTAGGTCTTAAAAGCCATATAATTCTCTTTGCTGAGTTTTATGTAATTTACAGAAACAGTCCTTAATAGCTGTTATTAGTGTTTGATGGCGTTCAATAAACCATCTTTTATAGGTGAGAATATCATGGTTATTCCTGTTACATTACACAAATATTTATAGCGGCCATAAAATAGTCTGGAGGTTTGTTTCAATATCTTTTAAAACTGGAGCAAATGTTGCTGGTTCTGCTGATGTATTTCTATTCCAATCTACAGTGTTACTTTTCTTAATGAAATTGAAGATCACCTACCTTGTCTTGAACCACTCTGCTTTACTTAATAGGACAAGCATGTATGCAGTCACACTGATGCAACTTTGATACCCAGCGCATGGTTGCATTCTTCCCTTTGCCGTATGCCATGTGGCAACGGGCTAGTATATTTTAAGCAGTTAAACCCAACTTAGGTTATGAACACCATGTGTTTTTATTGGCCTCTTTCATGCGTTGTGCTAATCCATAGCCAACATTATTTTAAACCACAAGCAGGCCATGTTATCGCCTTAGCATAATGCATTGACCCATCGATTAATTTGTCCATGACATCTGTATGTATCTGCATATGAATAAAGCACTTGTTTTAGGAAGTGGAAAATTGTCTCTGTGTGAGTGAGTGTATGTGTGTGTGTGTGAGAGAGAGAGGGAGGGAGGGAGGGAGGGAAGGAAGGAGAGGGAGGGAGGGAGGAAAGGAAAGGAAAGGAAAGGAAAGGAAAGGAATGGAAGGGAATCGAATGGAATGGAATGGAATGGAATGGAATGGAATGGAATGGAAT
>QLTV01003961.1:161588-201202 GCA_003457575.1 Thermophis baileyi
TAAAAGATATACTTAAATATTTACAAAATGTGAGGGGGTGTACTCACTTCTGTGATATACTCTGTGTGTGTGTGTGTGTGTGTGTGTGTGTGTGTGTGTACGCATACCACATTGAATTGGTGTTGACTCCTTTCAACTGCATGGACAAGTCCATGCAATTTTCTTGGTAAGATTTTTCAGAAGTGGTTTGCCATTTCTTCCTCCTTAGGGCTGAGACCATGACTGGCCCAAGGTCATCCAAGTGGCTTTGTGCCTCAGTTGCAACTAGAACTCGCAGTCTCCTGGTTTCTAGCCTGGTGTCTTTACGTACTGCGCCAAACGGGCTCTGTGTTAGCCTCTCAAGCTCTACTTATGAATCCTCCTGCCTTGGAATAGGGGTGCTTGCAAAGCAGGATCATACTGGTTCTAATAATTGGAAAGAATTGGTTGGATATTCGTGTCTCATTTCTTTGTATTTTTACGGAGCAATCCTTTTGACAGGTTATTGCTGATGAATGCATTCTGTTCCCAAATTCATTTGAAAATTTTGCTTAGATTTGGGGAATTTGCTCATTTCCCCCCCCCCCCAAATTGCCACTACTTAGGTCGTCTTTTCTGATGAGTTCTAAACCATTTTGATGAATCTTAGTAAAATATTCTCAAGCTGATACCAGAATGACCACGGTTGTGCTTCCTTTTGAGAACAGGCAACCTGCCAGTTCTCACGTAGAAATGGGAATCTCAATTACTTTGGCTGCCTTACAAGCATTCATCTCCAAAATATATTTCTTCATGTTGGGGGCCCTTGAGGGCCATTTAGTGTTGGTGAGAAAAACAAGATGAGAATAAATTTGATCATTGTTAAAATGAAGGACAGGTGGAGCCAGACCAAGCCTCTCCAAAGAAGGGGCCAAATAATTGCTTCTCTAAGGCAGGAAGGAAGGCGAAACACAAAAGTTTGAACATGCTTTCTGTGCATAGGGCCTGGTTTTGAATCATAGATGAAAATCGTTCATAATGGCTCCTTCCTTTCTTCAATAAATGCTACATTTCTTGCCATCTTGTAATGGTTCATTATTTGCCTGCAGGGTAAGCTTGGCACAAATTAAGGGATGGGGAAGATGGGAGAGAGCTGAAGGCCAAATATTGGCAGGCGTTTGCCAAGTCCTTCAGACCAGGGGTCTCCAACCTTGGCAACTTTAAGACTTGTGGACTTCAACTCCCAGAGTTCTCTGGGAATTGAAGTACACAAGTCTTAAAGTCCACAAGTCTTAAAGTTGACAAGGTTGGAGACCCCCTGCTTCAGACAGACTTGGAGAAAGTCTGCCCCATTTCTCTTCCCCCGCATTGGTTTCCTTTGCTGAGTGTCTGCCATCTGGATGATTCCAAACCCAGGCAGTGGAATTCACCACAACTCTCTGTGACACTGTGGCACAGCTAAATCCTCCAAGATCCCTTCTGAGATGATTGCTCTTTCTATTATAGACTCCGAAACCTTGTTGGGGAAGAAGCCAACAATACGCTGTGTCGTTAAATTGCCATAAATAACGGCCGATCAATAGAAGAGACGGATGTCACAAAGCTGAACTGGCTGTGCAAATAGTCCTCATTTATTAAATGTTGTTGTTTTTTTAAGTTGCTTTTAGGGAAAGGTTTGCTTGGTTTTTAAAGAGTGACGGATTGGCTGCCTTTGCACGATGCAAACAACCTTAAAAAAAAAGTACCAACTGCGTTTAGCCACTTTCTGTTTTTGCACAGTGAATCGTTCAGGTTTGGTATGCACATGCTAACCTTCAAAAATCTCATTATTAGCCAGAATAAATTTAATAAGTATGGAATAATGGTCAAATAAGCCTATTTATTGAAATGTGTTTGATATTAGTAGCTCGGATTGGTAGTTGGGCTGTTGGTTTGAGCTCCGAGCTTGGCAATTTGGTTGCATATGTTGTGTCACCATTTGAGGAGACATCGTCAGTGCGCTTTGAATTGTGCAATTCAATTCAAAACGCACTGACGATGTCTCCTCGAATGGTGACAAAACGTTTGCAACCAAATTGTCAAGCTTGGAGCTCAAAACTAAGCCTACTTATGTGTGTTACTTTAACAATTGTTTCTCAACCTTGGCAAGAAGGGAGGGAGGGAGGGAGGGAGGAAAAGGAGGGGAGGAACAGGAAGGGAGGAAAGGAGGGAAGGAAGGGGACAGAGAGGGAAGAAGGGAGAGAGAAAGGGAATCGAAGGGAGGAGGGAAGATTTCTGACGCTCCCTGCCAGATTCCCACAACGAAACTCAATGGGGAAACCAGCAGGAAGTCGCAAGTTGCTCCTGCTCCCACAGCTTTTTTTGCCTGCCTGTGGTCCTTTTGCTTCTCTGTTTTGGTAAGGAAATATCTCTGAAACGATGACCCCATGGGCATGGATTGCAGGTATTTATTGAAAGCCAAAGCATATACCTAGATTTCAGCTCAAACCCTGCAGATGGAGGGCAGTGGCACCATTTGTGTCACAAGCAGATGCCTTAAACAGCTCGTAGTTTGGCTTAATGTGGTGCCCTGGTTCCTATAACATGCTAAAGTAGCACACTAAACCAGGGGTGGGTTCTAACTTACCTCGCTGCCGGTTCGCTTCCTCCGCGCCGCGTGGCCGCGCCTCGTGGGTGTGCGCGCGCCTCGTGGGCACACGCGCATGTGCAGTCCAAAAAACAAACAAACACCGAAAACAAGATGGCAACGCATTGCGCAGTGCCGGAAACTCGGCTTCTGCGGATGCGCAGAAGAAAAAAATATATATTTTTTTTCAAAAAAAATATAAATAAATAAAAAAGATGGCGGTGCCCACGGACCGGCACCAACCGAACCGGACCTGTGATGTCATCGTGACATCACCAGCTGGTTGCTACCTGTTCAGGAGAACCAGTCCGAACCGGGAGGAACCCACCTCTGCACTAAACCACAAACTATCCAAGTCCTTTTTTTAAAGTAACTGGTTGTGCAGCCTTACTTTTTTTTACCGCCACTGTGACTTTTAAATCACCCATCCAGACAGGAATTGGAAAATCAGCTAGGTAAGACTAGGGAGAGGACTCACTTTGCATCTGAATTGAGAGAAAATTGGAGCTGGAGGACTTGGGTAGTAAGAAATTGCACAGAAAGGGAGCGGCCACCGAAACATCCCCTAACACCCACCCACCCCCGATTTACTGTGGATATTACTCTGAGTTTAGGGCAGAAGGGAGTGAATCATCCCCAGCTCTTGCTGCAGAACAGATGGATTCACCTAAGAACAAATGCTGCAGCTTGTGATGCTACTCGGCCTCAGATGGCACAGTGGTTAGAGTGCAGTATTGCAGGCTGCTTCTGCTGACTGCCAGCTGCCTGCAATTTGGCAGATCAAATCTCACCAGGCTCAAGGTTGACTCAGCCTTCCATCCTTCCTAGGTGGGTAAAATGAGGACCCAAATTGTTGGGAGCAATAAGCTGACTCTCTAAACTGCTTAGAGAGGGCTGTAAAGCACTGTGAAGCGGTGTATAAGTGCTATTGCTATCTTCCTGCCTGCCTTCCTGCCTGCCTGCCTGCAGTATTGCAGGCTAACTCTGCCCACAGCCAGCAGTTCGATCCTGACCAGCTTCAGGTCGACTCAGCCTTCCATCCTTCCGAGGTGGGTAAAATGAGGACCCAGATTGTTGAGGGCAAGAGGCTGACTCTGTAAACTGCTTAGAGAGGGCTGTAAAGCACTGTGAAGCGGTATATCAGTGGTGGGTTGCTGCTGGTTCGGACTGGTTCTTTAGTACTGGTAGCGGAAATTTACCGCCGCTCGCAGAACCGGCAGCGATGACCGGCGGTCCACGCTCCCGAACCGGTCCTTTGCGGCTTGCAAAAAAAACCTTTGCGCATGCGCAAAGGCTTCTGCGCATTCGCAGAGGGTCTTTTCTGGGTGTTTTGCGCGATGTGATGGGGTGCAAAATGCGCACTTCCGTCACGATGCGAACCAGTAGGGAAGATAAGTGGAACCCACCCCGCGGTATATAAGTCTAAGTGCTATTGCTACTCTCAGGCTCTTTAAGGCTTGGCACCTGGCACCCTCCATCTATCTCAGGACTGCAACTCCCAGAATTCTTAGCCAGTTACTTGGGAATTCCAAGAGTTGCAGTCTAAACATAATTGGATGGCCTCAGGTAGGGAGCCACCGGTTTATCAATTTGCATTCTTCTGCCTCTCGTATATTTGAATTGTCCTTGGAGTGACTACCCAACGGTAGCTAGGAATCAGAATGATTGATGAAGACGAGCAGCTTAGCCAGTTCAGCTTTTATCTTGTGCTTTGAATCACACCTTGGAAATTAATAAGAGGCACCTTGGCAAATGAGGTGTCAAACAAGCACCACGCTGTCCAGGGAGCTCTTCAAAGATGCAGCACTGAAATCCTGGCCCTGGGTGCAGCATCACCACCCAACTTGGCTTCTCTCCCACCTCCCAGGGGCAAGACTCCTCTCCCCCTTTCCAGATAAGGCAAGATAGACACCGTTGCCGCCTTCAGCCTGAATGTTTTCTTCCCATTGTCCCACCGTCCCCCTTTTTCAGGTTCCAGGACAAAAGTGCACCCCAGCCTTCTGAAAATCAATAGCCAAAATAAGAGGCAGGAAGCCAGAAGCGGTGAGGGCTCCTTGGTGACTTGTTCAGAATAGCAGCGGTGTCAACGCACAGCCTTGCTTTCTCTGTTGTTCTTCTTTCGCTTTGGATATTGATTGTGTACCTTCCCTTCTGCTGCTGCCGCCCACACAGCATCTTGACAGTTTGAGAGGTCAGCCTATTCTGCTCATTGCCATCCTGATTCCCAAAATGGGCCTCAGGCGATCAGGCCATCAAATATCGGCTGGCATTACATTGCCGTATCTCTGGAGCTCTCTTGTGGATTGTGACTCACGCCTTTCATTTATTCCATTTTGTTTTTCAAGGGCGCAAAGAGAAAATGAAGATTGCAGCCATCCAAAAGAGTGTGCATTGTTTTCCTGTCTCGGGTTGTTATCTGATGCGGTGATTTCTCATCTTTTCAGAGAAACTGCTTTTTGGGGGGGGGGGGGGCTTATTCAGTTTATGGTTTCATTCAGTTTGAGAGTAAACATTTTCATCTTTAAGACAGCCTATTCATTTGAAATGTTACAAATCCAAGCCAAAATTAGAAATAATGTATTCATGTGGAGGAGTGGAGTAGAATGGAGTTGGTGGGGAATATGTTCCCCTTTTCAGGAGTATTACGGAAAGAGGCTACATTGGAAATGTAGAGGGTCTGCCCCACATCTTGTAGATCAGGGGTGTCAAACTCGATTTCACTGAGGGCGGCATCAGGGTTGTGGGCGTGGCGGGGGTGAGCGTGGCCAGCTCAACGTCACTTGTGTTGGGGGCGCCTTTGGTGGCCCGAGCGCTCTGCCAGTGAAAACAGGCTCCTGAGCTCCGTTTTCGGTTGCGACAGCCTCCTGCAACCCTTTGCCAGCGAAAACAGAGCTCGGGAGGGCCGCACACAGCCCTCCCGTGCTCCGTTTTCCCTGGCAGAGGCACTGCGGACTGGTCCTTCGCTGTTTCCAGGACAGCCCCTTGGGCCAGATCTAAGCACCCCGTGGGCCGGATCCGGCCCCCGGGCCTTGAGTTTGACACCCCTATTGTAGACTTAGAGGGGGAGGAGGAGAGGAACTGAGTTAGCAAGCTGGGGTTCAGCCAGCTTCAAAACAAGTGCTAAGGAACCCAGAGAAGCCAAGCTGGATCAGCGTTTCACGGTTCAATAAGATTGAGATATCACAGATGTTGATTCCACCTTCTGACGGATGATGGTTTTGTAGTCCAATGGTCGTTGTCACTTCTGAAGGATTCTGAAGGTTTAGGAGGTTCTTATTCCAGACAATCTGATCTGGGTTTCAGTAAGTCCTACATCTGGTTTTCTACCCATTGACCCATTGCTGCTTTTGTGGATTTGTAAGACTTATTCAGAGACAGGGGTTAGAATGGCAGAATCTATGTATGAAAAAGGTTTGATCCTCTAAACTCCAGATTAAAATCTGGATCCTCTACAAAGGAGGATCTACAGGCTCAATTTTCTTGACATCTCTAATACCCCTCTGTTTTTTTTCAAATTGTCCCCTCCAGTTCTCAAAAGTTTTGACATAATCCCTTCCTTTGGATTTCTTCCCTTTGCTATTTTTGTGAATCTGAGGTTATTCCACACCTGCTATCACCTCTCTTGTGTGTTACACAATGTTATGGACAATCATTTCAAGGATGAGTGACAGTTTAAATCAAAGTCACTATGTCATTTAAGGAAACAGAGCTACACTGAGATCCCCCTAAATCAGTTTGGCATCTTGATGTACAATCTGAAGGCAAAGCTGTTGACTGAGGGTGCAGGAGGGCCATATTTTCATAAAATATGATCTGAGATGGGGGCAATATTAAATGCAAATAATACCAAATAATACCAGCTTTATCCATCCATCCATCCATCCAGTGACCTGGGCAGCAAACAGAATCAAAACAGAGTGAAAACAATAGCAAATAATTAAACCCTCAACTAAGGTGAGCTTAAATGAAAATGATTTTCTGTCTTTCTTGCTATATTCATGGAACCTGCCATTCAAACCCCACCCCCCTTTCCCCAAAAGCTAGGCAAAGTCTGGGACTCAAAAACTACACAGAATTCAATAAGGTGCCATTAATGTTAGTAATTCAAAACCTTGAGAAATTAAAGGCCAACCCTTTCCTTAAGACTTCAGTAAGGCTTGGAAATGCTTCTTCCCAGATTTCTTCCCACCTGGACTGAGTTGCTAGTTAGGAGATCAGCTGCCAACAGACTTGCCTTCCATCTTTGGCCAGATTACTCCCAGGCTCCCCAGAATCTCTTACCGGCGTGGCTGTTGGCCCATCCCTTATGGGCCAATGCGGCAAATCCAGCTCTAAACATCCTCAGCAGTTCCGTCTACTCAAAACCTCTGTGGAAAATACTCTCACCACAGATCATGTCAATGAGCTGTAACAATGAGCCAGATGATGGGTTTTTATAAGAACTGGATTTGATCACAATTACTGAGAACTGATTTAGTTCCGTCATGGAGTGCCTGGTTTCCAATACTATAGTTCTGTTAGTGTCATTTCCTCGGTTTTAATGGAATATCGAACATTTACTCTCGGAAATGTCACTCTCGAATGGCGAAGCCTTCAGGTCCAAGCAGAATGAAGCGGATATTGCAAGCTTTAAAATGCCACTCACAGCCACTAAACAGTTCTTAGCAGAATCTATCTGCACCACTCTACTAAAGCATTTCACTCCTACACCCCTCCCCACTTCTGTGGGTGGTGTAACTTCGCTGGTTCTCAGGGTTTTCCTAAGAGGCAGCGAAGAGGAATTTCATTTCTAGGAAGTCACTTAGAAAAGGGTGCAAGCTGAGTTTTTGTCCTGCCACTTTTATAAGATCCTGTCGGTTTTATGAGATCTTATGAGATCCAAACAATGCCGACAATGGAGGAAAGGGTGGTGAAGATGATGGAACTTGCAGAGATGACTAAATTAACTTCTTTGCTTAGAGAGAAAACAATATCTACATTTATGGCTGGCTGGAAACCCCTTAATAGGCTTTTTTGCATAAAATGGGGAAGAATGCACCTAAGATTTGTGGTTTTGATGATTAAAAAAAACCTTGAGAATTGTAGAAAAGAATGAGCTCTTTTTGTAACCAGAGAGGAAGCGATAACTTTGTAATTATACTTGCATTTGCTGCAAAGGAAATTGGAAGCTGCTTCATTCTGTTTCTCTTTTTTCCCCCTTTTTCTTTTCTCCTTTTTCTTTTAATTAGTTTGTCTTCGTTCCTTTCTTCTTTGTAAATTTTAATAACAATTATATAGAAAAGGAAAGCAAATCTTCCCAAATTAGACACATAACTTTTCAAAATTAGAGAAAGAAGAAATCATTATGTCAACCATCCCACTCAGTTGTCTAGCAAAGAAGGACCCCTGGCCATTTCTTTTTGCCAAGAGTATACTTTATTGAAGCTTAAGTGGTTACAGAAGTAGCGAAGCTGGTTCTGGCATTTTCATGCTCAAACGATGCAATTAATTTCCCCTTTTCCCCAGCTTTCCAGATGGTTACCTTGGCGGGCTGGAGCCTCTCACGTCTCGGGCTGGCACAGCGTGGCTTCGATTACCCCCCTTCCTCCTCCCTATATTCCAATCCTATCTTCCCTCCCCCCATTGCTAATGTCAGGCTGTTAGCCTGTGAAGCTTGGATAGCAGCCATGACACACTCTTATGCTAGCAGAGAGGGTCACATGTGGTTGGACTCCATATGGTCCCAACAGCGCCACGTGGCAAGCCAGGCTCAGAACCACTAAAGTATCAGAGTTTGTTGCAGAAAAATCAATTTCCAGAAGCACACACAGATAACTGATTCAGCTGGATTCATCAACTTCTTTATAAACATAATAATATATATACAATACCACAAGTAGATTATTTCTTCAATGTAGCAACAGTTACAAGCAGTTTCATTTCCAGCAGCAGACAAGCTTTCAGTTCAAAGTTCAGAGCAGACCAAACACAGAGAGGGCTGAGCCATGCCCAGCCTTCTAGCTTCAGTTTCGATTCTCTGCACAGACTCAGATGTGTTTAGCTCTCATTGGCTGACTTAGTTGCTATGCCTCTTCATTGGCTGACCTTGTTAACATGGCTCTCCCAGTTCATGAATATCTTAACATAAAGTCAACCACGCAGATGTGTGGCTGTGGGAGATCTTCTGCTCTCCGCCCAACCTTCACTTGACCACAGAGGGAAAAACCTGTGTGGGATTTACTTGAGGATGCTGACCCTTTTTGTCAAGCCTGCGTTAGCAGAGAGCAAGAAAGTTTGCAGACGGTGCAGTTGCAAGGCTGTTCTTCAAGCATCCCACAGTTTGGAACCAGGGAAGGTGAAGCTGCGACAGCAGATGCAGAGATCACCCCTGCAGGCTTGCCTGTTCAGTTTTAAGGATAGTTTTAATTAGGTGATATTAAAATGGGAACGCTGGCATGCTGCAAATAAAAGCAGCCGCCTCCAGCATAATCATTGTGGTGACAGATACCACCTCTGGATCCAGAAGGGGTCTACGACAACTCGCCACAGTCTACGTGCCAGGGTCAACTCGCCGCGGCCAATTCACCACGGCCAACTCGCCACAGGACATCTCGCCATGGACAACTTGCCACTGTGGGACAATTCAAGAATGGAATGGAATGGAATGGAATGGACTAGGACTAGGCTAGAATTCTTTATTGGCCAAGTGTGATTGGACACACAAGGAATATAAGCTCTCATTGTACATAAAAGCTATAAGTGATAAATCATGATCATAGTCATCATAAAAATACATTCATCATAAATCATAAGATACAACACGTAATCATTTAAAATAACTAAAAATTATTTTAATTTTTGTCATTCACATTTCATTTTATCCCTCCTTCGGGATCCTTTCTTTAATGATTCTATTCCAATATTTCTTCGATATTAGTATAACTCTTGTCCCGCAGCGAGTTGGCCATGGCGAGTTGTCCTGCGGCAAATTGTCTGTGGCAAGTTGTCCCATTCCACCCAGAAGGCGTCCTCGGAAAATGAGGAGTGGGGTAGATTGCAGCCCGAGACTCGGCTGGAAGATATGTCCCCTTCCTGGAAATGGAAAAAGTGGACTTGGTTGGTAGGGGCCAGACTGGGAAGCACCATCCTTCCCTCTTAAGCCAAGGTGGGCAGTCTTGAGTTTCTTCCTCACCCATTCCTGTCTTCCTGGGGTAAGCTGATGTTTCTGTAATAGCTGCTGCATACTTTCTTCAGGCCATGTCCATGCTCCTCTACACACAAAGGGTGTGTATGTGAGAGAGAGAGAGGGAGAGAGAGAGAGAGACTGAGACTAATGGAATAATGGATGGAAACTGAACAAGGAGAGATTTAACCTGGAAATAAGGAGAAATTTTCTGACACAGCAATCAACCAATGGAACAGAAGTTGCCTTCGGAGGTTGTGGGAGCTTCATCACTGGAGGCTTTCAAGAAGAGACTGGACTACCATTTGTCAGAAATGGTGTAGGGTCTCCTGCTTGAGCAGGGGGTTGGACTAGATGACCTGCAAGGTCCCTTCCAACTCTGTTAATCTGTAATCTGAGACTCTAAAAGATGGTGGACATGGTTCTGTGTTGGAAGCCCCAACTGAAGAGGCAGGGATTCAGTTGTTACAATAATGGTGTCATAGCAAGCAAGACTCCAAGGCATGTGGATTCCTCAAATAATACTTTTATTTGGAATTATATTGGCACATATCTGGTGAAAAGCGACTCAAGGTTGACTCAGCCTTCCATCCTTCCGAGGTGGGTAAAATGAGGACCCAGATTGTTGGGGGCAATATGCTGACTCTGTGAACCGCTTAGAGAGGGCTGTAAAAGCACTATGAAGCGGTATATAAGTCTAAGTGCTATTGCTATTGCTATTGCTATTGAAGTCTCCCGCAGTTTTCACCTAATTAAAAGTAAAAGTTTTTCCCACTTTCTCAAAACTATCAGTCACGTGGTCCAATCATAGAATGGCCTGGCAGCCGGGTGTCATCACTCTGCCTTCTTCCGACCAGGTGTGAGAACGTCCTTGGTTCCCAAGAGAAAATATGTTGTTTTGGCTACAGGTTCCCCTCTGTCTCAATTCCCCCCTCCCTATCCCTCGTCTCCAGTGTGGCAACACTGAAACTTTCAAGATGGCTTCAGTCAGGTCAGCGTCAGGGTTGACACTTTGCTTCATCTTGCAGGCCCCTCTGCCCCCCACCTAAAGTTTCCCTTATCTGCACCATCGTGTCTCTTGAATTCTGTAACAAAGGAAGGCAAAGGATGAAATACCTTTTGCAATTCCTGAACCATTTTCCTGCTAATTTCAGTAGGATTTGCATGGACAGTTGGTGAAAAATGTCTAGAGGAGTGCTTGGTTTAAGTTGTATAATTTAGCTTGAAGAACTTTGCCTGGTTGCCCTGCTTTTGTTGATAGCGTAGTTTAAATGTATGTGTGCATTATGAGCTTAAAATTCTGCATGTACTAATAAGCATAACTAATGAAATTTCCAGTAATTAATTATTTCTTAAGGGCAAAACTCTCCCCTTCGGTGTCTCCTAATGAAACATGAGAAACATGAAAATTAATCTGTCTTATTAAAAATGGTTAAATTAAAAAGCCATTTGTTTCCACTCTATTTATTATGATATTTTCTAAATAGCAAAACATCCCCACAGCTTATGGGAACATCTGTTCCAAGCTCCTGAAATAAGGTTTGTTTTATATTTTCCCCCTTCAACTTTCTGAACTAGGGCAAACCTTGATTATGCTACAACCTTAAGTTCTATTTTTTCCCCTTCAAAATTACTTCAAGGCTCCCTTGTGGTCATGTGCCACTCCCCCCCCCACTCTCCCCCTCCCACCCCCTTAACCCCATGACCTCCGGATTGGTCCCTCTGGGAGCAATTATTCTTTTCAGAATTATTCTAACATGTTTTTAGCTCCAGGTAGTATAAATGTCACGACCAAGTTTCCACCCTAGACTCTTTAAAAGAGCATTTCCATAGCTGCTGGCACAATTAATGTTTTTCTGAGTCATACACAAGTAGAGTGGGGCCTGCTCTGACCAGCCAGAGGTCTTCCAGGTCCATGAGAAAATCCATTTTAGGTAGCAGGGACAATTACCTTGCTGTCCAACTTGCCTTGTGGGCTTGAATAGGAAAAGTTGTGTCTGTGCGGAGCTTGCTGGACAACCCTCCTGCTGACTTGCGGCTTGCAGGGATCTCCAACCTTGGCAACTTTTAAGACTTGTGGACTTCAACTCCCAGAATTCCTCAGCCAGCGCTGGCTGAGGAATTCTGGGAGTTGGAAGTCCACAAGTCTTAAAAGTTGCCAAGGTTGGAGACCCCTGGCTTGGAGAGTTGTGCATCTGGAGAATCACCGTCAGTTTATTTTGGCTGACAAGCCCGAAAGCTTTTTTAAACATTACTGCAACCAGCATCATCCGCAGGGTGTGGCAAAAAAGTCAAGATGGCAGCTGCATTAGTACAATCGAAGGTCATCCTTTTGAAGATTTTTTGTGTGTGCAACAACGACGGAGTTCCATTCCAACTCCTTCATTTATTCTGGTAACTCAACAAGATGGTAAATATCAAAGCACTGTTGACTGTGTTGCCTTCTGCAAGTTTCCAGTGTTTACACTCGCGTACCTTCTATTACAAATATTTTCTTCTATCGAACGTTTTTCCTTCACAATTTGAGTAACAGAATAACAGAGTTGGAAGGGACCTTGGAGGTCTTTTAGTCCAACCCCCTGCTCAAGCAGGAGACCCCTATACCATTTCATACAAGACCCCTATACCAATCTCTTAAAAATCTCCAGTGTTGGAGCATTCACAACTTCTGAAGACAAGTTGTCCCACTGATTAATTGTTCTCACTGTCAGGAAATTTCTCCTTAGTTCTAGGTTGCTGGTACTTCTATCCTTGATTAGTTTCCATCCATTGCTTCTTGTCCTGCCTTCTGGTGCTTTGGAAAATAGTATGACTCCCTCTTCTTTGTGGCAGCCCCTCAAATATTGGAACATTGCTATCATGTAACCCCTGGTCCTTCTTTTCATTAAACTAAACATACCCAATTCCTGCAACTGATGAAGCTCCCACAACTTCCCGAAGGCAACTTCTGTCCCATTGGTTGATTGTTCTCACTGTCAGAAAATTCCTCCCTCTTTCCAGGTTGAATCTCTCCTTGATCAGTTTCCATCCATTATTCCTTGTCTGTCCTTCAGGTGCTTTGGAGAATAGCTTGACCCCTTCTTCTCTGTGGCAGCCCCTCAAATATTAGAAGACTGCTATCATGTCTCCCCTGGTCCTTCTCTTCACTAGACTAGCCATGCCCAGTTTCTATAACCGTTCTTCATATGTTTTAGTCTCCAGTCCCCTCATCATCTTGGTTGCTCTTCTCTGCACTTTTTCTAGAGTCTCAACATCTTTTTTACATTGTGGCGACCAAAACTGGATGCAGTATTCCAGGTGTGGCCTTACCAAGGCTTTATAAAGTGGTATTAACGCTTCACGTGATCTTTATTCTATTTCTCTGCTAATGCAACTTAGAACTGTGTTGGCTTTTTGGCAGCTGCAGCAACTGCTGGCTCATATTTAAGTGATTGTCCACTAGGACTCCAAGATCCCTCTCAGAATTACTACTGTTGGCCCAGGTATCACCTCCTATCCTATACCTGTTTATTTGGTTTTTCTTGCCTAAGTGTAACACCTTTTTTCCCCATTGAATTTCATCTTGTTAGATAGGGCCCAATGTTCAAATCCGCCAAGAGTAAGTATGGTTGACTAGTATTTATGTATATGACCTACCAGTCTTTACAAAAGAGTAAAACATAAATACTGTGGAAATTTTGAAATAAAATAAAAAAGCAAAGCTGTTCATAAAATTGCAAGTGCCACTTTTGGATTTGCAAAATAGTGCATGCTGCTTGCAAGAAAAACTGAAGGGGAAGGATTGGAGGGAAGCAGAGAGCTGTGGAGCCATGGGGTGAAGGTGAATATAGATGCAAAATGATATTCATTAAAGCTACCAAACACACATATCGGTGGCTAGTGATGAAAGGGTGAGAGGTGAGTTGTTTTGCGCCCAGCGTGGCTTCAGATTGAAACATCACAGGGGAGTTCCTTTCCGTTAGTGGCTGCATTTTCCTTGAGATGACAGTCATGGTAATGCATTTCCTTCCCCCCCCCCCAAAGTAAATAAAGATTGGTTAAATCCTTTGAGGGTTCTTTGGCAACCCCAAGGGGAACTTCATCCACCCGTTCCTCCCCTTCTGTGTTTGGAAGCTTCTGTGTTGTTTTTCCGACTCTTTCTTCTCCTCCTCCTCCTCCTCCCTGTCAGCAGAGAATGGAGAAAGTGACTGCTTTGCGCTGACCTTTTTGCCTGCGGGAACATCAAGAAATCTCTTTTGCATTCGACAGGTTCTTGGGAGAAACTATTCTGTCACGGCTGGTTTTGTCTAATTCAATGAATGCTATTGAATGAACTCTTTTCCATGGTTAGTGTTTTTAATTTTTTGAAAAATGTTTCAGGTCTTCTCAACCAGAAGTGCTAGAACTGGAATTGGGCCTAGAAACCTCATAGAAAGTTTCATTTAGGGAGAGGGGAGAGGAGTTCGGAAAAGCAGAGCAAGAAAAAAAAAAAAAAAGTGCAGGCAGTCCTCAACTTACAAACAGTTCATTTAGTGACCGTTCAAAGTTACAACGGCAGTGAAAAAAAGTGACTTATGACCATTTTTCACACTTACGACCGTTGCAGTATCCCCATAGTTATGTGATCAAAATTCGGATGCTTGGCAGCTGACTCGTATTAATGACCCTGGGTCATGTGATCCCCTTTTGTGACCTTCTGACGAGCAAAGTCAATGGGGAAGCCGGATTCACTTAACAACCGTGTTACTAACTTAACAACTGCAGTGATTCACTTAACAACTGTGGCACAATAGGTCGTAAAATGGGACAAACTGCACTTAACAAATTGTTTCACTTAGCAACAAAAATCTGGGGCTCCATTGTGGTCGTAAGTCGAGGACTACCTGTACTTTTCCTTTCCTCTTTGAGAGAGATGTCATGTGAACTAAATAGACATATTCCAACGATGTCATCTTACAGTTTTTAATTGCAGTCTTTAAGTAGATCATAGTTTGTTCAGTCTCCAGAGCAATCTTGAAAGCACATCCTGAAGTAGAAATCAATGCTAACTTTGTATTCATTGTTTCCTTGTGGTCTTAAGTTAAATTTTTATTGTCCCGATCTGTATATTACCAATCAAGCAATCAGGCATCTCCCAGCCAGCTTAGCAAGTGGACTCAACTCTCTTCAACTATTCCTAATCATATTTTACAACGATTGACATTTAAATCAAATTCCTCAGCGATGAAATTCCCCTATAATTAAATTAGCAGGGTACTTCTCCCCAGCCTCCTGCCGCTCCCCGTCTCTTCAGAGCTTTTGGGGTCCTCCGTTGCTGAGTTGCATGTAGACTTAATTCTTTGAACTCAGATTATGAAGGGACCTGATGCTCAAGACCCCTCTTAGTTATTTTTTAATCTCTGCGTTGTGAAAGGGAAGAGCAGAAGGGCCATGCTCAATGGACAGTGTCACTCTAGTCTGACACCTCCGAAGGGTGTCAGTTTCGAGACAGGCCGTTGAGTGTCTCCGGCTGCCCAGGATTTGGTGATCAGCGTGGGAAATAAAGAATATGAATAAAATCAATAAGGAAAATTGATGTTTGTTCCCATCGAACTGATTTTCCTATTTGCAGAGCTCAATTTGTTCCTGAGAACTTTGGTGAATGTTCATTTAGGAAACAATGACCTCCTCACTCAGGCCTTTCTCAAACTGGTTATTGTCTTTGCAATAGAAAACTGTTGACCAGCAGCTGAGGGTGAAAAAGGAACCAAATCAAGATCCCCGAACATTCTTATACTAGAGCAGTTGCAAATAATTGCGGGGATATGGAGCCATTGATGATAAACCTCTGCCTTGCCAGGTGTTCCATCATCTATCACTTTCTACCCTCCTTTTAGGAGTGCATCTGGCAGCCTTTTCACAACGTGGCCTGTCAGAGGCTTAAAACTGAGCTGCCCCAAAAGGACTTTGGCTTTGCCATTCCCCTGTGCTAGGTTTATAAGCCCATTACGGCCCTTCCCCCTTGCAGTAAGTCAGCCCACTGGGTGTCTGTAGAAACGCCTTCCCAATACTTGTCGGAATCTTCTTCCCTCTGGGAGATCAAAGACCAGTTTAGGCGCAGAGCAGAGAAATAGAAGGAACAGCTTTTCCCTCACCGTATTCCATTCAGGCTGGAAAATGTGCTTGCTGGGACATCTGGACCTGCTCCTGCAAGACAGGTAGATTTTCCTGGGCTATATTTATTTATTTAATAAGTGGGTTAGATGTTTTTTCCCCCTGCGGTTCAAGTCAGCTTGCTTGCAGTCTCCATAGATTAGGATGAGAGAGAATGACCTGTCCCAACCATCCAATTGGCTTTCATAGACAAAGGTGAGTTCAACCCTGGGTCTTCCTGTCCGGTTTCAGGACAAGCACTGAGATGAGATTTTAATAAGCTTATTTTGCCTTGCAAAGGCTTTAGAAGCATTGACTGGCAGAGCCATGGACATTTCAGCAAAGATTAGAATTAGAATTCTTTATTGGCCAAGTGTGATTAGACACACAAGGAATTTGTCTCCGGTGCATAAGCTCTCAGTGTACATACAACCGTAGTGATACATCATGATCATAGTCATTTAAAAAATGCATTCATCATAAAACATTAGATATAACACTTAGTGATAGTCATGGATACTAAATAAGACAGAGAACATTTGACTGTTGTTGTTGTTAGTTGCGAAGTCGTGTCCGACCCATCGCGACCCCATCCAGGCCTTCCTGTTCTCTACATTCCTCTGGTGGTCCATTTAAGCTCACGCCGACTGCTTCAGTGACTCCATCCAGCCACCTCATTCTCTGTCGTCCCCTTCTTCTTTTGCCCTCAGTCTTTCCCAGCATTAGGCTCTTCTCCAGTGAGTCCTTCCTTCTCATTAGGTGGCCAAAGTATTTGAGTTTCATCTTCAGGATCTGGCCTTCTAAAGAGCAGTCAGGGTTAATCTCCTCTAGGACTGACCGGTTTGATCGCCTTGCAGTCCAAGGGATACAACACTTAGTGATAGTCATGGATACTAAATAAGACAGAGAACATTTGACTGTAGTGAGTCCAAGTCAGTAGTGGGGTGAGGTGCTCAGGTCCCAGTCTGAGGTTCAAGGCATTAATGGGAGGTTAGGATTAGGGTCACGTTGGCCCAGAGGAAGCGTTTCTAGAGTCAAAGTTTTCAAGGCTTGAGTGCACCAAATCCAGATTGTAGCAGATGTCAACGAAGAGGCGCCAGCTGGTGGTACCCCAACATAGGGTCACAATGGGGGGTGGGTGGAGAGAATTAAGGCAAGCACTGAGCAAAGAGGGATGCTGAGCATCTCAGTTCTCTGGAGTATGCAACATCTCTAGGGACCGGCTGGTCTCTTGGGATTGGGACCCTCAACTGACAGCCTGTGGCAGCTCTCTGGATGATTGCCAGCAGGGTCCGCCTCTCGGATGTTTGACTGCTTGCCAATTCCTGGTGCTGGCATTTGCCCACTTGCCCAGAGCTGGCTCTTCAGTGTCCGAATTGTCTGAGGCATGACACTTCCAAGTCTTGGTCCAGGTGCCTTAATGCTGCATTACACTGGCCATTTGGACCAGAGGTATGATATGAGCTGCTCCAGTTCTGCTCCCTTAGCTTTCTCTCACCTTCCCTGTCCCAGCAAGAATGCTAAGCAATAAGCATGGTCCTTTCAAAGCTTTTTCCATCAGTATTTCCAAGATCTGGTCAACGTTGGCTGTCCTCCAAAACAGTGCTTCCAGAAAGGCTCTAACAATAATCCCGTGATGGTAGGTGGGGCTGATCTTGGCGGCTGAGAGGAAGATCTACAACCCAGGCAACAGTTTAATAGGAGGCAATTCAGTCCGCAGGTGAGGAAAAAGCATGAAAAGCCTCTTGAGCTAATGAGCCACGGTGGCACAGTGGTTAGAGTGCAGTACTGCAGGCTACTTCTGCCGGCTGCCGGCAATTTGGCAGATCGAATCTCACCAGGCTCAAGGTTGACTCAGCCTTCCATCCTTCCCAGGTCGGTAAAATGAGGACCCAGATTGTTGTTGAGGGCGATATGCTGACTCTGTAAACCGCTTAGAGAGGGCTGTAAAGCATTGTAAAGCGGTATATAAGTCTTAAGTGCTATTGCTATTGCTCTCGAAGGGACCCTCCCTACTTTTCCGAGAAATAAAAAGAGAGGAGGGGGAAAATACTTTCAGTCTTGAAAGGTTCTGCTTAATGCAACTTTACAATAAAAGTAGTGACAGATACTCCTTGTAGTGCTGCTGGTCTGGACAGTCTCAGAGAGCTAACACATTCCCACCCACCCACGAGTGATAGGCCCAGATCTGCGGCTTTTAGGTTAGCGGCCGATGATCACTTATGCAGAGGACAGAGCAGAGAGCCCATTGAAAGCGGTTTCAACTGCTGGGGTGAATTGCTGCCTCATATTGACAAAGGGCAGCCAGCCGTTTAACACGCTTGTGTCTAGTTTGTGATGAAAAACGTTGGCTTCTACTCAAAGTATCCCAGAGAGTTCTGCCAGGTTTCGAGCCCTAACAGATTAACAGAGTTGGAAGGGACCTTGTAGGTCATCTAGTCCAAACCCCCACCCAAGCAGGAGACCCTACACCATTTCTGACAGATGGCAGTCCAGTCTCCTCTTGAAAGCTTCTAGTGATGAAGCTCCCACAACTTCTCAAGGCAACTTCTGTTCCATTGGTTGATTGCTCTCACTGTCAGGAAATTTCTCCTTATTTCCAGGTTGAATCTCTCCTTGATCAGCTTCCATCCATTATTCCTTGTCTGGCCTTCAGGTGCCTTGGAAAATAGCTTGACCCCTTCCTTTCTGTGACATCCCCTCTAATATTGGCACAGTGCTATCATGTCTCCCCTGGTCCTTCTCTTCACTATTTGTTAAGTGAGTTTTGCCCCATTTTACGACCTTCCTTGCCACAGTTGTTAAGTCAATCACTGCAGTTGATAAGTTAGTAATATGGTTGTTAAGTGAATCTGGCTTCCCCATTGATTTTGCTTGTCAGAAGGTCACAAAAGGGGATCACATGACCCCGGGACCCTACAACCGTCATAAATATGAACCAGTTGCCAAGCATCTGAATTTTGATCACATGATCATGGGGATGCAGCAAAGGTTGTAACTGTGAAAAATGGTCATAAATCACATTTTTCAGTGCTGTTGCAACTTTGAATGGTCACTAAACAAACTGTTGTAAGTCGAGGACCTGCATATAACACTTATAGCACTTAGACTTACATACCGCTTCACAGTGCTTTTTACAGCCCTCTCTAAGCGGTTTACAGAGTCAGCCTATTGCTCCCAACAATTTTGGGTCCTCATTTTACCCACCTCGGAAGGATGGAAGGCTGAGTCAACCTTGAGCCTGGTGAGATTTGAACTGCCAAATCGCAGGAAGCCAGCAGGCAGCAGAAGTAGCCTGCAATACTGCACTCTAACCACCAAGGCTCTTATATAGCTGGGGAGATGGTGATATGCAGCTGATTCCTGCTCTGGAGAGCCCACCTAGGCCTCCCCAGCAAAAGAGCAGGTACGGCCTTGCTCTCTGCACTCATTGGACAATGGGTATTGTCAGACAATAGCAATAGCAATAGCAATAGCAATAGCACTTAGACTTATATACCGCTTCACAGTGCTTTACAGCCCTCTCTAAGCGGTTCACAGAGTCAGCATATTGCCCCCATCTCGGCTCTTGGAGCCGAGACAAACTGGAGACGTGTCTCTTTGTCAAGCCTTTTGCTGCTGAATGTGGTGGATGTGAAATATCTTAATTAGTAGTACTCACCCCAGTATGAGAAACAGCTGCTGGGCTTAAATCCTGTGGATTTGAATCTTTTTGCTCCAGCATCATTAATTGTGGCTGCAGCTTTTTAGGCAGCAAGTTCCAGTTCTCTTCTCCTGATAAATCCAGCCTCACCCCTTAAAAAAAGGCCGAGGCTGGTATCGCAGTCTTCTTCCTCGAATGGCTTGCACTGCCCCATCACTGGGGGGGGGGGGGGGGGGGGGGGGGGGGAGTTTGGCTGAAGGGTTCAAGACACGGCCTGAATGCTAATCAATCTTTGATGCTGGTTAGCGAGCTGGTTTTTTGTTTTTTCTTCCCCCCCCCCCCCAATCCAATCTTAGAAGTGACTCTTTCGATAGCTCTCCTCTTCTTTTATTGCTGTTTCAGAAAAGTTGAACATGGAAATCCATCAGGCTGCTGGGGCAACAAAAGAAAGTCAGATGAAATGAGTCTAGGGTGATGTGTAGCTATCCTGTACCTGGAATCCTTGCTGATGGCTTTGGGGATCAAAAAGAGAATGGAATAGCATCCCTGTTGAGAACCAGAGAAATATTTTAAGTCAGGGGTCAGCAACCCGCGGCTCTGGAGCCGCATGTGGCTCTTTCATCCCTCTGCTGCGGCTCCCTGTCGCCGGTCGGCTCCACAATTGTTAGGGCTTTTGGTTAGGACAGGCAGAGGAAAAAGGACGCCACGCTAGGAGGAGACTCTATGGTGTGGGGATCGAACTTCCGGTCGGCAGAGGAAAAAGGACGCCGCACTAGGAGGAGACTCTAGGGTGGGGGAACCGGACTTCCGGTTGGCTCCGGAATTGAACGGGGGACTTCCGGTTAGGACCTTTGTGGCTCTTTGAGTGTTTAAGGTTCCGACCCCTGTTTTAAGTCAATAACAGGAAGGGACTTCTGTTTGGTTTGCAAACAGTGCAGTTACCTGTAAGCTTTTGAACAGAAAGGAGGGGGATGGGTGGGGCAACCCAATTAGTTATCTTTCACAGTCAAACTTCTGGATTTAATGCCTGGGCTTTGAAGGAAGATGTACATCCTGCTGATATACACTCGAGAGATTTTGGCTGCAGCTCCTTGAATTTAGCAATAATGAGAACTGGCGGGGAAGGGAACAGTAGTGGAGAATTTGCATCAGAGGAATGCAGGTAAGTTTTGTGATCGTTGAATGTTTTGCTTATTGCTCAGTGAATTTGCCCAGGTCTCCATTTGTACTGTGTCTGATATATGTTAGTTTGCATAAAACAC
The DNA here is from genome assembly GCA_003457575.1 of Thermophis baileyi. NCBI lineage: Eukaryota > Metazoa > Chordata > Lepidosauria > Squamata > Dipsadidae > Thermophis > Thermophis baileyi. The sequence continues at coordinate 182,351 of QLTV01003961.1, forward strand.
TTATCCAAAACCATTTAGATGTGACCCATGTGAAACGCACCAGATCTTTGGTTTGGAGGTATTACTGTTTGGGACAGGTGAGGACGGCAGAAAAGATTATTGGAAGTTCACTCCCTTCTATCCAGGACATGGCATATAAGCGACGCTTGATTGGGGTTTGCAGGATTGTCTCGGACGCTACACGTCCTCTCCATGATCAGTTTTCCTTGTTACCTTCTGGAGGAACGCGTTGTGGTATCCGAAGCAGAACATCTAGATTCAGTCACAGTTTTGTTCCATATAGTACGGGGGTCGCCAACCTGCAGCTCCAGAACCGCATGCAACTCTTTGGGCCCTCTGCTGCGGCTCCCTGTTGCGGCAGTGGCATGTCCGGAGGGAAGCGCCCCTGCACTTGCTTTTGCGCGGCAAAAACATTCTGCCTTCATCGCGGTACATTTGCTGTTGCCGTCAGCAAAGAGGGCTTGGAGAGAATGGCGGGGGCGGATCTTGCAGGGTGGGGGCCAACCCCCAAACCTGGCCTTCCTCCTCCCTCGTCGGCGGGGCCAAGAGAAAGAAGGGGGTGGCATGGGGAAGCGCTCTCCTCCCCTGGCCGAGCGCTGAGCACAAAAACCCAGCGGGGGGGAGGCTGGCCCGGCAGAAGCGCCCCCATTGGCGAGTCAGATGGTGGAGAGGCCTGGCCCGGCTCTCACAGCGAGACAGTGTTCGCCACCTCCAGACGCGAGCTGCTGCCTTTGAAATGCGGCGCGCCTTTGAGGAAGCCGGGCAGCGATGGCTGGGGCAGTGGGCAGAGAGTTGCGAGCCGAGTGCTGGAGGGTCAGGAGGCACACCCCAAAGCCGCCCCAACACGCATTTCCAGCGCACGCTCCTCTGTCCTGAAGTGGGATTGAGTGGGGGGAGTAGGGGGAAGGAAGCAGAGAGCAGGGGGAAGGGTAGGGGGCTTCCTATGCCCAGGCTCAACGCCAAAGGAGAAGCAGCGGCTGAACGCGTGTGTTGGGGGAGCTCCGTGATCACAGCTTTTCCTCTTCCATCCACCCCCTTCCCGCCTCCCGTCCTTGCTGTGCTTTTTCTTCCGCCCGTGGCGTGTGCGTGAACGGTTGCCAGGATTCCCGGAGGTAGATCGCAACCCCTGACAGCTGGGCTTTTCGCCTCCCATTGCACAGGCTGCGTGCAGGGAAGGCCCTCAAAAGCAAGGATGCCCAAGCTGGCTTTGCCTGCTTTTTTGCTAATGTCTCTGGAACTGATACTAGAGGAGAAGCCCGGCTGGCTTTCCTTTTGGCATGGGGCGGGGGGAAGACCCAATACCCCCTCCATGGTTTCAGTTGCTTTGAGATTCTCTCCTTTATGTGTTAAAAACAAGCATCTAGACTTTTGTGTGGTCAATGCCTGTCTGGTTACATTTCTAAAGTGAAAGAGAAGACAAGTAGATGTAGCGGTTGGGAATCCGTGAGCTCTCTGAAAACTGCCCCATTTTGTCATTGGCAGCCAAAGCAGATTAATCACACAAAAGCAACATCTTTGGGCAAAACTGTCATAATTGTAGAGATGGTAAAATCCAGTATTTTGACATTACAGAATGTTTATAACACAAGACTAACACATAACTGCATTCGATTGGAACCCTTCTTGCTGCGATTCTTGCCATTCTGATGAAGATTGGAATTCTTTTTTTTTTTTCTCTTCTATATGTGTTTAAAACACGACTACTTTAAAGGTCTGATGGTCTGAAGAACTCACCGGATTCTCATTTTTGATATAACTCAACTGGAGTCAACTGGTCACAAATAGTCTTTTGAAGTTTTCTACCAAATTTGTGGACAGAGAAATTGAGTAGATGTTTTTCCAAAAGGAAATGGAGAAAGTCTCCAATGCTTCCTCAAGAGCAGGATTGCCCCTTCGTGGTGATAGTAAATTGGAATTGAAAAAAAAACCATGGAGAGATTTCTTTCTTGAATTTTGCCCTTACATGTGATGAAAAATATGAATAGCCAATGAGAGAGAGATGCTTCTAACACAAAAGCAGGGCATTCCCCCACATGATCACAAGACCACGTGAAGTGTTAATATCACTTCCCAGTTGCACCTACAGAGAGACACACATCAATTTATTTTTCAAAGCACCAGAGGGCAGGACAAGAAACAATGGTTGGAAACTAATCAAGGAGCAACCTGGAATTAAGGAGAAATTTCCTAACAGGGAGGACAATTAACCAGTGGAACAGCTTGCCTCCAGAAATTGTGGGTGTTGCATCACTGGAGGTTTTTAAGAAGAGACTGGGCAGTCACTTGTCTGAAATGGTGCAGGATCTCCTGCTTGAGCAGGGGGCTGGACTAGAAGACCTCCAAGGTGTCAGAGTGTGCACAGCGTGACTACTATTTTGAGACAATCCAGGAGCAAAATACAGTACACAGAGGTTTATCTTACAAACAGTGGTTTATCTACAAGTCTTCTATATACATACACATATACACGTGGTAGGCACATACCAGGCAAGCAATCAATCTTGACCTTTACATGGAGAACTACAATGCAGATTGAACACGACGAGGAGAGAGAGATACGCCCTCTCATGGCCTCTCTTATATAGACAGCTTCTTAAAGTGGCAGTAACCCTGCTGACTCATCCTCATTGCATCAGCATTTCAGTTTACAGCCTTACATCAGCTGGTCAACTATTAAATCATCATTACTCTTCCCTTCCCTTCCAACTCTGTTATTCTGTTACCGGTACTTGCAAACAGAGATGCAGCGAATTACTTGAGTTACCTAGGAGAAAATGCAGAGACCCTATATGGTGAAGTCTCTAAAGCAGGGGTGTCAAACTCAAGACCCGAGGGCTGGATTCGGCCCACGGGGCCCCGTGTAGATCTGGCCTGCGGGGCTGCCCTGGAAACAGCGAAGGACCGGCCTGCAGTGCCTCTGCCAGTGAAAATGGAGCTCGGGACGGCCGCCTGCGGCCCTCCTGAGCTCCATTTTTGCTTGCAGAGGGTTGCAGGAGGCCGTCGCAGCCGAAAATGGAGTTTGCGTAGGCCGCGCACGGCTCTCCCGAGCTTCAGACAGAGAAACATCATCATTTGCATAGCTGATGATGACCTCTCTCCATCTGAAGAGAACTTGTTCAGGAGGAAATACACCGGCCCGGAGCTTTTGAGGAACAAATCCCTGCCAAATATCTTTGGTTTCTCAAGATAAAGGAAAATAGAAGATGGCTTTAATAAAATGAATGAGTGAGCTTGTGCATGTGTACATGTGTTGCAGTCCTAGCTTCCTGAATTAGCTTTAGCCTGGGTGAAATGCTTCTAATGCCAGAAGCATTATTTTTGGCATGTTTTTAGCAGCTGCGCATTATAATAATGAATTTGCTTTGAATAAGACTGATTTTGTTCTTAGTAACAAAGGGAGCTGGTTGGCTTATTTGTACTTTCACTGAATTCCATGAATGCTGAAGTGAGGATTAGCATCCTGCATCTCTATTTCAGCAGAAGTCCACTCCTGCGGGAGTTTCTGCTGCCTGTGGTTGTTTGTGGCTGAGGTTTTCCCATTTCCTGCTCCGACTTGCTTTTTATTTTTCTGCATGTCAGCAGTGTCCAAACAAAATGTAATTTCCCAACACTGCCTGTTATTTCACTCTTGCAATAAAGTAGTTGATTCACAAAACATGAAGTCTGGAAGTGTCCAGTGTATTGACATTGATTTTGTGCAGAACTAAACACATCTCTAAAGCATAAATAGTGGGGTAGGGTTTTTATGTGGTAGATTTTTAAATATTGCAACCTTCCCAGACTCACCAATGTGTAAGCTGGCTGGCATATAGATTTGTTTAATCAATCAATCAATCAATCAATCAATCAATCAATAAAATAAAATATTCAGACAGTTTGAAGGATATTTATATGGGAGAAACAAGTGACTGCAAGTTTTCCTGCATGCGTGTATGTACGTGTGTGTCTGTGCATTTGTGTATTTTCTACCTGGAAAGTGAGGATCAACCAGACCTGTTCTTCCTGTCTGTCCCAGTGCTGAGTGTCCTTTGCAAAAATTTTCAGGTTGAAATATATTAGCAATAATCTGTGGTGAATAGATTTCCAAGTAACTTAAATCAGTGTTACTAATTTTCACTTGTAATATCTCCTAGTTCCACTTTGTCTTTTTAAATGTTTGAAAAGTATATGTGTGGCATATTTATATGGAACCATCTTTTTAAAGAATCTTACCTTACCCAGATATTATTTTGGGATTAACCCATAATAAACACCTTCAGATTCTTGATTCTCCAAACCAGGCTGTTTTGGCAAAGAGTCACTGATGAGTACCCCTTCCACATACCATGTAGTTGAGAGTCATTTTTGATTATGGCAGGATATAAATACAATCAATCAATAAAATGCAATGAAAGAGAAAGCTCTGTATTCCGTCAACATACTGGCATGGACTGCATCTCTGGGCAACTTGTTTTCTGTGGCTGTTCCTTCAAGTTAGTTTAGATCCCTGCAATTGCATGAGCAAGTCTGTAAAGCTTTTTTGGCAAGGTTTTTCAGATGTGGATTGCCATTGCCTCCTTCCTAGGGCTGAGAGAGAACGACTGGCACAAGGTTACCTAGCTGCTTTTGTGCCTCAGGTGGGGTTAGAACTCACAGTCTCCCAGTTTCTTCATGCTTTCACCATGACACCAAACTGGCCCTTATTTGAGTTAGTCTTGACTTGATAAATACTGAGTAAATCCCTCCAGTTCTAACCTTTGGAGAAGTATTTTGCCCTTGTCTTCTTTTATCTAGGGCTAAGAGGAGAGATTGGCTCGTGGTCACCCAGATGTCTTTGTGCCTACGGCAGGACTAGAAATCATGATCTCTTCGTTTCTAGCCTAATGCCTTAACCAGTAGTCCAAACTGACTCTCAGAGTGACCTGCTTTGGGAATTTCATGTCAGCCGAGGATAATACGGGCCATTGAAGGACCCTGGTGCACAAGTTGTAGAAGTTCCTGTAGAATTCCCCAATCCCCCTGTCACAGAATATCAAGAAATCTCCAAGACATCATGGCAAGAATCACCCACCAAGGGCATTTTTGGTGTCTAAACTACTTCACGGTCTCAGTTGAACCTTTCTTTTTTTTTTTTTAATTTTTATTTATTTATTTATTTTGTCAATCATATATAAGATTACAGAAAAAGTATAAACATGATTGTGAATACATAAAATGTATAAACATGGTTATGAATACGTGAGATGGTTATGAGTACATGGGGACAATAGGACAGTAGGACAGGGACGGTAGGCACGTTGGTGCGCTTATGCACGCCCCTTACAGACCTCTTAGGAATGGGGTGAGGTTGACAGTAGACAGTCTAAGGTTAAAGTTTTGGGGATTTGGGGAAGAAACCACAGAGTCTGGTAGTGTATTCCAGGCATTGATCACTGTTGCCAGTCGTATTTTCTGCAGTCAATCGAGTTTGGAGTGGTTAACTTTAAGTTTGTATCTATTGTGTGCTCGTGTATTGTTGTGGTTGAAGCTGAAGGGAGGACTCTTCTCGTGAAATACCTCTGGACATTCTCAATTGTATTAATGTCCGATATGTAATGCGGGTTCCAGACAGATGAGCTGTATTCGAGAGTTGGTCTAGCAAATGTTTTGTATGCTCTAGTTAAAAGTACAATATTACCAGAGAAGAAGCTACGCAAGATTAGGTTAACCACTCTTAATGCCTTTTTGGCAATGTTGTTACAGTGGGCTCTGGCACTTAGATAATTAGAGATGAGTGCTCCTAGGTCTTTGACAGAGTGAGGGTCGTCTACGAGGTCGTATCTGCCCAGCTTGTATTTATGTTCTGATTTTTTTTGCCAATGTGTAAGACTAACCATTTGTTGATTGAGATTTGAAGTTGCGTTCCAGGAACGGCCACAGCTCAAAAGAGCTCCAGTTCTCAAAAAGTCCCACATTAATCCCAACAGCATTAATTCATGTTTCTGTCCCCCTTCAGCGATGAGATAGGAACAAGGTGAAAGTGCATCAGAGTCACACGTCAAGGTGTTTGATGAGTTGTCCTGCAGAGGGAGAGAAGATAATTTATATTGGGACCTAGCGGGAGTCTCGGGTGCTTTGGCGCATGTAGTTTTGTCAAAGTCACAAGGCTGTTAATCAGATTTGCCTAAGTAAATATCGACAGAAGACTAGAGATCATATGGCCTCTTTCCTTGCTGTCTTTGTGAATGTCATTGAGAAGTAGTCATGGAAGGAATACTAAGCTAGTTGGGTAGTTGAGAGTGAAGATTTTGGATTTGTAGAAACAAGATTGAAGTCTTACCCAGATGAGACACGCTCCACTTCATTTTCTCTTTTTTTAATCAAGAAAGCATTTTAAGATTAACTGTGAGTCCTACAGAGGTCAGATAATATCTTGCAACTTGGGTAATAGAATGTCTAGGCATTTCTTTTTATTCTTTTGCTTTATTCCATTTTATTAAGATTTTATCCTGCGGGCTTCTCAAGGTTAGGGTTTACAGAGTTTATCTCCCTTCTTTGACTCATTTTTCCCCCAAATGGTCCCCTCCAATTGAATTGGCACATCTGTCTCTCTAGCTCCTATGGTTACCAGCGATTTTCTGATTATTCTAATCACTCCTTTTCAGGGACTCTTTCTATTGACTGTTTTGTAAGCAGCAGTCTTGGTCTTTTTGGCTTTATTCATTGGACAGATCGATATCTGCCTATATAATGTATCTAGCCAAAAGGGTCATAGCAATACCAATAGCAATAGCACTTATATACCGCTTCACAGTGCTTTACATCCCTCTCTAAGTGGTTTACAGAGTCAGCATATTCCCCACAACAAGCTGGGTCTTCATTTTACCCACCTCGGAAGGATGGAAGGCTGAGTCAACCTTGAGCCTGGTGAGATTTGATCTGCCAAACTGCTGGCAGCCGGTGATCAGCAGAAATAGCCTGCAGTACTGCACTCTAACCTCTGTGCCACCGCGGCTCTTAGTGGTCTTATGACTTTGTCCAACTGACTGAGAGGAAAAGGAAATCTGCTCTAGACTGCTTTGCACCACTCAGGTGACCCTGAGGGCACAGAAAAACCTCCAGGTGGCCTCAATGACCCTCTAAAAGGATGCAAATGACCAGCTGTCTGAAAGGAATATAAATCCTTCCATTCCCCACCATCCAGTCGGAGCTGAAGAAGCTTCTTGGATGAGAAGCGAAATGTCTTCAAAGAAAAGCCAGAAAGTCCAGTTGCCTCTTTAAAAAAGCACCTTTGGGACATCCATGACATGGAGGACTGAGAATCTCCAGAGACATTTTCCTTTAGACTGGATTTTGCCATGGCTTGTGCCTGGAGAAGGCTTTCTTGCAAGTCTTAAGCTAGACCAAATCAAGGGATCCCTTTTCCACTGCTGCATTTTCCATGTAGCCAATGCAGGAACCATTACCTGGCTCTGAACGGATACATCCCTCATGCCATCGGGACGGAGCCCGTCCACTTATAAGCCCTCATCTCTGTGCTGTTCGTTGACCATAAATAAAAGTTTACAAACCCTTATGAGATAGAGGTTTGGTAAATAAGTCTTGGTTTGGTTAGGATCACTTAAGGCAGGAGTCCCCAACCTCCCAGCCGTGGGCCAGTACTGGGCCATGGCCCGTTTGGAACCAGGCCGTGCATGCAGCCGATGAGCCCATGGATGCAACTCCATTGGTTGAACGGTGGGCCCTCGCGCATGCCCATCGCTCATGCAAATGGAGCTGTGCACGCGAGCGTGTGCCCGCCATTTGCACAGAACCATTTTTTCTCTCCCCCCCCCTCCCGCCGGTCTGCAAAGCTGGAAAGGTTGGGGACCACTGACCTAAGGTGACTTTGGCCCCAAGGCAGCAGACAGAGAGGAAATGCAGGAGTCAGATAGTGGTGGAAAGAACGAACTCTTGTCGTACAGACTGCAGGGCTTTCTCCCCAAAATGACCCTCTGACTCTCTGCCTACCCAAATCTTCATTTTGACTGAAGAAGTTACTTGGATGAGTAACGAAAGTCTCCGTTTCAATAAACTTTGGTCCAATTGCCATGATTTAACCTTTTAAGATACAAACATGGAAATGTCCTTCTCAAAGAAAAAAATGACCATTTTGTTTCTGTTATGCTGCAGATCTTCATAGAATAACTGGGGCAGTTCAAAATGCAAAAGTTGAGAACCCTTGTTATAGATTAGGAAGTAAGCTAAAGTCTGATTTCTTAAATCCGTTTCTGTAATTTATTTTGAAGAAATTGCTGCTTGAGCACAGAAAACCTAATTGGCAAACACAGTAATTACTGTTTACTTAAAACAGAGTGATGATATGCTTATATTAAAATAGTAATTATGAGGTTTTTTTTTCCTGAACACCAAGTGTACTGGTCTAATGAAATCATAATATATAGTATAAGTAGGTGGATTTTCTAAGTTGACAGATGTAAATACGGGTATATCACATATTCATGTAAATATGAATGTTCATCATTATTTATTTAAAAGATTATGAAGCTCAAAATTTGTGACTGTGGGTGGCATACGAAAGAAGAAATCAAAAGAGATTAAATGCAAACAATAAACAAATATAAAACCCAACAATCATATTGAATTATTTCTCCAATGATTAAACAGCATTCTTGCCTTTAATTATTTAGAATTCAAACAAGTTCCATCTAATGCCCAAAAAGATGGCATTGTCTGGAGAAGGAACCGAGGATATCTTCTTTAAAAAACATTTTCCCTCGTTTCTACTGGCTATCCTAAACCTCTACAGTTCTCTGTTACTTTAACAATTATGAAAAGATATAAAATATTAATTAAACTTTAAACTCTTAATTGTTTAGTTATGTCAGTGGGACTGTGATTTACTAAATTCCTCTGGAGCCAACTCTGGACTAGAATTCTTCTGCTTGTCTTCATGGAAAGGTTAATTGTGTTACACTCACTTGAGCAATAAGTGAAACCGTGGAAATGCATATTTAGCAATTAGGACTACCGCGCATCATATGGAAATAAGTTGGAAATCTTGTTAAGCCTTTTCTTTGCATTTTTGGAATTGTAATAGATCTACAAATAACAGGTTCTTGGTAACGTTTAGTGACTCAGTGCTCCTTTTGTTAGAGACTTTGTAAGAGAGTTCAAACATATTTTAAAAGCCAAGTTGCTTAAAGATTTGTCCTTTTTATAATTATGTCCCAGAAGTAGAAATTGGCTTTCCAATTGTGCCTCTTCAGTTGTAAATAAAACGTTATCAGAAATGTTTCCAGTTTGAAAAAAGGGACAATCAGAGTTGTTGCACAATTCAGAAGTTTGCTAGTTTTCTGAGTTGTACTGATACTTCTTACCAGAATTCGGTTGGTTTTTCTCTAGGAGTTTTCCTCAAGCCACCATTGTCACAATCCTCTAGATCAGGGATCCCCAACGAGCAGGGACCGTGGCATGCCAGCAACCGGGCCATACAAACAAGCAAAGCCCCATCCACGGGATGCAGGCAGCATGCAAAACCATTCCCCCTCCAGTCCACGGAAAAACTTTTCTCCATGGAACCGGTCCCTGGTGCCTAAAAGGTTGGAGGCCACTGCTCTAGGGGTCATTTTGGGCTGCTTTCATTTCATATGCCTATTTTTCTCCACAGCTTGTGAGCCTCGATTGTTCTGCTTAATGGCTGTGGGTTCCCTGGTTCAGCTTCTGACTTTGCAGTCTTGGGTCTGACTTTGCAAAGAATCAGTCTGCTCCATTGAAGCACCAGGTCTCTGAGATTTTAGAGGCTATAAAATTATCCCCCATCAAGAGATAAGTGGGAAGTGACTTAATCCTTTTGGTAGCTGTCCACTTGTTTCTTAGGTCCAGGATTCTCAAAACTCAGCGACGGAGAGAAAGAGGAACAGAAGCTCCCTGCCCATTTTGTACCCTTGGCAAACACAATAATTTTGGATTTTTACTCAGAAGCACACCTTCTTTGTCAGAAGCTTGCGGGAAAGAAACAGTGATAACAATCCCCATGTTTTCCTCCCCCCTAATATCACCCCAGGGAGTTTTGGATAGGGGAGAAAATTGCTAAAGAAGTGTTCTCGGCCTACACGTGGCTAAGGAGGCACAGGTGCATTCACAGGAAAAATGCTTGGAGCTGGAGGTCAGCAACTATGTTAGCAACAGAACAGAGCTGGAAGGGACCTTGGAGGTCTTCTAGTCCAGCCCCCTGCTCAAGCAGGAGAACCTATACTAGTTTAAGAATGTTGGATCATTAAGGTTTGACAGACAAATATAGCCATGCTGGCTCAGGAATTCTGGGAGTTGAAGTCCATAGGTCATAAAGGGGCTATAATTCCCCACCCTGCCCTAACAGATGACACTTGTAGAAGGCACAACTGTTTAAGGATGTTTTTATTTTATTCCAGATGTTTATATTGTATGAGTGGAGGTTAGCTTTTTTTTTTTTCTTGTCCTAGATACCGGTAGGTAATCTTCTACATTAGAGTGTGAGTGACAGTTTTCTTCTCAGATGGTTCTGATTTCTTCTACAGGAGCATCTCTCCAGCTTCTCCCAAGGATTCCAACTCTTTTCTTGAAAGAAGAACCCACAGTCATGGGTTTAGTAAATGGCGGGACTCAAGAAGATCAGCTCATAGAAAGGGAATAGTGAAAGGTATGGGGTATTTTTTTAGTTAGCAAATAGAGATGGTGCCGGTATGCAATCATTTGGCAAGTTCAATAATTACGTATTGGTACCTGAATGAACTTTCAAGAACAACATAGATTTCATATTTTATTCCATTATAATACTACCGGTAACATAAATCTTACTTACTTACTTGGTAGATTTTTTTTCTGCCTTTCTTCCAGAAGCTGAAGACAGTGTTTTTGTTTTCAGTTTTCCACCACAAATGCAACCAGCAAGCTAGAGTGGGCAAAGAAAGAGGGATTGGCCCAAGCTAGGAGCTTTCTGATGGGTTTTTAGTAATGGGTCACTGTGATGTAGTTGTTGAGGAATTGGAGGGGAGCAGGGAAACCTGAGTTCTAGTCCTCCCCTCAACCAAGGAATTTCTCTGGGAGGCTTTGGCCTGTTCCTCTCTCAGCCCAAGAGCCAAGGGGGTTCACTAATCTAAAGGTTGGAGAAGCACTGGAAGATCCTGGTTCTTATCCCCCACCTCGTCCCCAGCTATGAAAGTGTCCTGGGACAGCCTATCCCAGTCCAACAGGACTTGGGGTGGTTGTTGTGGGGGAAAATAGGAGGACGTTACGATATCTACAAGATACTGAGCTCCCGCATAAAAAGTCGACTATAAATCTACTCAATAGATAAAAAAGTTAGCAAATACCATTACATTGAGATGCTCTCTGGTTCAGTACAAACAGATGTTTCTTATGTTTAAAGATTTAACAGTACACTTCCTACAGCATGTGAACTAGATGTACGCAACAGAGTTTCAGTGGAAGACACTTCTCTCTTCATCCCAAAGATGCTTTTCCAAAAGGCAACTGGACTTTCTTGATTCCCCCCCCCCCCCACACACACACACTTGAAAACGTTTCGCTTCTCATCCAAGAAGAATCTTCAGTTCTGAAGAATCTTCTCTCTTCGCACCAGAAGAGCAGACTCGCTCACTTCTTTCCCCATATTGCATGAAGCAAATGAAGGGTCATGTTGCAACATACCCAGTATATCTCTTCTGACATGTTGTCAAATGCATTGCAAAAGGTGGCTCATAACGGTGTTATGCCGTAGGCATGCAGATTCCGGCTGCATCTTGCCAGTCTTCTGCAGTCGCGGAATGCGGTAAATGTCTCGACGTTGGAAACGCTGTAATGCAGAGAACTCTGCTGGAGCAAGGCAGCATTTGGCAACACATTTAATAACTACAATTTATCAAGTTTATCAAACTGTCTCAGGAAGCTAAAATGCCCATAATAGTAAGCGTTTACTTTTTAAAAGATGAATTGTAGAGGAACAGATTTGTGCAGGGCTGGTTTCCTGGGTTCAGCGCATCGGAGTAGATAGATGGCCCAGAATATGCATGCTCAGTGTAATTACGGGCACCGTGTCACACGTGAGTTAGGTATTGTAAGCTTGTCGAGTGGATGGCGCAGGAGAGTAACTAGAAGTTAGTGTGTGCTGTGCCAACATAGCTGTGGTGAATGCAGAATTGCAGGGGCCTTTTTACAGCTCAGCAACTTCTGGAGCAAAGCTAGTTTGTGAATCCTGATCTCAATTGACTGTATCCATCCCTTCTGGACTAATATTTGGATCCCACTTCGTTACCCATCACATTTCTTTGAATTTTCTTGTGGAATTTTTTTTAATCAAGACATTCCAAAATATTTGATTATATATGAAGACATCCAGTCAACAAATACATGTAATCTAATGGAAAAATGGGACAGAGTAGAGTTCTCCCCATCTCATCTTTGCAATAATCTTGATGATGATAAAGAGGGGAGCCAGAGCAAGAGCACTTATATACCGCTTTACAGGGCTTTACAGCCCTCTCTAAGCGGTTTACAGAGTCAGCATGTTGCCCCCAACAATTTGGGTCCCCATTTTACTAAACTTGGAAGGATGGAAGGCTGAGTCAGCCTTGAGCCAGTGAGAATCGAACTCCTGGCAGTGGGCAGAGTTAGCTTGCAATGCTGTATTCTAACCACTGTGCCACCATGGAGCACTGGAGAGTTCTTTATTTTAATAAGAATTTACCGCAGGAGGAGGTCAATCCTGCACCTGTTAAGCAGTAGGTTTGTACTCTTGCCTTCCTCTGATTCCAGCCTCCTGATATTTGGGCTGGATGTTTGAAGGTTCTCTACTGATTGTCCTCCCAGAGGAATGGCTCCGTAAGCGGCCTGTGGATGAGCCCCTGGAAGGCATTGTGATTGGAGTGCCCTCTTTCCATCTGTTCACCAGATGTGAGTTGCAGTTTGCCATATGTTCGATGGTGCCTGAATACGCTGGAGCTCCCTGACTTCTGATGTAAAGGGGAACAATTGAACGTCTGTGAAATCTGAGACAATTGGCAATTTGTCTTGTGTGTTTTTTCTCCCTCCAACAAATCATGGTGCATCAGAGCCCCAGGTGAAGTATGTTCACGCGAGTGGTTGCATCTGACATGCCTCCATTGAGTCTCATCATAATGTCTTAGAGCAGGGGTGTCAAACTCAAGGCCCGGGGGCCGGATGCGGCCCGCGGGGTGCTTAGATCTGGCCTGCGGGGCCGCCCTGGAAACAGCGAAGGACTGGCCTGCGGTGCCTCTGCCAGTGAAAATGGAGCTTGGGAGGGCGGCGGGCGGCCCTCCCGAGCTCCGTTTTTGCTGGCAGAGGGTTGCAGGAGGCTGTCGCAGCCAAAAACAGAGCTTGGGAGCCCATTTTCGCTGGCAGAGCACTCGGGCCACCAAAGGCGCCCCTGACACGAGTGACGTTGAGCTGGCCACGCCCATCCCAGCCCCCCAAGGTCAAACGCAACCCTGATGCAGCCCTCAATGAAATCGAGTTTGACACTCCTGTCCTAGAGGTTTTGTTCCTACAGAGAAAGGAAGGTGGGAAGGAGTAGGAGTTCGGAATTGAGTACTTTGATCAGGATTCTTTAGAAAATATTAATGTTGATGTTAATTTCTCAGTCCTGAAGAAAGGAAAGACATTAGGGGCTGAGCTCCAAAAATACTAATTAAAACTTGATGGTACAGGTAGTCCTCGAATTACGACTGATCGCTTAGCAACTGTTCGAAGTTAAGACGGACCTCCCTGGGGGTGCTTACGACTTGGATTCAAAGTTCTGACACACACACACACACACACACACACACACACACCCTCACACACCCTCCCGTCACGTGACGGCATTTCGGTCTCTTGGAAACCTGGCTGCATTTACCCTTAGTCACATGGCTGGGTTTTATAACAGTTTTACCGAAAACCGGCACTAATTCCAGTTTTGGGCAAAATTGGGCCCAAAACAACTGTTGCATTTGCTATTCGCTAAACAACCGCTGCAAAAAAGGGTCATAAAATCAGCTTGAGTCCCTGGGTGATCTGATTTATGACCCTCACAAGTTACAACTGTGAAGAGCAGGCTCCATTATGGTCGTAACTTGAGGATTACCTGTACACCTTTTATTCTCTATAGTTTCAGCATTTATCACAAGTGAGGTGTCAACTTCGAACCGAACCTGGCCACAGCCATTTTCCTGTTCCTCAGTTGTCACACAGAGGGGGAAGGGGGCAAGGAGGTTGGAATGCCTCACTAGACACAACAGGGAGCTTTCTCGTGAGAACCAAGGTCATCTCTACTGGCAATGGATACGATTGGGGAAGGAGTGTCTGGAGAGCCCGCCCATTGACCTAATTGGCCAACGTGACCCGTAACCCTGGGGATGGGGTTATTTCCTATTTTAATTATACTGAACCCGTGGGAAATAGAGTTGGTTTTCCTTTAAAGCAGTGCTGATATGATGTACTCAATAAAGAAGTTCTTTGAGGAGTTCTAGTCTCAGAATTCTGATTTGCTTAGTCGGAACCTTGACGTGTGGTTTGAAATAATCACGGAAAATGGTAGAGTAAAAAAAATTAAAAGATAATTCCCAAAGAAGTGAAGACATGGGTTGTAGCCTGTACTTCCTGACCTATCGACTGCACGTGCCTCTGCGCTTGGAAAAAAACATGGCAGGTCCAGGAAATTTGTGGGAATTGCAAATTGGAGGATGGGACCTGAACCTTTGTCTCTTCTAATCAGCAGCACTGTTCTGCATTCAGCTTTTAAATTAAGCAAAGGGAAGCAACTTCAAGTCATCTTGCAAACGGGTAAAATAGACATAATAGACATATTATGTGGAGATAGCTCTGTTACCCCTTAGCCAGTCGGTGACCAAGAGAGCATTGTTCCATTTCCAGAAGTTACTTTTTTGTCATCCTGCAGGCAGATGGCATCTTGTCCTTCAGCCCGTGCCACAAGGTGTCTCGGATTCACCTTGATTGTGTGATTCCTTCCGTCGAAGAAACCCTTTTCTGTTCCTGCTTAATGGCCTAATTCTTTCTGCCCTCATAATTTCTATAGCCCAAGTGTGAAGAACGACGTTATAAAATTATTACGAAGACTTTGCTCATGAAACGTTGATGTCTGATTGTGACCCACAGATAGCTGAGAGGCCAAACTGACTGGAAATTTATAGTTGGAATGTGAAATTAAACCAGTATAATTTCCTAAAGGGAAAAAAAAAAACACCATCTATACTGTACAGTCTATTAATGCTGACTTCTAAATCTGAATATATTAGAAGCAATTACACACTGCATAGCTCTGCGTATTATTAATTTGACTGAAAGATTTTAAACGCAGCGCATTACTCACTGGAAATCCCTAGCAGCCCATTGTGTAACTTTACATAATTCCAAGAGGTCCAACCAGCAGAAAAGGAGATATAAAATTAATGTCTAGTTATTACCTAAATTACTTCATAAATTAGTTACTTCTCTCATCAAGGTTAAAATGAACGTTATTACTCGGAGGGATGGAAGGAAAAAGTCTCGAAGTCGTCCATTCTGGCTGTT
Source organism: Thermophis baileyi (assembly GCA_003457575.1). NCBI lineage: Eukaryota > Metazoa > Chordata > Lepidosauria > Squamata > Dipsadidae > Thermophis > Thermophis baileyi. The sequence continues at coordinate 197,876 of QLTV01003961.1, forward strand.
GTTCTGATTAGGAAAAAGCTTCTGTTTTGGAAACTAAATATGGCTGTCACTCATTCTAACATCAATAATATTCAGGAGTGATGAACAGTCTAAAGCAGGGGTGTCAAACACAAGGCCCGTGTGCCAAATCCGGCCCGCGATGTGGTCGGATCCAGTCCGCGGGGCCAGCCTGGAAAATGTAAGGGGCTGGCCCACATTGCTATGGCCCGGTCTACCCAATGCGAAGAGGAAACATCGGGCCAGCGTGGCTTCGGTCCTGTTTACCGATTGCAAAGAGGAAACATGCCAGCAGTTTGGGGAGTGGCGTCAAGCTGGCCACGCCCAGTGAGTGGTGTCAAGCTGGCCACGCCCACCCAGTCGGCCACACCTACCCAGTCAGCCCCCCCCGCCCCCCCGAGATCAACCACAGCCCTGATGCGGCCCTCAATGAAATTGAGTTTGACAACCCTGGTTTAAAGCAATGTTTCTCAACTTCGGCAAGTTTAAGATCTGTGGACTTTAACTCCCAGAATTCCCACAATTCGTGCTGACTGGGGAATTCTGGGAGTTAAAGTCCACAGATCTTAAGTTGCCAAGATGGAGGAACATTGATCCAAAGAATCACCTGCGTTCTCTCAGACTACGGCAAAGAGCTTTTCTCCAGCAGGACATCCTCCAGCTGTGATGACCCTGTAATGTTCAGGAGTTTGGCTGAGGTTTGGTGGGAGGGGAGAATCCTGGGATTTGTTGTCCTGACATCAAAGTCAGGGTTGGGAATAGATGGTGTTAAGAACAGTAGCAATACAGATAGTCCTCAACTTACAACCACAATTGAGCCCAAAATGTCTGTTGCTAGGTGAGACATTGGTTAAGTGAATTTTGTCCAATTTTACAACTTGTCTTGTCACAGTTGTTAAGTGAATCACTTGCATTTGTTAAGTTAGTAACACGGTTGATAAGTGAATCTATTTTCCCCATTGACTTTGCTTGTCAAAAGGTCACATGACTCCATAGCACTGCAATCGTCATAAATATGAGTCAGTTGCCAAGCATTGACTTTTGATCACATGACCATGGGGATGCTGCAATGCTTGTGTGAAAAACGGTCATAAGTCACTTTTTTCCAGTGCTGTCGTAACTTTGAACGGTCACTAAATGAACAGTTGTAAGTCGAGGACTACCTGTAGTCTTTTTAACTTGCTGCATTGTCCTAACATCTTATGAGATGGTTTTCATAAACTTTTGTTTATACCCCGCCCAGCTTTTCAAGGACCTTCATGGTTCCTATCAGCTGAAGGAACCTTAAAAAGGAATGCCTCTTGGATCCCTCTTGAGCAGGGATCCGGCCCGCGGGGTGCTTAGATCTGGCCCGCGGGGCCACCCTCAAAACAGTGAAGGACCGGCCCGACCTCTGCCAGCGAAAACGGAGCTCAGGAGGGTCGCGTGTGGCCCTCAGAGGTTCCGTTTTCAGCCGCGACAGCCTCCTGCAGCCCTCTGCCAGTGAAAACGGAGCTCGGGGGGGGGGCTGTGTGCAGCCCCCCCGAGCTCCGTTTTCGCTGGCAGAGGGCTGCAGGAGGCTGTAGCGGCCGAAAATGGAGCCAGGGTGGGCTGCGCATGGCCTCCCTGAGCTCTGTTTTTGCTGGCAGAGGGCTGCAGGAGGCCGTTGTGGTCAAAAATTGAGCCCGGGCGGTCCGAGTGACATCTAGCTGACCATGCCTACCCTGGCCACCCCTCACCCCCCCCCCCGGAGATCAAACACAACCCTGATGTGGCCCTCAATGAAATTAAGTTTGACCCCCCTGCTCTTGAGTGTGTGATCCTCTCAGGCCAAAGGACCCATTTCTGTTCCTGCATAACCATGTCATACTTTCTGCCTTCATCATTTCAAAAGCCCAAGGATCTTCTTTCAGAGAGATTCTTCTGATCTGATTAGGTGCCATTGAGATGATGGTGACTCTTAATGACCACATAGCTAGCATTTCTCCAGGATATACCTGCTAATGAATTAGCAGGTATATTCCCAGGATTTTGCAAACTAACTTTGAAGTAATACTTACATTGTTGTGGGCCAATCTTTGCCATAATCCTCAGGAGGTGATCCATCTCAACTGTCAAGGTTTCCACATTTTCTCCCATGGTAAAGACTTCCTGCTTCTTATTGTACATGAACATTTTTCTTGGCAACAATATGGAAGCGTCTTGCGTTTTCCTTCTCCTATGAGGTATTTTTTAACTTTGCAGTCTATCCTATAATTTTAACAATTTCCTGAGGGTCATTCATCCAGATGACCGCACATACACCTTCTGGCATATACATATATTTACAGATGGATACTAAAAAGATTTTAAAGTTCTCTTCTAATAGGCTGGCCTGCATACTGTAGAGAAAAGCTTCCAGCATAATAAAATTGGTAAGCCACGCAGTCTCTGTCTATTTCAGTATTCTATGGGTTATTCTAAGCCAGGAAATTATCAGTACTCTTAGAAAATGGTGGACCATAGACTGATTTGTAGATGAAGCTCTTTTTTGTTTTTGACATCTTCAGATAGGACTCTTGATGAACAACTGGAGAGTCATTGCTTATCATTGCAGAAAGTAGGTGGTGTATTGTGCTTATTGTGATAACTCTGAATTTCCTGACAGTGAGAATGCTTAATCAGTGGAACAGCTGATGGCCAGAGTTGTAGGTGCTCATTGCTGGAACTTTTCAAGTAAAGATTGGACAGTCATTTATCCGGAATGGTAGAAGGACTCCTGCCTTGGGCAGGGGGTTAGACTAGAAGGCCTCCAAAGTCCCATCTAGCCATATGATTCTATGAACATGCCATTCCCTGCTCTTGCTTCTATAAAAGAAAAAAAATGTTACAGGGAATCATTCAGTCAAGTCTAGGAAACAGGTCGAGGAAGCTGGGGCATGGGGCGCCATTGAACATGCACACCTGGAACTTCCCAGGATCTGTCTGTCTGTCTGTCTGTCTGTGTCTGTCTGTCTGTCTGTCATCTATCTGTCATTCTCTCTCTCTCTCTCTCTCTCTCTCTCTCTCTCTCTCTCTCTCTCTCTCTCTCTCTCTCTCTCTCTCTCTCTCTCTTTTCTTTCTTTCTCTTTCTTTCTTTCTTTCTTTCTTTCTTTCTTTCTTCTTTCTTTCTTTCTTTCTTTCTTTCTTTCTTTCTTTGTCTGTCTGTCCATCCATCTAGCTATCTAGCTATCTTCTATCTATCAATCATCTATCTATCAATCTATCAATCTATCAATCTGTCTATCTGTCTATCTATCATATCTATCTATCTATCTATCTATCTATCTATCTATCTATCTATCTATCTATCTATCTATCTATCTATCTATC
>QLTV01003961.1:201326-228280 GCA_003457575.1 Thermophis baileyi
CATCCATCTCGCTATCTTCTATCTATCTATCATTTTTTCTTTTATTTTTTTCTCTATCAATCTGTCTATCTGTCTATCTATCATTTCTATCTATCTATCTATCTATCTATCTATCTATCTATCTATCTATCTATCTATCTATCTATCTATCTATCTATCTATCTATCTATCTATCTATCTCTTATCTATGTAAGAAAATATATATAGCCGCCTACTTGCTCACAGCGAATCTAGGCAGTTTACAGAAAATAAAAACACAATGTAGAAGAAATAAAAATAAAACATAAATAGAATAACCCCCCACCCCTGGCAGCAACACCCAGTCAAATGAACCATTTGATGGGCTCCATCCCACTCTGGGATCCCCAGGCCCGCTGGCAAAACCACGCCTTCAGTGGCTTCCGAAAGAGCATCAGAGTGGGGGCCAGTATAACTTCCAGAAAGATAATGTTCCAGAGGGAGGGAGCCACTACGGAGAAGGCCCTTCCTCTGGGTCCCACCAGATGTATCTCCTTAGGGGATGGGACCCACAACATGACATGACCTGGCCTGGCCTGCTTTGCCCCCATTTCATTCCTTGATGTCAGGGAGATATTATGTGTTGAACTTCCTCTGCAGGCAGGAAGACCTGAAAATGATTCCTCCCCACCCCCAAAGGAAGAAAGAGTGTATGCCTGTGTGTGTGTTAGGCAGGGGTTCCCAAACTTGGCAGCTTTAAGACTTGTGAACTTCAACTCCCAGAATTCTCCAGCCAGCTGGCTGGAGAATTCTGGGAGTTGAAGTCCACAAGTCTTAAAGTTGCCAGGTTTGAAGACCTCTGGTGTTAGGTATCAACACCTAAGCAAACCAGGCCAAACCCAGATAGCTAAGTAAATTAACTTTTGTATGGGAATACCTGCAAGAAGACCAGAGAAGTAGGAAAGATTGGGAAGTTTGTGAAGCATCCCAGCATAAGGCCCCTTGCAAGCCTCTTCCTCACACACACACACACACACACACACACCCCACAACGTTGCAGTCCTCAGCTCCTCTCAAGGCTGACTTGACTTTTGAGTGGGTGTGTAGCAGTGCCTTTATTAAACTTTTGTCTCACGAATCAGTGATAATTTATAAAAAGTATGTATTGGTATACACGCATTAAAGCCTTTTAATGTGTGTTAGCCATTAAAGTATAATTACATTTTTGACTTTTTTTATATTATTGGTTTTACGTGAATGCATATTTAAAGATTGGGTGCTTGTAAATGTCTCCTATTTATGCATTGAAAACTGGGCTCCTTTCTGACAGAATCATAATTAAAAAGAAGGATTACTTAAAATACCGCTTAATCATTGTGTCACTGAAGGATTTAGCCCTCGTTAATTAGATGTTAATAAATAGTCATAAACAAAAAAGTGCTGTTTGAGATCCAGAATTATAATATGATCAGGAGAATAATAGGTCTTCAGACTAGGTGCTGGCTCTCCTTTATTCAGTATTAAATTGAGCGTGAAATTAGTGATGCTGTGCTAATCCCTTGAGTTTTTTCTCATTGCCAATACCTACAAGAGGAAACTCATGAGAACCTTCCGAAGGGGAAGGGGAGATGCAAAGCCTGTTCTTGAAGGAGGAAGAAATGATACTTGGTGGAACATCCAAGAAGGCTGCTGACCAGGGGTGAAATCCAGCAGGTTCTGACAGGTTCTGGAGAACCGGTAGCGGAAATTTTGAGTAATCCGGAGAACCGGCAAACACCACCTCTCGCTGGCCCCAGAGTGGGGTGGGAATGGGGATTTTGCAATATCCTTCCCCTGCCACGCCCACCAAGCCACACCATGCCCACCAAGCCACGCCCACAGAACCGGTAGTAAAAAAAATTGGATTTCACCACTGCTGCTGACATTCCCTTAATCAGTCACATCCTTCCTGGTTAATTCCAGCACCCTCCTAGGAGTCTTTCAAAGTCATATGTGGAGTCCTGGAAAGACTTGGCTTTGGCCCCTGGAACTTTCCAAATGTTGCTATCAAAGTGTAATTTAATGTGACTTTAAATCAGTCCTGTCTTTTAGGGGAGGGCAACCCTGCTGCAAAGGCCAGGTGTGACCTTTGGTCCCAAACTGTCCCAAAGGTGCTTTTTTTTTCAAGAGGCAACTGGACTTTCTTGGTTTTTCTTTGAAGACATTTCGCTTCTCATCCAAGAAGCTTCTTCAGCTCTGACTGGATGGTGGTGAAGGGAAGGATTGATATTCCTTGCAGATAAAGCTGGTCATTTGCATCCTTTTAGAAGGTCGTTGAGGCCACTTGGAGGTTTGTCTGTGTCCTCAGGGTCACCTGAGTGGTGCAAATGGGTGTGGAGCCTTCTTGGCTGCAGGATGTTTTTCTGCCCTGTGTCCCTTCCCTGCTGAACACAGGTGCAAGGCTGTTGGGGATGAGTCTGTGTTGCCTGCATCTCAAACTGAAGCGCAAATGGTTCCTGTAGCCTGCAATTTTTCTGGAAATCCATTCATACCCTCGCACCATTCGAAGGATGTTCATCCTAAAACGCATAGCTAAAAGTCTGTGGAGATTGTCAGCCATCCTGGTCATGGTTGTCCCAAAGGTGCTTTTTTCAGCAGGCAATTGGACTTTTTTCTTTTTCTTTCATCCAAGAAGCTTCTTCAGCTCTGACAGGATGGTGGGGAATGGAAGGATTTATACTCCTTGCAGACAGCTGGTCATTTGCATCCTTTTAGAGGGTCGTTGAGGCCACTTGGAGGTTTATCTGTGTCCTCAGGGTCACCTGAGTGGTGCTAATGAGTGTGGAGCTCCCAAACAGGCTGCTTTAAGCCAGCCTTCCCCAACCTTTACGTCCCCTTATCTGTAGAATGAATGGCCTCCCTGCTACAGAAAAATTGTGGGTTCACCTCTGGTAAGCTTGCCTCTTGGTTGTTCATTTTGCCTCTTGACACACAGTTGTTCACTTAGATTGGAGGGATTCTCCCCCACCGCCATTTTTCCTTGCAAGTTCAGATGCCCAACATCAATTTACTCCTGTGTTTCTCAACCTCCACAACTTTTAAGATGTGTGGACTTCAACTCCCAGAATTCCCCAGCCAGCATGGGGAATTGAAGGCCTCACATCTTAAAAGTAGATGAGATTGAGAAACACTGATCGACTCTTAAATGCTAGGAACTCTCCTTCTCCACCTTCTCCGTCCCACATCTAATTGTTGGATGCTCTCCAGAGGAGGGGAGATAGGTTCCTTCCTCCCTGAAAAATTAGAATAGCAACCAAAACTGTCCATATTTTGGCTTGTTTTATGAAATGTTAGGGGTTTTTAAAATTTTGTTCTCTTTTATCCCATTCCTTATTTTGTTTTTAATTGCACATTAAATATGGCCAGAAAATTCTATGTGTTTCTGAAGAAAAAATATTTATAAACACCTTTTTAAAAAAAAAGCAAATAACCCACTTGCTTTGCTAACCTATCTGTTTGGAGAGGAAACATGGTGATGCACAGAAAATGCAGTCTTCCCATATTGGCTCAGGATGATGGGCCCTGTAATGCAACGTATCTGGAGGGTACCAGAAGCACCAGATCGACTATATGTTATTTGATGGGGTTTTATTTGCAGCTCAGATCAGCCAAAAGATTTGTAATTCTCTGGTATACAATTAAAATGCCAATTATGGTTTAGCCAGCTCTCTCTGCTCTTTAACCTGAAACGATCTGTTGTTTTTCTTCGCTGTAAATCACCAGTGATGAATGTTGTTGGATGTGTTTTATTTTCCTTTTAATTTATGAACCATGAGCTGCCTTTATAGGGGTTTTTTTTTTTGGAGGGCATCTGCCGATTTCCTAATTAAGCTTTGTTAGCATCTATCACTGCAGCTGTGCAGTCTTAGAAAGGAAAGGAAATGTTTTTAATTTGTAGTAGGCTGGATGTATATGTTCAGGGATAATTCCCCAACATTTGGCCTGCAGAGACATGATATCACTGATCTCCTAAATGTGTTTTAAGGCAGGGAACACAGTCTGGCATCTTCTTCCTTTCCTCTTTTCTGAGGAACAGTGCTAACTATACTTGGATGAAGGTAGGATTGACAAACAATCCAGTTTGCAAGCTTGGCTTGGAAAGGAAGATTCATTCTAACAGATTAACTGTGAGTCCGTTATTGACCAAGGTCCATTAAATGCAAAAGTGCGCATTGTGGTGATTTATGTCATTTGTACCCATTGACAACATTTGCATAATGCTGTCAGTTCTTAAACAATACAATTTGCCTCATTTGGGTGCAGATCAGTTCATTGATTGTATATCATTTACATGACAATTACATTATGCACATGATGTAGTTTGTCAGAGAAATTTGGTCCGTTGGAGGTGGAGACCATTGAATCAATGGTCAGTCAGGAAAGAAAGACTATCCCAACTTGATCAATTGGGAAAGAAAGACTCCTGGCCCACGATTAGCCAAAAGTAGTAAAGCCAAAGTGGTTACAGAAGAGGCAAAGCTGGATCTGAGATTTTCAAGTGCAAAAGAGACCATTAACTTTCCCTTGTTCCCGGCCAACCCCCTGGTTATCAGTCACTGTCCAATCAGGTGTTAACAGATTGTTTGGGAAACGTTCCCCGTCTTCCCACACTCACGGCTCTGCATTCCTTTAGTGTGACCTTGAGACGGCTGGTGTTTCCCACAGGACGGGTTCCCTCCCTGCGTCCCTTCCCCCACTGTTACTGATGTCAGGCCGTCAGCTTGCGATGCGTAGCTTAGCAGAATGGCAGCCATGACAGTTTCACTGTAACAGACTCTTAATAGCCTTAGACTCCTTGGAACTAAGGAGAAACTTCCTGACAGTTAGAACAATTAATCAGTGGGACAACGCCTCCAGAAGCTGTAAATGCTCCAACACTGGAAGTTTTTTAAGAAGAGATAACTATTTGTCTGAAATGGTATAGGGCCGTGATGGCGAACCTATGGCACGCGTGCCAGAGGTGGCACGCGGAGCCCTCTCTGTGGGCATGTGCGCACCGGCCAGCTGCTCTTTTCTGGGTTACAGTGTGCGCATGCGCGCTGGCCAGCTGATCTTCACACGAAGATCAGCTGGCCGGTGCTCTGGTGCGCTCCAGTTTTGGCACTCGGTGCCGAAAAGGTTAGCTGTCACTGGTATAGGGTTTCCTGCCTAAGCAGGGGGTTTGTTTGTTTGTTTGTTTGTTTGTTTGTTGCATTTTTATGCCGCCCAACTCCCAAGGGTTGGACTAGAAGACCTCCAAGGTCCCTTCCAGATTCTATTCTATTCTATTCCATTCCATTCCATTCCATTCCATTCCATTATTCTATTCTATTCTATTCTATTCTATTCTATTCTATTCTATTCTATTCTATTCTATTCTATTCTATTCTATTCTATTCTATTCTATTCTATTCTATTCTATTCTATTCTATTCTTCTATGCTATGCTATGCTATGCCATGCCATGCCATGCCATGCCATGCCATGCCATGCCATGCCATGCCATGCCTTCTGTTCCATTCCATTCCTATTCCCATTCCGTTCCATTCAGGGGTGGGTACTAACTTACCTCGCTGCCGGTTCGCTTCCTCCCGCGCCACATGGCTGCACATGTATTGCATTAAAAAAAAGCTGAAAACAAGATTGCGGCGCATGTGCAGTGCCGGGGACTCGGCTTCTGCGCATGCGCAGAAGGAAAAAAAATAGTAAAAAATTCAAAAAAAATTTTTTTTTCCAAAAAAAAATCCCAAAATAAAGATGGCACAGAACCGGATCCATGATGTCACCAGCAGTTTGCTACTGGTTCTATAGAACCGGTGCGAACCGGAACCTCTGATTCCATTCTATTCCATTCCATTCCATTCCATTCCATTCCATTCCATTCCATTCCTTCCTATTCCCATTCCCATTCCCATTCCCATTCCCATTAGCAATAGCAATAGCAATAGCAATAGCCCTTAGACTTATATACCGCTTTACAGTGCTTTACGGCCCTCTCTAAGCGGTTCTCAGAGTCAGCATATTGTCCCCAACAATCTGGGTCCTCATTTTACCCACCTTGGAAGGATGGAAGGCTGAGTCAACCTTGAGCCAGTGAGATTTGAACTGCCGAACTGCAGCTAGCAGTCACCTGAAGTAGCCTGCAGTACTGCACTCTAACCACTGCGCCACCTCGGCTCCTCCATTTCCATTCCCATTCCCATTCCTATTCTATTCTATTGTCTCTCTCCTTGCTAAGATCCCGCTGTGATGCCACAGTGCAAACTTGTTTGCTTGCTGATCAGTGGGTATTCTGTAACGAGCCGAGTCCCCCAAAAAAGGCATTTACTATACATGCATTCCAAGTGTGCCCCAGTGCAAAAGCAAGTCCCCCTGCTAAGGAAGGGGGGATGCCCATTGAAAGCAATGACAGCATGGTTTATGGGCATCCCTTCAGGACAGGGAGACCTTCCATGTTGGACTGCAGTTGTATTTACCATATAAACACTGAAAGCGCCTTTAGAAATAATTTGATTTACCATCAGTAATAACTCTGAGCATTTCAGTCTTTCAGAAAAATGCGATGCTTCATGTGACTGCCTGGTTTTGAAGGTCTGTGTTGTCAGCTCCCATCCTTGCTAAGAGCTTAACTTGTAGACACGCTAACTCTAAATTGATCCCTGGTGTATCCCTGACTGCGATATTCTTCCAATTTCCGCCCTATTATCCGGTTTAGGCCATTTATTATAATCAAGTGCTTTTCAGGTTGGACTGCATCTCGGAAGCACATGTGAAATACATACTTTGTCTTCCTGCCACAATCATTTCCAAGAAAATGATTAAAAGTCAAGATACAGACTCTAGATGAAAGCCTAATCAACAGGTATTTGTTGCAGTATATTTGTTTAAAAAATCCCACCTTTTCTCTAGAACTCAGATATTTAAATGGCAACCTCTCTTCCTTTGATGCCCACAGAAAAATAATTCTGGCCCCAGCGTCTCCTAGCAATGTTTCTCAACCTTGGCTACTTGAAGATATGTGGACTTCAACTCCCAGAATTCCCCTGCCAGCATAGCATAGTTGGCTGGGGAATTCTGGGAGTTGAAGTCCACATATCTTCAAGTAGCCAAGGTTAAGAAACACTGACCTAGTGAATTTCCATGGTTGAGGGTGCCTTTGAACTTGGATTTCTCCAGACCTGGTCCAATGCTGTAACCCCCCACACCATGTCTCTCTGTCTCACGATTGGGAAGGTTTGGCTATATCTAGTTTTATTTGCAACTGACGTGGATCTTTATACAGTTACTACAGGCTAACTCACTGCTCACACCAGGAGTTCGGTCCTGACCGGCTCAAGGTTGACTCAGCCTTCCATCCTTCCGAGGTCAGTAAAACGAGGACCCAGATTGTTGGGGGCGATATGCTGACTCTGTAAACCGCTTAGAGCAGCGGTTCTCAACCTGTGGGTTGCGACCCCTTTGGGGGTCGAACGACCCTTTCACAGGGGTCGCCTAAGCGTGCGCTAGCCCGCCATCTTGGTGCCACGCCCCCTTTGTCAATTCATCGTGTGCGGGGAGGGGGCGGGGCAGGGGTCGCAACGGCAGGGAGGGGGTCGCGGCATTAGGAAGGTTGAGAACCACTGGCTTAGAGAGGGGTGCAAAGCACTGTGAAGCGGTGTATAAGTCTAAGCGCTATTGCTATTGCTATTAAATGTGCTCCTAATAGCTTCCCTGGTAGTAGCTGCTGCCGAAGGACAGTCGTGAATGTCTCTGAAAAAAACTGAATGGTTCCATTACCACTCCTATGTTAATGAAACGATTTTAATATTACAATAAATGAGGTCCCCCCCACAATCCTTTCCATATTAAAGGGAATTGGATTGTTATTAGAGCATATTTCACGAAGATGGAAAGGAGTTCTAATATGTGCTTGACTCTTAAAGCAGTTAATCCTATATTAATTGTAGTTGGGATCCATCTGTCCTTGTCGGGTGGCAAAGCATTTATCACTCAAGGCAGGCTGGAGCGTCTCTGAAGGCAGAAGAGCTCCCCCTGGAGGACGTCTCTCTTTTAAATTTTTTTATTTTCAATTCCATCCAAACACTTCACATATTTATCATCTCCTTTTACATTTCATTCTTTTATACAATCATTATACATATATCTTATATTTATCTTACTTCTTTATTTTGTTCAGGGTTGCTTTCTTTACCATCCCCCTTTCCTATCTTACAGCCCTTCCTTCCCTTTCTTCTTCCCTTTCCTCCTTCTCCTCCAAAACTACTTCCCTTCCCTCTCCCCTCTCCTCCTCTCTACACCCCCTCCTACCCTACACTCTCCCCCCTCTCTCCCCTCCTCTTCTTCCTTTCTCCTTCTTCCACTCCCCACCTTTCCCTTTCTTTGCTGTACTTTCTTCCTTTCTCTGGGATGATATTCCAGCAACCCCGAATTCATTTGCAAATTTTTCAATTCTCAACTTTATTTCAAATACATCTGGAGGACGTCTCTGATACCAACCGAGATTGATGTTGGATTGAAGGAAAAATCCTAGCAGAAAGCCTAATATTGTTTCCCCTATACAGGCAGTCCTCGACTTACGACCGCAATTGAGCCCAAAATCTCTGTTGCTAAGTGAGACATTTCTTAAGTGAGTTTTGCTCCATTTTACAACTTTTCTTGCCACATTTCTTAAGCAAATCACTGCAGTTGTTAAATTAAATAACATGGTTGTTAAGTGAATCTGCATGAATCTAAGTGAATCAGAAGGTCGCAAAAGGGGATCACATGATCCCGGGGACACTGCAACCATCATAAATGTGAGTCAGTCGCCAAGTGTCTGAATTTTGATGACATGACCACGGGGGGATGCTGCAATGATCGTAAGTGTGAAAAACAGTCATAAGTCACTTTTTTCAGTGCCGTTGTAATTTTGAACGGTCACTAAATGAACTGTTGTAAGTCGAGGACTACCTGTACTTTCTCTTCTGGTCAGTGAGTTCATCCAAGTTTTGGGATCCTGCCTGAAAAGGAGGGGAATGTGGATGCTAACCTCCCGTGAAGTCCCTCTTCAAGCCACTTCCATTTCCTCACCCTCAACCCCACAATTATGTTTCTGGCTGGCTTTTCCACATATAAGGATGCCTCCCATGGCATTCTGGCTTTAATTGTTTTAAAACCTTAAAGAACGACAAAAACTCTGCGCAACTGCGTTTTGAGAATTTGAACCCTTTCTGGCGTGTCTGGCCGCATGATCTTTTCTGTCTAGCTCCGGTAAAGGAAGTCCTGAAGATTTTAGGCAGAAAAGCATTTAGGTCAGGAAGAATGATCAAGCGGCAGGAAATGTTGCATCTGAAAGGGGACATGGACTTGACTGTCTCTTGAACGGTCTTGCATTTGAGCCAGTCAAGCAAGAGGAAGGATCGGTAGAACTTGCAGTAATAAAAGGTGGTCAGAGCATAAGTCAAAATGTTCTTGGAACCTAGGAAATGGAACAGCTTCTCCACCATGGTGCCCTCGGAGTATATTGAACTACAGTTCCCATCATTCCCTAACCACAGCTATAAGCCTTGCCAGAAGGACCCCCTAAACATTGTATTCCAGGACCACTGGTGACTGCTGAGTGGAGATTATAGTCAGAGCTGCCATCCTCACATAACAGCTTGCCTTCAGAAGTTCATCACTGGAGGCTTTCAAGAAAAGAGTGGGCTGCCATCTGTCAGAAATGGTGTAGGGTCTCCTGCTTGGGCGGGGGGTTGGACTAGATGACCTACAAGGTCCCTTCCAACTCTGTTAATCTGTTAAACATATGCTTTCCTAGATGCCAGTCTGCGATAAGCCTTGGGGGGAGGGAGCTGTGGCAAACTGAAAGTGATCTTTGTCGAGTCCAGAGACATCCCAAGGCCGCAGATCTGGGAGTGGAATGCAACGACTCACCATCTAGCTTGCCAAATGTTGGGACAGTTACTAAAACATCTTCTTCTAATGCAGGGGTGTCAAACTCAAGTCCTGGAGGCCGGATCCGGCCCGCGGGGTGCTTAGATCTGGCCCGCGGGGCTGCCCTGGAAACAGTGAAGAACCGGCCCGCGGTGCCTCTGCCAGAGAAAACGGAGCTTGGGAGGGCCGCTACCGGCACCCCCGGCATGAGTGACATTGAGATGGCCACACCCACCCTGCCCCCCCCCCCCCGAGGTCAAACAAACCTGAAGCGGCCCCCAACGAAATCAAGTTTGACACCCCTGTTCTAATGTGACTGGACAATGGGAGCTTGCTTGCTTGCTAAGCTACCCACATCATAAATAAAAACACAAATTTGACTAATCTTACTCAAACTCTTAGATCTGGCTTTGCTACTGTAACCACTTGGCTTTTAGTAAAAGTAACCTTTTCCCTAGGAATGGAGTCGGGAGGGTTTCTTCCCTAAGAAGCCAGGATGGGCCAGGTCTGACAGTTGTTGAAACATGACATATATCTCACTACCCTCCCGTTCTCTAGAGGAAAAATACCTACCGATGCATTAAAGGAAACCACTAATTGGTGTGATTTCCAGGAGGGGAAGATATGTATTTGTTTGCTTTATAATAATGGCTTCGGGATCCAATCAAGCGCCTGCGTTTGTAATGATATTAGCCAAGTAATCAGTTTGTGGTTGATTACAGAGGCGGAATTAATTTAAAATCTTCTGTTATTTTTACTGGCTCGGTTTTAGATTTTCGAATTTCTCCATCATCTTTTTCCTCTGGAAGCTTTGTAATGGCGGAATAATAAAAGCTAACTGTGTTGAACTGACGGAGTTACTACTTACCGTGGAATGTGTTGGTTCACTTTCTGCCCAGGAGGTGGAGTTTAGTACTTGCAGTTATTTCCATTTTCACTTGTTGAGAATGGAGTCCTCAGTGTGTGTGTGTATTAAACGTGGTCGATATCCGCTCCCATAGCATGTTAGTTCTAGAGTCCAAACTCAAAGGGCAACTTGAGTTTGCAAATTATACTGAACTATAATTACAGCTTGTTTGGTTTTGGCAAAAACGTGTGAACGTCCCTCTTGCTTCTGAATTTGGTCATTGCAATTGGATGGGTGAGAACGTCTTGGACTGGAAAAAAACAATCTAAGCCCGATATATTTATAGGTAATGTTTGATGGGTGTGAAAGTTATGGTTGGTCTGTGTATCTCTCTTTTTAACCAATGTATGCAATTTTCCCACCCCAGCATGTGGTAGCAAGTAATTCAATGCATAAATTTTCATGCTGAGAATGGAGATTTCTTCTTTAGTTCTTTGCTTGTCGGACTTGCAAAGATGAAATACTTTTTTTTTCCTGCCCGGGTTCAAGAAACTCACTGAACTCTGATCCTGAGCTGACAAAACACAAGAGCCATGTTCACATCACACGCAGTGTCTCAACGGAACCCCTAAAATAAATCCCGTGGTTTGCACAACCTGCTAAGATAACAGCTGGCTCCCCAAAAGATGCTGTGCCAGCAGTGACTTTGTGCTCCTGCTTCTGGCCTGGCCTTGGGGGTGGCGAAGCAGCCCTTTCTGTATTGGGCCTTCTGGTTTGGGGGGGGGGGGATTTTGCTTTTAATGCTTAGATCAGGGGTCTCCAACCTTGGCAACTTTAAGCCTGGAGGACTTCAATTCCCAGAATTCCCCAGCCAGCTGGCTGGGGAATTCTGGGAATTGAAGTCCTCCAGGCTTAAAGTTGCCAAGGTTGGAGACCCCTGACTTAGATGATGTTTTGCTTCTGCTATTATAAGTGTCAGGAAGTCAAATGGATGAATTGTGGTCCTAAATCGAGGTAGTCCTCGATTTAGGACCACAATTGAGCCCCAAATTTCGGTTGCTAAGTGAAACATTTATTAACTGAATTTTGCCCCATTTTACGACCTTTCTTGCCACGGTTGTTAAGTGAATCATTGCAGTTGTTAAATTAGTCACACGGTTGTTAAGTGAATCCGGCTTCCCATGGACTTTGCCTGTCAGAAGGTCGCAAAAGAGGATCGCATGACCCCAAGGCACTGCAACCGTCATAAATATGAGTCAGTTGCCAAGTGTTTGAATTTTGATCACTTGACCATGGAGATGTTTTCTTAGAAACTTTTTGTGAGTTAAAATCTGAATGGAGGAGACGGTGGGGGGGGGGTTGTGCTAAAAACCTGAGTAGCACGAGATAAATGGGGGCTGCCTTTCTTTAGATAGTGCTCTGCAGCTTCTGGACAAATGATTAATTCTCTGCTTTCTTGGTTTTCAGCCTGTTCCAGCACTACTGCTACAAGCAAGGAGGCATGCGGCACACTTCCTACACCTGCATCTGTGGCAGGTAAAGCATTGGAGGGGGGCGGCATTGATTTCCCAAAGCGTGGGATTAATGTGGAGCTTGTACACAACAATAGGGAAGCTTTTAAATTAAGTGCAGGTTATTTAGCATGCCTAGATCAAATACTTCAGTGAAAAACGAAAACAAGGGAAGGTTTATTGAGTGAGGCCCATAAAAATGGAAGACCTTGGAGTGGCTGAATCTGGCACGGCCATGCAGAGAGCTGGGTGTCAGGGTTCCAAGTAATACGCCCATAGCAAACAGAACTCCGAGGCAGGTAGGTTCTTCAAAGAATAGTTTTATTGGACATATCATATTGGCACAGATCTGGTGAAAACCGACTCTGAAATGTTCCCCCGGTTTTCACCTAATCAAAAGTAAAGGTTTCCCCCCTTTTTCCAAACAGTCACATGGTCCAATCAAGGTGCCGTCCGGTTGCCTGGTAACTTCACTCCTCCTCTCTCCGACCACCTGTGGAAATGTCCTTGGTTCCCAGGAGAAAGTATTTTGCTTTGGCTACACAACCCCAGCTATCTCTATTCCCCCCTCCCTTACCTCAGCTCCAGTGTGGCAACACTGAAGCCTCAAAATGGCCTCGGCCAGGTCAGCTTTAGAGTTGACACTGGGGTGATCGCTGGCATATTCGAGAGCTGATGCACTCTTGACGCTACGGTAGAGTTCCCCAACCTTTTTGGCTTTGCAGACCGGCGTTGCAGGGGGAAGAGGGGTTGGTTCTGCACACATGGCGGGCAAGTGCGCACGCACAGCTCCATTTGCACAAGTGTTGGGGACACACGCCCGCCACTCACGCAAATGGAGCACGAGTGCATGCGCTCACCCATTGCTCGCACATGTGGAGATGTGGGCACTCGCCTGCCACTTCTACGGTCTGGTTCTGACAGGCTCAAGGCCCCGTAGTGGGCTGGGGGTTGGGGATCCCTGCTCTAAGGGATACCAACAAGAATATCCTTAGGCCCAGAATCCAGAAATGTAACCACTTTTGCCTTTCTATAAATCTTCCAAGTTTTTTGCCCCCTCTCCTGTGGTCTGTGGCTATTACAAAATAGAATTTACTGTATGTGTGTCCAACTGGTAACACCCACCTGCCAGTGTTGTGGCCTGTCGGTCGCCGGCCCCTCCAGCAGCCACATCAGAGGAGGAGTAGGAGGCGTGGGAGTCAGGGTCAGCATCAAGGCAACCTGAGAGCTCCGAGGGGGAAGAGGGAATGGAGCTGTCAGAGAGAGAGAGAGAGAGAGGCGGAGCCTGGGCCGTCCGTCAGCCCTCAGATGGAGAGTCAACAGCCCCCAGGTCTGGAGGTGGCTGATGAGGAAGAGGAGGAACAGCTGGGTCCAGTGCCTGACATGCGGATGTGCAGAAGGCAGAGGAGAGGAGAGCAGTGGAAATCTGTGGGCCGGTCCCTGGGACGGAAGAGCCACCGCTGCTAGCGAAGCCCCACCCTAGCTCTGGGGATAAAAGGCAGGGGGCAGAGATGAATAGATGTGGCAGACAACTATTCATCTCCCTGCTGGACAGACTTGTTAGCCTGCGGTGAAAGAGAAACTTTTTGCCGGGACTGCCGGCACTCCTAATAAAGGAATCATTGAGTTCACTTCAGAGGGTTTGTCGTGTTTGAGGAGCTGGGTCAGAACAGCCAGTTTAGAAGTACCACTTCATTGTTCAGAAACCAGGGGTGATTTTCATCCACTCCCCCATGCCGTGACTACTCTGTGCGGCAAAGGGTGGGTAACCTTTGGCCGGCTGAGGGTCCCAATAGGCAAGGCTGTGATGTGGATCAGCTGAGCCGGGACCGGCTGATTCTTTATTCTTGGGCTTTGTCTGGGGTGGGGGTGGGGATTTGTGAGACTCTCTTTGGGAGGTCAATTCTTCAAAAGATCTTTTGGGACTTACAGGATGTAGGTGCGTTTCCCAGCTCACAGTGGAACATACTATCAGTTTTGGATTTGGTGCTGGGGGGGGGCTATAAGGAAGGGCTGGGGGTTACGAAAAGACCCGGCACTCAGAGTGTTCAATGAATTGGCCTGGGGCTCTTTCTCCGGGTGTGTTCAGTCAGCATACTTGGTTCTTCTCTGGGGAGGGAGGGTTATCTTTCTAAAAGATGGGGGGATTCAACCACAACCTGTCGTACGGCACAACGGAAGGCCATCCATCCGCTGAGCAGCTTCTGGGGGGCACCTTTGTAATTGTTGCCCTGGTTCCTGGCAGAGAGCTGAACTAACTTGTGCCATCATGAAGCTGCTAAGTTGGCTCCATAAAAATAACATCTCGCTGATCAATATTTCCAGCAAGAAGGAAATGGGACTTAAAGAGTCTTCATTAAAAATAAAAGAAGTCGTGCTGGCAAAATTAGGGGAAGTGCCGAGATGGCTGAACAGCCATCAAGCGCTGAAATCCTTTCATGCATATTTAATCTGGGGTTAATTGATTAGCCGAATTCCGCATAAAACATCCTGTTAGTGCAAATTAGAAGTGGGCGGGTTTGCTTGGCCTGCACTGGATTGGCTACGCGAGAAGCCGCACTTTCTATCGAAATGATGGGAAACAGCTTGGCTTATTTTAGAGCCAACCCTACACGAGGAGCTTCCAAGCTTCCTTTGGAACAACTACCGAGGTGGGGGGGGGGGAGAAGAAGCTGTTTACCTCACCCTTCACCTTTCCAGGGAGAAGCAGAGAGAAGGAATAGAGTAGTGTGCCCACCTGTGCCCCCCACCTGACCTTATGGGGCAGTGATGTGCTTTCCGATGGCTACTCTGCACTCGGCTTTCCTCCGTCTGTCTCTTCCCCCAACATGTTAAAGAATTTGAGAATTGTACCCCCAACTCTCCTGATTGGGTTGCTGCGACAATGTAAAGATGGGGCAGAAAAAAGCCCTTGTTTGCTGTGGATTGGCCCTGCCACTTGATGGACCAGCTCAGTGAAAAGGAAGAGAGAGGCTGGAAGGCGGAAGTGCCCCAAAAACATTTCTCCTCCATTGTTTCGGCACTCATGTGCAGTTGGATGGAATAGAAATTGCTGTCAGAACTGGTTGTAGCAAACGTCCACCAACACAGATGGAATTAAGAAGAGCCTTTGATTTATCCAGCCATTTGAAAAGGGACATTGAAGTGGACATGGGATTTGGAAAGAGACGTGGTGGCGCAGTGGTTAGAATGCAGTACTGCAGGCTAATTCTGCCGACTGCCAGCAACTTTGAATATCACCGGCTCAAGATTGACTCAGCCTTCCATCCTTCTGTGGTCGGTAAAATGAGGACCCAGATTGTTGGGGGCAATAGGCTGACTCTGTAAAGCGCTTAGAGAGGGCTGTGAAGCACTGTGAAGCGGTACATACCATAAATCTAAGTGCGATTGCTATCGCTCTTTTGGATCCTGTCTAAAGGCTGATCATGTTCTCTGGTTGGGTTGGACAGATGAGGAGGAAGGTGCTGTTGCAAACTCCAGCTGCTGGGCAGATTTGGTCTCTGGCAAGATAAGACTAATGAGGACCTCTGAGAAAGAGCATGATTGGGACAAAAGGGGCCACCAAGGTCTCGGACTGAGCCGGAATGCTACATGGCAAAACAGAGTGAAGATAGGCCAGCAAGGGCTTTATGTACAGATGCCAAGTCCTGGAGAAATAAATAAGAACCAGAAGAAGAGAAAGGAGAGCCCTTTCCCCCTTCTCACTTAATTTACGGTGCAGTAAACGATTTCTGCCTTCTTTGAAAACGTGCCTCTGTGTCCAGGTCTTTACAAAGCTACTGCATGTAGAGTTTTGTAGAGAAGCTGGCGTGTTGGCACAGGGAAATCCGCACACAGGTTGGTTTCAATGCTCCAAAGACCACTGGGACAATTGGTTTCAGACCAGTTGGGCCTTCAGCTGTATGAAAAACCGTTACAATCCTCTACGACCATTACCCTACTGGAAATCTATTTACGGTGCAGACTGATAGTTTTAATTTTCTAATTCATAATTGCTGATTTAAATATTTTATTAGTTTATCAAAATGTAAAATACAGAAATACAAGGAAACATACAGATAATGGGGAAATAGGGGAGGAAAATGGGAAAGAAAAAAGTGTAGGGGAAAGGGGGAAAGAAAAAGTAAAGCATTGACTTCCGACTCCTTTTGGCGCAGAAGAATAAGGAAATAACATTAAACCTCAGCTGCTTTTTGCTTTTAAATAATAATACAGGTAGTCCTCGACATACGACCACAACTGAGCCCAAAATTTATGTTGCTAAGTGAAAAATTTGTTACGTGAGTTTTGACCCATTTTATGACCTTTCTTGCCACAGTTGTTAAGTGAATCGCTGCAGTTGTTTAGTTAGCAACAGGGTTGTTTAGCAAATCTGGTTTCCCCTTTGACTTTGCTTGTCAGAAGGTCGCAAAAGGGGATCACATGATTCCGGGACACTGCAACCGTCATAAATATGAGTCAGTTGCCAAGCATCCGAATGTAGATCATGTAACCATGGGGATGCTGCAACGGTCATAAGTGTGAAAAATGGTCAGAAGTCCTTTTTTTCAGTGCTGTTGTAATTTTGAACGGTCACTAAGAGAACTGTTCTAAGTCGAGGACTATGTGTATATACTATCCATTTCTATAACAAATCTACCTAATCAGCAAAACCCAAAATCAAAATTTCATTTTTTTTCTCCCTCAAGCACAAAGTCCAAAAGCGGTTTCCAAGAATTTATTTGGCAAAGGCATCTTACAAGATAGGCAATTAAGCATTTTCTACTCTGAGACAGATATACAGATTAACAGAGTTGGAAGGGACCTTGTAGGTCATCTAGTCCAACCCCCCGCTCAAGCAGGAGACCCTACACCATTTCTGACAAATGGCAGTCCCGTCTCTTCTTGAAAGCCTCCAGTGATGAAGCTCCCACAACTTCCGAAGGCAACTTCTGTTCCATGGGTTGATTGCTCTCACTGTCAGGAAATTCCTCCTTATTTCCAGGTTGAATCTCTCCTTCTTCAGTTTCCATCCATTGTTCCTTGTCTGGCCTTCGGGTGCTTTGGAAAACAGCTTGACCCCCTTCCTCCTCTCTGTGGCAGCCCCTCAAATATTGGAAGACTGCTCTCCTGTCTCCCCTGGTCCTTCTCTTCGCTAGACTAGCCAGGCCCAGTTCCTGCAACCGTTCATCGTATGTTTTAGCCTCCAGTCCCCTCATCATCTTGTTCATGAATCAATTCTGGATACATGTGGATTTTCTTAAAAAGTATATTGCTTTCTCTTCCTATTTCAAAGACACTTGGTAAAGTACGTTTTCTTTTCATTTTAACCTTGTTTGTGCCACCGTATGAGTCAGGCTAAATATGGTTTTGTTCACAACATAGATTCCCCTGTTTAAGAATTCATGCGTCTCCAAAGCTTCCATTTCTCAGTGTTTCACAAAGGAGGATTTTTCCTTCTCAATTTCCTCCTCCCGCCATTCTTTAATTTGCAAGAGGTCTTGCTACCAAGCAGGGAGCGTGAGCTTTCATTCTTTAATAACTCCGACTAGCTCAGAATTTTGAGTGTGTTGGCTCATTGCAAATTTAAAAAGTGGATAAATAGAGGTCTGTTGTGAATCAAAGGCCACGATATTCAGAAGATCAAATCTGGCATATTAATGAAAGAATTGTGTTCTTTTTGTCGACAGTAGATGCTCCTTAGGAAAGAAAAATCCTCCTGTGAGGTAATACGATCCTTGGTTGCATAATAAACAGAGGCATAGAATCAACATCATGTGAAGGTATTAGTAGTGCTGCTTTACAAAGCCCTAGTAAGGCCACCCCTGGGATACTGCAGCCAGTTTTGCTCACCACATTACAAAAACAATGTTGAGACTTTGGGAAAAGTGCCTGAGAAGAGCAACGAGGATGATCAAAGGCCTGGAGACTAAAACGTATGAAGAACGGCTGCAGGATTTGGGTTTGGCTCGTCTAGAGAAAAGAAGAATGAGGGGCGACGTGATAGCAGCCTTCCAGTATTTGAGGGGCTGCCACAAAGAAGAGGGGGTCAAATTATTCTCCAAAGAACCTGAGGGCAGGACAAGAAACAGTGGATGGAAATTAATCCATCCATTATATTGTTGTGAGCCGCCCAGAGTCCCTTGGGAGTTGGGCGGCATACAAATTTAATAAATAATAATAATCATCATCATCATCATCATCATCAAAGAGAGAAGCAACCTGGAATTAAGGAGAAACTTCATAACAGTGAGGACAATTAACCAGTGGAACAGAAGTTGCCTTCAGAAGTTGTGGGTGCTTTATCACTGGAGGATTTTAAGAAGAGACTGGACAGCCATCTGTCTGAAATGGTCTAGGGTCTCCTGCTTGAGCAGGGGGCTGGACTAGAAGACCTCCAAGGTCCCTCCCAGCTCTATTCTGATTGATCCTGCAGCTGACTTCCAAATTGTCCACCTCACAGGCTCTCAGACCTTATTGGCATATTAATGTATTGAATTATTTCCTAAGCATTTCGATCATTCTAGCTCTGTAATGGGAATTTACCTTATGCCAGGATGCGTAGTTCAGAGTCTCCAAAGTTTACTTCCTCTCTAAAAAGCATGGGGCTTTTTTTCTTCGTTAGCATACCCCTGCAGTACTCCTTGTCTGCTAAATTGTCTTGGCATTTATCGTGTGCTTGCAGAGGGGTGCACATGTGTTTGCTTTAGGGAGGCAATCTAAATGATTTTTTTTTTTAAGCCAACCCAGACAAGGCAGCAAAATAATATTTCTCAGTGGATCCTGGATGAAAAATGCATGAGCAAAACAGTGGCAGAGACGTTTTGCTTGTTTGTTCAGGAAATGTGGATCTTGGGGAGCAATTAAACCTTTGGAGTTTCTCTTATGCAGCCCACAAGTTCTCCCACTTTTCTTGGAAAGTTAATTTGTAGACTGTAAACTAGTAATTTGTAAAACCTCCTTAACCCTTTTTCTGTGAGCCCTTTGTTTTAGAACTTCTTTGTCCCGAATCAAAGCAATCTGGAAAACGTTGCCTTTAATTGAGATGCCAATCTGTCTGTTGTACTATAACTGGCCAAGTGATGCTTCCTCATTAACGGCTTGTGAAATCAGCAACATCCATTTCCCTCTTGCCGTTGAGCTCTTTAAGGGCAGGGAAAAGAGTGGCTCCTAGTTTTCTCTGGATTTAATTGGGGATGAAATGGCTGGCAGTAAGTCTTGGGAAAGATTGTTAAGACTTTTACAGAGAAGATATTAGGTTAAAACGGTGCAGTATCCAGATTCAATAGCAATAGCAATCGCACTTAGACTTGTATACCGCTTCACAGTGCTTTACAGCCCTCTCTAAGCAGTTTACAGAGTCAGCCTCTGGCCCCCAACAATTTTAAACAATTTCAAACAATTTTAAAAGAGCCGAGGTGGCGCAGTGGTTAGAGTGCAGTACTGCAGGCTACTTCAGCTGACTGCTAGCTGCAGTTCAGCGGTTCAAATCTCACCGGCTCAAGGTTGACTCAGCCTTCCATCCTTCCGAGGTGGGTAAAATGAGGACCCAGATTGTTGGGGGCAATATGCTAACTCTGTAAACCGCTTAGAGAGGGCTGTAAAGCACTGTGAAGCGGTATATAAGTCTAAGTGCTATTGCTATTGCTATTTTATCCACCTCGGAAGGATGGAAGGCTGAGTCAACCTTGAACAAAGGTTGAACAAATGCTTCAGATTTGGGGTGGGCTTACTCAGTGTGCCTGTCCAAGCAGAGATAGTGGACCCGTGCCAGATTGAAAGCAAGAGCTGCGGTGGTGCAGTGGTTAGGATGCAGTACTGCAGGCTACTTCTGCTGACTGCCGGCTGCCTGCAATTTGGCAGTTCGAATCTCACCAGGCTGAAGGTTGACTCAGCCTTCCATCCTTCCCAGGTCGGTAAAATGAGGACCCAGATTGTTGGGGGCAATATGCTGACTCTGTAAACCGCTTAGAGGAGGCTGTAAAGCACTGTGAAGCGGTATATAAGTCTAAGTGCTATTGCTATCTTTCCCACTTAAGATCCCCGTCACCTGGGGACTACTACCCCTGAGCTCTTTTGTGGAAAAGTCCTTCTCCAAAGTAGGCTGGCTAGAGGCCTGGTCTTCTCTTAGATGCGGATCATGGGGTAAGACCACAGTGCTGATGGAGTTGGGAGAACGCATTCTTAAGAAAGCTGTCGTCTTGTAGAGAAAGACTTAACATGTACAGGGAGATTCAAGCACAAACATTTCTCCTCTTATGCTAGCTATTTGACTTCCAGCTATTTTTTTAAGAAGTACAGAACAATTTAAAATAAGTTTCGCCCTTAAAATAAGTGTTGGTTTTACAGCTTCAGAGTCCAGCACACTATTCTCCTAAATGTATAGCTACTCACATATGTAAGTCTATTTGGGGCTAACACCCAATTTGGTGTGTCTCCCAGCGGTGAAATCTACTTACCTTCCCTACCGGTTCGCACACGCTTTTTCATCCTCTGCACATGCGCAGAATGCTTTGCGCATGCGCAGAGGGTTAAAAACAACAAAATGGCGACGTCCAGGCGGGTGGGCGGAGCCTCGTGCTGCCGCCGCTACTGGTTCTCCGAACCATTGGCGGCCGCCGCTACTGGTACGCCCGAACCGGGCTGAACCGGTAGCATTTCACCCCTGGTGTCTCCCATCCTCAAACAGCAGGGAATTTTGCTGCCGGCCACTGCTTCTGAGGGGCAACAGGTTGTCCATTCCTGATTTAGTCCAGCTGTGGGCAGGCTTCCAGGCTGGGAGGAGAATGGTAGAACTTGGTGATCAGACCAAGAAAAGCAATGTGACATCATTGTGAGCGTCCCACAAGCAGCCATCTGTTTCCCGTTGGGATAAAACTAGGCTTTGGAGGAAGTCCTAAGTCTCAGGCCATGCGAGCATTTTGCCTTTATAACTCAAGAGTTCTGCTGCAACAATCTCTTACATATGAGACCATTCGCTTCCAATCTATTTATTCTCTGGCAAGTAATCAGCCCTAGTATAATAGTATATAATTTGGTCCTCTAATAATGTTTATCCAAGCAAGAGCCTTTGGCAGGGCTCAATCGCTCTCATTTCGTCCCAGCTTTCCATGCACTGGGTTTACCCAGTTCTTCAGTTGATGGAGTGGAAACTCCAAACAAACCATCAAAAAAGACACTAAGCTTGTTGGCTGAAAATCAGACAGCCTGGGTTCGAGAACCGAGCATCACACAATGGGTGGAGCGCCCGTCTTCACCTAGCTCGGCGGTGAGGAAAAGGGCCATCATTCCCCACCTCTGGCCTAGGTCCTACCCACCTAGCAGCTTGAAAGCATGCCAGTGCGAGTAGATAAATAGGTACCACTTGGGAGAAACAGCGCTCCATGACATCATGCTGGTCACATGACCTAAAGGAAGGTTTCCTGGTATTTCCCTCCTGCCCTCTTTTCCTTTGTTTCAATGTCGAGATTGTCCATTTAAGAGATCAAGTTATACAATTCAGGACTAATAATTTTGCCAAGCACTAGAAAAAGGCATAAACTGTATGTTTATTTTTTGCAGTATGTAATGTTTTTTTTACAGATTTTTAGTATGCAATAACTTTCATTCTACATTGATAATGCACATACTGTATCATTTATAATGTGTATTGTTATTTCAGTGGAGATAACAGCTCGGTTTTGCACTATGGCCATGCTGGAGCTCCAAATGATAAAACCATTGAAGATGGAGATCTCTGGTGAGTGAAAGCCCTTTTGTCCTAACCTTTCAACCCGTATTTAGAAGAGAATCTTGCAAGGAATGCAAGTTTTGCAGCAGCAACAACAGCTGTATAGATTTTAACTGTTCATGATTTTCAGGTTATATTCTCTAATTTATCAACTGCCTTCCTTCCCTGGTCTTCCTGCAGAAAATCGTGTTCAGCTATTAATGTTTTTGCAGGGATTAGGCCTGTATATGATCAAGTATATTTGTGCAATCCTAACAAAAATTTTGTTTTTTGAGCTTGTGCCTTTGTTATTGTTGTTTGACAAAAGAAATCCAGATCCTGTATTCTTGTGGAACTGGGATTAGATGCGCATTCTCCTCTTCTGAACTCTGGTAACATATGCAAAAGCTGTTCTAAAGTTTTTATTTATATCTCATCTTTCCCTTCATGCTGAAGGGAAACACGACAAAATCCAATCATGATAAAGGGAAACATAATGAAGATTAAAAAATTTGGCGTGAATGGCATTGAGAAGGCTCAAAATTTCCCATGTACAGAGAGTCCTCGACTTAGGGCCATAATTGACCCTAGAATTAGGATTGTTAAGCGGGTTATCATATGAACGCACCCAATTTTATGACCTTTCTTGGGGCGGTTGTTAAGCAAGCATGGTAGTTGTTAAGCAAAACCCATTTTCCATAAGCCAGGAACCAGCCGTAAAGACTGGTTTCTGGCAAAAAAAAAAAAGTTGTAAATCATGGTTAGAAATAGCTCTAAATCTGGGCCAGCTGCTGAGTGCCCAAAATGCAATACTATGACTGTGGAGAGTGGGCCACCATTGGAACTTCAAATGCGGGTCATAAGAACCTTTTTTGGGTCTAGTAAATCTCAAGGCCACATGATAATCATGTGTAAATCAATCAATCAATCAATCAGAATAGAGCTGGAAGGGACCTTGGAGGTCTTCTAGTCCAGCCCCCTGCTCAAGCAGGAGAACCTATACTATTTCAGATAAGTGACTGTCTAGTCTCTTCTTAAAAACTTCCAGTGATTTCGTGATTTCAAACTCTGGAGGCAAGTCGTTCCATTGATTAATTGTTCTCACTGTCAGGCAATTTCTCCTTATTATAAGTGACTGTCTAGTCTCTTCTTAAAAACTTCCAGTGATTTCTGAAGGCGGGCTATTCCACCGGTTAATTGTCCACATTGTTAGGAAGTTTCTCCTTAATTCCAGGTTGCTTCTCTCCTTGATTAGTTTCCATCCATTGTTTCTTGTCTTGCCTTCTGGGGCTTTGGAAAATAATTTGACCCCGCCTCTTCTTTGTGGCAGCCTCTCAAATGCTGGAATGCTGCTATCATGTCCCCCCCTCCCAGTCCTTCTTTTCTCTAGACTAGCCAAACCAAATCCTGCAACCGTTCATATGTCTAAACTGACTAATACTTCATATGTTTTAGTCTCCAGGCCTTTAATCATCTTAGTTGCTCTTCTTTGCACATGAACAAGATAGGTAAATGCTATCTTGGTACTAAAAGAAAGGATGGAACTTTTGGCAGGCCTTGGGTGAGATATACAGGTATCCCGCTGCTTCCTCAAATTTCACAGGCTCATGGCATCAAATGGCCACTTTCAGAGTGAGCCATTCAGCCATTCAGCCTGGACCAACTTTCTCTTATATTTGCCAGAAGAAGGCAACAGCTCTTTATAGATAGAAAGGGTGGTAGGTTGGTGGAAGAGTTCCTGGGTATGAAGCCTTCACTATCTCCAGGTAAGGTTAGAAAAGAGCACTATCTAAAAGGTTGGCAAACCATCCCTGATCAATACAAGTAGTCCTCGACATATGACCACAATTGACCAAATCTCTGTTGCTAAGCAAGACAGCTGTTAAGCAAGTTTAGCCCCATTTTACGATCTTTCTGGCCACAGTTGTTAAGTGAATCACTGCAGCCAGCTGCTGAGTGCCCAAAATGCAATACTATGACTGTGGAGAGTGGGCCACCATTGGAACTTCAAATGCGGGTCATAAGAACCTTTTTTGGGTCTAGTAAATCTCAAGGCCACATGATAATCATGTGTAAATCAATCAATCAATCAATCAGAATAGAGCTGGAAGGGACCTTGGAGGTCTTCTAGTCCAGCCCCCTGCTCAAGCAGGAGAACCTATACTATTTCAGATAAGTGACTGTCTAGTCTCTTCTTAAAAACTTCCAGTGATTTCTGAAGGCGGGCTATTCCACCGGTTAATTGTCCACATTGTTAGGAAGTTTCTCCTTAATTCCAGGTTGCTTCTCTCCTTGATTAGTTTCCATCCATTGTTTCTTGTCTTGCCTTCTGGGGCTTTGAATGGCTCCCTCATTCCTTCCTCATTCCCAAGGTCAGATCTACATTCCTTCACACATACAAAGCAGCATTAAGTGCTTTGAAGAGTTGAATAGTATTGCCTCCATGACCTTACACAGGATGTTCCACAAAAGAATGTGAAGCCACCTCAAGAAGGCCCAGTTATTGCACTTTTACGATCTTTCTGGCCACAGTTGTTAAGTGAATCACTGCAGTTGTTAAATTAGTAACACGGTTGTCAAATGAATCCGGCTTCCCCATTGACTTTGCTCGTCAGAAGGTCGCAAAAGGGGATCGCCTGACCCCCGGGACACTGCAACCGTCATAAATACGAACCAGTTGCCAAGTGTTTGAATTTTGATCACATGACCACGGGGATGCTGCAACGGTTGTAAGTGTGAAAAACACTCAAAAGTTTCTTTCTTCAGGCCCATGGCAACTTTGAACGGTCACGAAACAAATGGTTATAAGTTGAGGACTACCTCAACGGATTCATTCCAGGGAATCAAAGGGAAGGACACTGCTGGCCAGTGGAACAGGTGTCTAGTTCAGGTCACCACAATCCAAAAAAGGATGCTGAAGGACTGGAAAGAGGGCAGAAAAGAGCAATGAGGATGGTGCAGGGTTTGGTGCATCGTGGAGCAACCATTTTTGAACCGAGATACCTCAAATGGGTTAACTTAAAGAATTTATTTATTTATTTATTTTATAAAATTTATATGCCGCCCAACTCCCGAAGGACTCTGGGCGGCTTACATCATAAAAAAATAAAACATATAAAAACAATTTAAAAAAGAAAGGGGAAAAAAAAACCCAACTATATTTAAAATAAAACATTCACACAACCATGCATGGGCCAATCAGAACAACTATTGGCCCCAGGCCTGCCGGAAAAGCCAGGTCTTAACGGCTTTACGGAAGGCCAGTAAGGTGGGGGTAGTACGGATCTCGGGGGGAAGTTGGTTCCACAGAGTCAGAGCGGCTACAGAGAAGGCCCTCCCCCGCGGTCCCGCCAGCCGGCACTGTCTGGCCGACGGGACCTGAAGAAGGCCAACCCTGTGCGACCTCACTGGTCGATGGGAGGAATGTGGCATAAGGCGGTCACGCAGATAAACTGGTCCTGAGCCATGTAGGGCTTTAAAGGTAACAACCAACACCTTGAATTGTGACCGGAGCGCAATCGGCAACCAATGCAGCTCGCGAAGGATGGCACTTGTGTGGGTGTACCTTGGCACACCCATGACTGCTCGCGCAGCTGCATTCTGGACCAGAAGGCGTCCAAAATTCAGGATCTCTCATGGGGTTGAAATTTGACCAATTGTTTTGGCAAACTTGTGGCTGCTGCAATACCACCACAGTCAGTCATGGTCAAGTCATCCTGATTTCCAATACTCCCTGCCCGGAATGGGACAACTTGACTCAGCCAACTCGCTAAAGGGACAATTCAGCGATTCGATTTAATTATTTAAAACAGGGGTGTCAAACTCGATTTCATTAAGGGCCGCATCAGGGTTGTGTTTGACCTTGGGGGCGTGGGACGTGGTCAGGGGGCGTGGCCAACTCAATGTCACTCTTGTCGGGGGCCCAAGCACTCTGCCAGCGAAAATGGGCTCCCAAGCTCCGTTTTCAGCTGTGACGGCTTCCTGCAACCCTCTGCCAGCGAAAACCAAGCTCCCTTTTCGCTGGCAGAGGCACCGCGGGCCGGTCCCTCACGGGTGGTCCCACGGGCCAGATCTAAGCACCCCGCAGGCGCATCTGGCCCGCTGGCCTTGAGTTTGAAACCCCTGATTTAAAATAATGTTTAAAATAATTTTAATTTTTGTCATTCAAATTTTGTCTCTTCTTTGGCATCCTTTCTTTAATTATTCTATTTGACTGCTTCTTTGATATTAGCGTAACTCTTGCCCCGCGGCAACTTGGCCACAGTAAGTTGGCTGAGGTAAGATGGCCGTGGCAAGTTTGTCGAGGCGAGTTGTCGTCGACCCCTCCCTGCCAGCTTCCCACAAGCGAAGTCACTGGAGAAGCTGACTGGAAGTCGCTCCTGCTCCTTCTGCTTTTTTGCCTGCTGTGGTCATTTGGTTTTATCTGTTTAGGTGAGGAAATATCTTCGAAAGGATGACTCAAGGGTCACAGGTTGTCTGCTCTCAACTAAGGTCAGGGTTTTCTCCCGTGAGGTAAATGGGTGCTCCTTCCCCAGCCTGCCTTGTGACGTTCCCACGTGCAAATGCAGCTTTAACTCGCTTCTGTGAAGAATTGTTACCGGAGGCTCCTTCCTCCTCTTCTTCTGTGGCCAAATCACTGACTCCCGAATAGAAATTGGGGGCATGCAGGGCTTGCTGCAGAAAAAGAGGAAAGGTTAATTCCATGTTTTCTGCTCCCTGCACATCAATTTTTGCAGCTGCCTTCGCTCGTCTGGCCTACCGGCCGGGGTCACACACTCCTCCCACCAATATCAGGGTTGCCTGTTTAGGGAAGGGGGTTCCCAAAGCAAACCGAGGGAACACAAACGAGTGTCACGTTGTGCCCAGCTACAAAACACAGACCTTTTGCAGCAGCTCTCGTTGTTCTCTTTATGATCCTCGGAATACCAAACTTCTCAGGTCAGAAATGTATTTTTTTTTTCAGCTGCAAAAGCCAGAGCTTGTCACTTTTGAAATACGAATTGTTAGAGCTCATGACTTGC
>QLTV01003961.1:235920-248391 GCA_003457575.1 Thermophis baileyi
GTAAACCGCTTAGAGAGGGCTGTAAAGCACTATGAAGCGGTATATAAGTCTAAGTGCTATTGCTATTGGGGAGCATTACGAGAATTGTTTTTTCCTCTTAAAAACTGTTTCCATGGCAGCCCACTGATACAATGAGGACATAAAAGTAATGTGTTGCTTCCAGCCAACATAGGTGCAACTCAGCATGGTCTAACAACTAAGTGGTCTAAGTCCCAGAATTAACTAAGTC
Organism: Thermophis baileyi; assembly: GCA_003457575.1. Lineage (NCBI taxonomy): Eukaryota > Metazoa > Chordata > Lepidosauria > Squamata > Dipsadidae > Thermophis > Thermophis baileyi. The sequence goes on from QLTV01003961.1 coordinate 236,150, forward strand.
CCAGAATTCCTGAGCCAGCCATGCTGACTCAGGAATTCTGGGAGTTGAAGTCCACAAGTCATAAAGGGGCCATTGTTCCCCATCTCTGGTCTAACTGAAAGGCAGAATGGCCAAAGTGATGGCTCCTGAAAAACTCCAGCACCAGCTTTCTCCCCCTGCCCCGTTCCAGGTACTTGGACTTACATCCCACCCTGGATGGCTTGGAAAGGGATGAGCCCAAAGGATTTTGCAAGGAGCTTCCAGTTTAGGAGCAAATGCCATTGGAAAACATGGATGTAGTCTGAGATTGTCTCTGAAAACCAGACTTGCTCTCTCTGTTGGCCAAAAGTTGGCTTGTGAAACCAACCTTCCCTGGGGACCAGACGTCTGGTTCCTGCTCTCAAAGGCAGTGGAAAAAGGCTCGTTTAAGCCTCTCCTCTGTCAGGGTTCCAAGTAATATACCCATAGCAAACAGAACTCCAAGGCAGGTAGATTCCTTAAAGAACAGTTTTATTGGATACATCATATTGGCACAGACTGTGAAAACCGACTCTAACGGTTCCCACAGTTTTCACCTAATCAAAAGTAAAAGTTTCCCCCCTTTTTCCAAACAATCAGTCACATGGTCCAATCAGTGTGCTGTCCAGTTGCTTGGCAACTTCACTCCTCCTCTCTTCAGCCACCTGTGGGAATGTCCTTGGTTCCCAGAGGAGGAAACTATTTTGTTTTGGCTACGAAACCCCCTCCCCCAGCTATCTCTATTCCCCTTTCCTTAACCCTCATCTCCATTGTGGTAACACTGAAGCCTCAAAGATGGCCTCAGTCAGGCCAGCTTCAGAGTTGACATCCTCCTTGGTTTCAGGAGCCCAATAAGCACCTTTGCCTTTGGAAGCCGGCCTGTTTAAGTCACAGCACATCATAGCTTGGTCCGGCGCCAAAGACAACTCGTTCAGTGTTCTAGGAATGGAATTCAACGCTTTGTATGCCATGTCTCCCATTCATGGCAGGAATGGCAGCGATGACCTTTTGCATACACGGTGTAGGCATGGTGCTATTTACAGTAAAAGGCAATCATCAAAAGAATGACTTTTGCCCTGGGACTTTAATCTCCAATTGTTTGATCAGTGCACTGGGAGCAAAATGTTCTAGCCGGGTGCCGGGACTCCAGCACAGATGCCCAGGGGAAAGATTGGCCAAACTGGTTGCCACTCCCAGGCCAGCTCCTGAAAGTCCCTGGAACGAATGAAAGCCCTTGATAGAGTGCCCCCAGTTGGCTCCGTAGCCTTTTCGGATCACGCAGCATTTCAACACCGATTTCATTTTTAATTTTAACTCTCCATCTGCTACGCAGAGAATTCTCACAGGATGTCCATGTTGCTTGCAAAACCGGCAAGCCCTCGTGGCATCTCATCTGTTCACCTAAGGCCGACAGATGAAGAGTTGCAGGAGTTTCGTAACTTGGAGTTCCACACCACACGTGCGTTTGCACAGGACATAAATGCACATGGGAAATAACCAAGCCGTGGAGGTCAGATGCACGCAGATCACTCTTGGCTGCAGAAATATTCAGCATGAGCCAAAGGGATCCACCAGCCCTTTCCCGTTGGGCACTTTCTGGTCTTCCAATGGCCGGAATTCATAGGCAAGTTGCCATTCTAGCTGGCTACTAGCAGGCTACTTCAGCTGACTGTTCAGCAGTTCAGCGGTTCAAATCTCACCGGCTCAAGGTTGACTCAGCCTTCCATCCTTCTGAGGTGGGTAAAATGAGAACCCAGATTGTTGGGGGCAATATGCTGACTCTGTGAACCGCTTAGAGAGTGCTGTAAAGCACTGTAAAGCGGTATATAAGTCTAAGTGCTATTGCTATTGCTAATTTGTAGCGGTGGCGGGCAGTGTTGCATTGAAGACAACCGATCGAGCGTTCCACCTGCGTACCAATGAAAATGGTCACCGGAGTGGAGCCTCTGATTTTCTAACTCAGGGGTGTCAAACTCAAGGCCCCCGGGCCGAATCTGACCCGCGGGGTGCTTAGATCTGGCCCGCGGGGCCACCCTGGAAACAGCGAAGGACCGGCCTGCGGTGCCTCTGCCAGCAAAAACAGGCTCCCCAGCTCCGTTTCCGGCTGCGACGGCCTCCTGCAACCCTCTGCCAGTGAAAATGGAGCTCGGGAGCCCGTTTTCGCTGGCAGAGCGCTCGGGCCGCCACCGGCGCCCCCGACAGTGACATCCAGCAGGCCACGCCCACTTTGGCCACACCCACCCCGGCCCCCTGAAGTCAAACACAACCCTGATGCGGCCCTCAATGAAATGGAGTTCGACACCCCTGTTCTAACTGAGTCAGTGGAGCAGCATTTCAAGCTGAGTTGAATAGAGCCATCCGATACTTTAAGTTGGGTTCACACGATACGGCGAGCTTTTGATGGTTATTTGGGGTATGTTGGGGGGCAGGGGTAGCCCAGAGAAAGAGAGGCCAAAGGTGCAGGCCTTTGGAGGCATGTGGGGGTTGGAGAGCACTGGCTAGGGGGAATTGGCCCATTTCAACTCTTAAGTCCTTGGCTACCATGGATGCTTTGGGGTGTCCCTTGCCACTGCAGGAATGCCCCCAATTATTGAGTCACCAGATAAATGTTTCTCTTGGGTCCTTCTGATGCCTGTGTACCATGACAAGGAAGCTCATAGGAGTTGGGGGGGCGGGGAGTCTGTGGTGTTGCAGCCCTGCCCCCCCCCCACACAACAGTTGGCCATGATCACTGGGCAGACAATGATCTGAGCAGAGAGGCTGGGGGGGGGGGCACTCTCAGTCCCTTCATTGCTACAGAGTGAGTCAGATCAGCAGCCGTTCATCTCTCTTGGGCTGACTGCCTTGATACTGACTCAGACGTTAAGTGGGAAAAGGGGGGTGTTTTTGCTTTGGATGGATTTTTGCCTTGGCTGTTTGCTGTTCCAAGAGGACCAGAGACCAACTTGCCCCTTCCTTAGCCAGCCAGCCTATGAAATGGGATTTCTCACCTGAGAAATTGACTGGCCCTGAGTCACCCATGCATTCAAACCAGGATTGACAGACCTTTTGGTCCGGTCCGGTCCCGTCCAGATTACGAGTCATTGGTTCTCTGTCTTCTTATAAAGCAGTAATTAGGGCAAACCTGGAAAACTGCAGCCAGTTTTGGTCACCACATTACAAAAAAGATGTTGAGACTTTGGAAAAAGTTCAGAGAAGAGCAACTAAGATGATTAAAGGTTTGGAGACTAAAACATATGAAGAACGGTTGCAGGATTTGGGTTTGGCTAGTCTAGAGAAAAGAAGGACCAGGGGTGACCTGATAGCAGCATTCCAGTATTTGAGGGGCTGCCACAAAGAGGAGGGGGTCAACTTATTTTCCAAAGCACCTGAAGGCAGGACAAGAAACAATGGAAACTAATCAAGAAGCAATTTGGAATTAAGGAGAAACTTCCTAACAGTGAGGACAATTAACTAGTGGAACAGCTTCCCTCCAGAAGTTGTGGGCGCTCCATCACTGGAGGTGATGAAGAGACTGGACTTGTCTGAAATGGTATAGGATCGCCTGCTTGAGCAGGGGGCTGGACTAGAAGACCTCCAATGTCCCTTCCAGCTCTGTTCTGAATTGAATTGATTGAAATCGTATAGGGTCTCCTGCTTGAGCAGAGGGTTGGACTAGAAGACCTCCAAGGTCCCTTTGAGCTCTCTTCTGATTGATTGATTCTTTGGCTGGCAGGGATTCCTCAGGGAGGAGGGAGTTGCGAGAGAGACTCTTAAGGGGCCAGAAACAACTTTGGCTCTTGAGCCGCTTTGCCAAAGAAACAGACACTTTGTGCTTCTGTCAAGAGACTCAAATCACAGGCATTTTGTAACCAAGGCTGGGTAAGGTGTCAGAAAGACTGCAGCCAAGAAAAAAGAATTATTATTTTTTCTGCAATGTTTTCTTGAACAAACAAATGAATGTTAAACTTGGCTTGCCGGCAGTTAAATTCAGGTGGCACAGTGAAGTGGCACCAAGGTGACCAGGTCAGAAAACCAGTTTTTCCTTTCCTTAATCAGGCTGTAGGTAAAACTTGGATTTGGAAGACTAAATTAAATTCTGCAGCAATTCTATTGCTAAGTAACGTTTTATCTCCTAATCGTGATATTAAAAGTGTGGAGATGGGGGGGGGGGAACGACAGCTGAGTTCCCAAAACATTCTTCGTTAGATTAAAGGCATAGCAGTTGCATTCACAAAACATTAGACATTCAGTATATTATGTGAACCAGCCTGCAAGTTATAGTCCGTATCCAGAAAAAAGGATTAATTCAGTAACCAGGCTAAGTGTGTTGTGAAAATGCAGCCTGTGAAACGTCTATGTATAGTTAGGGGTTGTTCATCTTTGGGTGATTGAAGGAGGAAGCCACCACCTCTCACGCATATTTAATTGGTTTTCCGGCTGTGAAGGAATGTGGAGATGGCCTTGGGAAAGGACCTTCATTCCTTCAAGGAGGAGAAATGGCAACTCAGTCCTGGGAAGCAGGAGAAAGAAATTAGGCCTCATTTTTAAAAAAAAAAAAAAATAAAGAAGGCAGAGAGAAAGTGACAGGTTTTCAAGAGTCTGTTGTTATATATTACAATAAAGTAGCATTTCTGAAATCCCTGGAATCCTTCAGGGTCTGTTTCTTGAGCTGGCTTACCTCAAAGGGTGGACCTCTGCAGGTTACAGAAGGCTGGACTAGATGACCATTGTCCTCTCTTCCGGCTTCACCTTTGCAATGGCGTCTGTTCTGATCTATAATCTATAATCAGCCTCACTGCGCAGACAACTTTGTGATCATGCTGCAGTTCGAATTCAGACCCAAACAGGCATTTCCTTTTCTTTTTTTTCCTTTTCTGCAGCCTCTTTGACATGGGAGGGGAGTATTACTGCTATGGGTCAGACATCACCTGCACCTTTCCCGCAAACGGAAGATTCACTCCTGACCAGAAGGCTATCTACGAGGCCGTGTACAGATCCTCCCGGGCAGTTTTCGGTAGCGTCAAGCCAGGTAAAACAACAACAACAAAAAATCAGCCCCTGCCAACAAAAACGTGGGGAGAGAGGAGAAGTGTGTTCTTGCCTCTTAGAAGTTGTGGGCATGGATATTCCGGTGCCTGCCATACTTGGCAGTGCCCTCCGACTGGAGCTAGCATTGCCCATCCTATCTCTCTGCCTATTCTTGACCCGTCTCTCAAGTCGGAGGGGTCCAAGGGCACGGTCAAAAAAATCAAGAGGGAAGAACTTCAGTTGCCCCACTGGGATTGCCATCTTGACTTTTTTGACCATGTTTGTGGTCACCCCTGCCTGCCTGAGATGCACTTTCTCGTACCTTTTTGATAGCCTTTTGCCTCTGGCAATATCTCTTCCCTCCTGATACCAGAACAGCAAGGTTCCCAGTGCTTTACAGCACTCACTGGGTGGTTTACAATGTCAGCATGTCGCCCCCAATAATCTGGGTCCTCATTTTACCAACCTCAAAAAGATGGAAGGCTGAGTCAACCTTGAACCCTGTCAGGATCGAACTCCTGGCTGTCGGCAGAGTCAGCCTGCAATGCTGCATTCCAACCACTGCACCACCAGGACTCTTTCATTGTTGTAATACATTAAAGGAAAGAGTTGGGGTCCTGGGGTGGAGTGGCAGCTGCCAGGGGTGGGTGGGCTCAGAGCCATAGCCACCCCACCCAGTAGTGTGGTGCAAAACCCCAGCTGGCCAATGTTACTTTGGTCACCGGATTGAGTCTCTCTCTCCCCAGGCTCAAAACATAAGGGAAAAAAAGGGGGGGGGAAACTACAGATCAGTTCTTGAAGTTGTTCTGGAACAACTCAAGGAAGGGAATGTTTATGGGGATTCTCAGTCATCCAGGTCATGGTTGTCCCAAAGGTGCTTTTTATATATATATATATATATATATTTATTTTTATAACACAATTTTTCTTTATCCAGCTCTATCACATAATTAACAAGTCTGTGACATTATACATACAATGGAAATCAATAATCAGTACATTAAATACCTTCTATTTACAATCTATCTAACTCTATGTACGTTTATAGTTCCTATTTCTATTGTCATTCCATACACACCAATCGTCCCATACCGCATAGTATTCTGAATCATCTTTATCTTTTAATTCTAATGTGAGTTTATCCATCTCTGCACATTCGAATATTTTTTGAATCACTAGACCCTCTGGTGGGCTACTGTCTCTTTTCCAATATTGCGCAAAGGCAAAGGCAATCCTTGCAGCTGTTGTTATGTGTAACATCAAGTATTTTGATTTTCTGTTGTACTTCGCCCTAATTATCCCCAAGAGGAAAAGTTCGGGTTCAAATTCTATTTGGCTTTTGATTATGTCTTGCCAAAGGTGCTTTTTCAAGAGGCAACTGGATGTTTTGCTTCTCATCCAAGAAGCTTCTTCAGCTCTGGCTGGATGGTGGGGAATGAAGCCAGAGTTGAAGAATCTTCTTGGATGAGAAGCAAAATGTCTTCAAAGAAAAACCAGAAAAGTCCAGTTGCCTCTTGAAAGAAAGCACCTTTGTGTTATCCAAGAAGCTTCTTCAGAACTTCCATCTTCAAGGAAAAACAAAGTCCAGTTGCCTTTTGAAAGAAGCACCTTTGGGTCAAGGAAGGGAAGTCCAGTGGAGCCTCAAGGGGTGTTTCTGCTTCCTTGTCATTTCTTCTTTTACATGGGCACAAGTTGGCAGGTGCTGGATGGCAGCTGGTTGCTCTTGCTTGTCCACTGAACAGCTCACCCTTCAACAACACTCTTGCAGCTCAAGTCATCTGCAGCCTCTCCAGCCCCTTCTGCAATCACGGCCGCCAAGCTGCTGTTTTAATGAACAAACACATTTGAGTTATTCCACTTTGCATGTTGGCTAGAACTCAAGGCAGCCAGCAACATTTTAGCATGCATGAAACTTAAGCAGTTAAAAGCCTAGGTTTAAATCAATGAAAAAAATAGCATCACCAGAGGAATCCACCAGATCTGGTGCTTTTTGTCAAAAGTGACCAAATGAGGGTCTTGCCTTTGTTACACTTATTATTCTGCCCCCCCCCACACACATACACATGTTGTGGCCTGTTGGCTGCTGGCCCCTCCAGCAGCCGAATCAGAGGAGGAGGAGGAGGAGGAGGAGGCGTGGGAGTCAGGGTCAGCATCAAGGCAACCTGAGNGAGCGGGAAGAGGGAATGGAGCTGTCAGAGAGACAGAGAGCCAGAGGCAGAGCCTGGGCTGTCAATCAGCCCTCAGATGGAGAGTCAACAGCCCCCAGTTCTGAAGGTGGTTGATGAAGAAGAGGATGAACAGCTGGGTCCAGTGCCTGACGCACGGCTGTGCAGATGGCAGAGGAGAGGAGAACAGTGGAAATCTATGGGCCGATCCTTGGGACAGAAGAGCCACCGCTGCTAGCGAAGCCCCACCCTAGCTCTGGGGATAAAAGGCAGGGGGCGGAGATGAATAGATTTGGCGGACAACTATTCATCTCCCTGCCGGAAAGACTTGTTAGCCTGCTGTGAGAGAGAGACTTTTTGCCGGGGCTGCTGGCGCTCCTAATAAAGGAATCTTTGAGTTCACATCAGAGGGTTTGTCGTGTTAGGGGAGCTGGGTCAGAACAACACTATGACATGGGTGAGGTCTACCTTCCATCTCACGGCCACGTTTAGATCTGGGCCTTCTCCAGTCTCTTGTTTCCTTTGAAAGAAAAATGGGCCCAGTTGAAGCTTCCCATCGATGGTGAGACCAGCCCTGAAGGGAGCCCAAAATACAGGCAGCCCTGAGGCCATTTATTCTTCAGTCCTTCACTGTTGGCAGTAACAGATCATTCCTCTTGCTCTGGGCCACCTCTGTTGTTTTGTTTTGTTTTGTTATTTATTTATTTCCTGCCTTTATTATTTTCGCAAATAACTTAAGGCTGTGAACATTTCCAAGACACGCTTTTTCTCCGGTGAGACTGGTCTATCAGGGCAACCTGGTCTACCCAATTATGGGATGGAGCACACTGCTTCCGCTTTCTCCTTTCAGCCCCCAATCCAGGGGCCTTCGCAGGCAGCCGCTTTTGCGACAAACTATTTTTTGTGTTAAATTTATGTTTTACCGACAAAGAAATAAAGGGAGACTAGCATAGATCTATTTCAAGCTATTTAGCTTGAAATTTAGCTAGCTGATGAGAGCTAAATAGCTTGAAATAGATCTATGCTAGTCTCCCTTTATTTCTTTGTCGGTAAAACATAAATTTAACACATTTCCAACACATCTTCCTCTTTTATTTTTCCCACAACCACAACCCTGTGAGGTGGGTGGGGCTGAGAGAGAGCGACTGGCCCAAAGTCACCCAGCTGCTTTTCATGGCTAAGGCGGGACGTGAACTCACGGTACTTTCTAGTTTGGTGCTTTCACCATTAGACCAGACTGGCTCCCTGGCTTTTAATGCTGTTCTCCCAGTAGACTTCGTTGTCATCCTGCTTCCTCATTGTAAACCTTTTGTCTGGCGAGGAATGAAGCACATCCTGCCTCCCTCCCTTCCCCCTTACTCCTCTTTTGCCTCCTATCTCATCCTGACATGGCAAATGAGACGCTTGTTGACTAACTGGGGGCTGACTTTTGTGAGTAGCTTCCATCTATGGTGAAAATAGGAAGCTTTTCCAAATGTGTTGAGACAAACTAACTGCAGTTTTTACTAGTATAGTGTGGCTTCCCCAGGGGAAAATAGAGTTATTTATTTGCGGTGGCACGTACTTCCATTCTCTTTCCTAAAGCGATGTCTATCCAAAAATAAGAGTGCATGAAACAAATAAATTGAAAAGCTAGGAATGTTGAAAGTTTGGATTGAAAAAAAGTGAAACTTCAAATGACGGTTGGATCCTTTCGATGAAAAATACGGATTTTGAAAAGCGGCTGTTGGATGGAAGAATGCAGGGGTGATGCCGGCACTGCCTTTAACATTTGGGGGAAGCTGCTGTGTTTGCGATGGAGCCTCTAACACTGGGATTTCTCTGCTAATTGGTTTGCATGCTTTGGTCAGTCCTGGCCCTCTTTATGGATGGAAACTGATCAAGGAGAGGTAGAATAGAATAGAATAGAATAGAATAGAATAGAATAGAATAGAATAGAATAGAATAGAATAGAATAGAATAGAATAGAATAGAATAGAATAGGTTAGAGAGAGGAGAGAGAGAGAGAAGGAGAAGGATAGGATAGGATAGGATAGGATAGGATAGGATAGGATAGGATAGGATAGGATAGGATAGAATATAGAGTTAGAGTTAGAGATAAAGATGAGAGAGAGAGAGATTAGGATAGGATAGGGATAGAATAGAATTAGAATAGAGCTGGAAGGGACCTTGGAAGTCTTCTAGTCCAGCCCCTTGCTCAAGCAGGAGAACCTATAACATCTCAGGCAAGTGACTGTCCAGTCTCTTCTTAAATAAGAAATAAGGAGAAATTTCCTTACAGTGAGAGCAATCAACCCATGAAACAGAAGTTGCCTTCAGAAGTTGTGGGAGCTTCATCCCTGGAGGCTTTCAAGAAGAGACTGGACTGCCATCTGTCAGAAATGGTGTAGAGTCTCCTGCTTGGGCGGGGGGTTGGACTAGATGACCTACAAGGTCCCTTCCAACTCTGTTATTCTGTTATTTGTTTTATTCATACAGCTAACATTAAATGCAGCAGAGCAGGGTTCGTTCCTCCAAGACTCCACATATATGAAGTGACTAAGGAAGAAGGAGACCATTGGCAATATGCCAGATCTGGGCTTCTGCTTCTGTAGATGCTGAGCCACCAAAGCTCACCAATAAAACAAGACCGAGTCTGTTTCGGGCTCCAGCAAGGAGGCCGCCCATTGGTTCTCTGGCCTGCGCTGCACTGTGTCTCTCTTGGCAGAGAGTTCAGAAGCCGACGCCTCATCAGCAGATTTTGCGGAGTAGAGATGTCTCAAGCACCATGGGGCAAAGTCCAAAGGTTGGCTAGTTAGGCTGTGCAAACTGAGCGGACAGTTGGCTGGCTTCGAACAAGAGCCGAGGGGGCCAAGGTTAATTGCCCGGGATTTGATGGGGAGGGAGAGGAGGAGATGGATCTATAAATAACCGTATCAATAAATCATGTGTGGGTATGATCATTCCAGGTGCAGGTTGGCATCTGGATATGGGCAGTCTTTGTGCAATTGAAGGAGGAGAGAGAAGAAAGAAGAGAGAGGGAGAGAGAGAGAGAGAGAGAGAGAGAAAGAAAGAAAGAAGAAGAAAGAAAAAGAAAGAAAGAAAGAAAGAAAGAGAAAGAAAGAAAGAGAAAGAGAGAGAGGGAGCGCAAGAAAGAAAGAAAAAGAAAGAAAAAGAAAGAAAGAAAGAAAGAAAGAGAAAGAAAGAAAGAGAAAGAAAAGAAAGAAAAAGAAAGAAAGAAAGAAGAGGGAAGGAAGGAAGGAAGAAAGAAAGAAAAAAGAGGGAGGGAGGGAGGGAAAGAAGGAAGAAAGAAAGAAAGAAAGGAAAGAAAGAAAAAGAAAGAAGAAACAAAGAAAAAGAAAGAAAGGAAGAAAGGAAGGAAGGAAGGAAGGAAAGGATAAAGAAAGGAAGAAAGAAAGAAAGAAAAAAGAAAGAGGGAGGGAGGGAAAGAAGGAAGAAAGAAAGGAAAGAAAAGAGAAAGAAAGAAAGGAAAGGAAAGAAAAGAAAGAAAGAAAAAGAAAGAAAGAGGCACTTGTAAGCAAAGAACTAGTACAGAGGAGAAGGTGCCTCATCTCCACTTTTGCAGTGTTAGTCTCAGCGTGACTTCTCTACCTTTTACTGTTTGTTCTGGGTTCAGCCCCCCACGGTTAATGCTGGGCTAAGAAACTATTTTCCAAACCAAGATTACATTTCTGTTGGGGGCTGCAGATCAGGTGTGAGCAGGGACCGGGTGTGTAGGGACCGAGCCCAAAGCAGACGTCCCCGTCTCTTCTCAGTGCTCTCGCTGTACCTTCTAGGTGTGGTGGCAGCTGAGAAGCTTCCCCGGGAGATGGGTGGGGGCTGGCTCCCCCTTCCTTGGACCCGAAGCAGGGAGCCTCCTGCACAAAAATGGAAGGACACTTTGATTGCCACAATGGATGCGTGGTTGCAAAAGTTGATGGAGTTAGCAGAGATGGCTAAATTGACTGCTTTGATTAAAGAAAAAAAAAACAATTACTTTTTGTTTCTACTTGGAAACCGCTTCTGGACTTTGTGCTTGGGGTGGAAAAAAAAAGGAAACTTTGACTTGGGGGTTTACCGAATAGATAGGTTTGTTGTTGTAGAATGGATAGAATACATTATGATGTAAAAGTAATAAGTTGAGGTTTGATGATATTATCTTATTCTACTGCATCAAAGGGAGTTGGAAGTCAATGCCTTTTCTTTCTTTTTTCCCCTTTGCCCTACACTTTTCCCTTCCCTTCTCCCTTCCTTATTTTCCAACTATTTTCTTTTGTATTTTTGTATTTTATATTATAAACTAATAAAAAAAAGAAGCAGGGAGCGTCCCAAGCTGCATCTTCATCCCCATTTTGTTCTGAGCCAGTTCTCTCTTCATGCAGATATTAACTAGCCCACATTTGCATTAATAATCATCACAGTTAACACAACCAAGGAACAGGCTCAGTGACAAAAACCGGTCTTCAAGGTCTTGCTAAAGGCCAGCAGGGTCAGGGTGAGACTGATCTCCAGCGGCTGAGGTTCCAGGAGGCGGCCACTGGGCAGAAAAGGCTCTTTTCTGGGTCCTGCCAGATGGATGGGAGCCAGAGCAGGCCTCTCCTCCCAGATCTAGTGGGATGGGTAGATAGCAACAGCACTTAGACTTATACACCGCTTCACAGTGCTTTACAGCCCTCTCTAAGTGGTTCACAGAGTCAGCCTCTTGCCCCCAACAATCTGGGTCCTCATTTTACCCACCTCTGAAGGATGGAAGGCTGAGTCAACCTTGAGCCGATCAGGATCGAACTGCTGGCAGTGGGCAGAATTAGCCTGCAACACTGCCTTCTAATCTAACCACTGCATGTCATGGATGGATGGATGGATGGATAGGTGGGTGGGTGGATGGATGGATGGAAATAAGAAAGGAAGGAAGGAAGGAATGATGGAAGTAAGGAAGGAAGGAAGGAAGGAAGGAAGGAAGGAAGGAAGGAAGGAAGGAAGGAAGATAGCAATAGCACTTAGACATACACTGCTTCACAGTGCTTTTACAGCCCTCTCTGAGCGGTTGACAGAGTCAGCCTATTGCCCCCAACAATCTGGGTACAATTTAAA
>QLTV01003961.1:260145-286766 GCA_003457575.1 Thermophis baileyi
AGGGTAACATTTGAGGATTTTTTCATCCTGAATGAGGAAAAGAGTACCGTAGTTAATTACTGCTAAAATGATTAATATCTGTGACGGGCACAGATTTGTTGTCCAAATTAGAAAACAAGTGGTTCCATGGGATTTACTCTTAGGAAAAGATAGATAGGATCATCGTCCATTCTAGAGGGCAACAGTTGCCCAATTCTTCCTCAACTGGATATTTTGGTATCTAGCCCTTCTCTCCCCTCCTCCTTTTTTTCTCTTTTCTGCTTTATCTCTACAGGACTGACTTTCCCTTCTCCCACCTCACAGCTATACCTGCCAGTAGTGGGTTCTAAAACCTGTTACTATTGGTTCGCTCACACGCTCGCGCACGGGCGCAACACTTCTGCGCATGCGCAGAAGTGTCCCGGGCGGGTGGGCGGAGCCTCCCGCCGCCGCTGCTACCAGTTCGCAGAACCGAGCCAAACCGGGAGCAACCCACCGCTGTTCTTATACTAACATTCTGTCAGCCCTTTGAATCTTTTGGAATGTACAGCTAGGGCAGGGGTGTCAAACTTGCAGCCTGTAGGCCGGATGCGTCACGCACTAGCCATGCCCACCCCCAATTTAGCAAACGGGGGGGGAAGTCACGATATATCACGTGATGACGTGACACTGTCAGTTTGACACCCCTTAGCTGGGGTATTATAACACAATCTTAAAAAGCATCTCAAAGCTCCCTTTCACTTCAATCTATATCTGAGGCAGTGGTGGGCTGCTGCATGGTCACAAGGGTTCAGGTGAACTCTTAGCTCTGATCGCTGTTGGGCCCGCCCACCCAGCCTTGTTCTATGCTATCCATTTATAACTTACTTTCTGGCTCGTTGGCTGGCCCAGCTGCATTCCACACCACCCCTGCTGTTCTCACCGGAGCTGCCGGAGCTGATTAGGAGCCTGTTTGAAGCTCCGTTTCTCTCCCAAAGGCAGTGGTGAAATCCAGTTTTTTTTACTACCGGTTCTGTGGGCGTGGCTTGGTGGGCGTGGTGTGGCTTGGTGGGTGTGGCAGGGGAAGGATACTGCAAAATCTCCATTCCCACCCCACTCCAGGGGAAGAATATTGCAAAATCTCCATTCCCACCCCACTCGGGGGCCAGCCAGAGGTAGTATTTGCCGGTTCTCCGAACTACTCAAAATTTCCGCTACCGGTTTTCCAGAACCTGCTGGATTTCACCCCTGCCCAAAGGGGCGTGTGCGAGCGAAGCGAGCTCACAACCAGCGAACCCTTTGTTAAAGAAAGTGCAGCCCACCTCTGGCCTTGTGGGGGAGCTGCAGGAAAACCATGAAACTGCAAAGGGACTTTCAGAGACCAGGCTGGATCCTGAAACCATCCAGGCTTCATAACCTCTAGCATATTTCGGGGGGGGGGGGGACGACACAGATCAGCATTCCTCCCAGGAACTTCTGAGCACACAGCTTATAACTTATAACTACCTCCATGAAGTCAGAGCAATATGGAACATGCTGGCCCAACCCATTAGTCTTTTCAGCTGCCATGGCCTTTGTGGTGCCCTTCCCTCTTATTCTCCATCTGGTGTCAACCAGATTCTCTATGGCTGGAGGGCTGAAAGATACCACAGGCTTCTCATAGAATTTATGCGCCCTTTCCTTTCCCAGGGAGTCGATCGCATTGACTTGCCGGGTCTCCGGAGTTTGAGAACTGCCCGTACCCTTCTCGAAGGCATGGTGCTGACTGTGGAGCCTGGCATCTATTTCATTGACCATGTCTTGGACCAGGCCTTGGCTAATCCAGCGCAGGCCTGTTTCATCAACAATGAAGTCCTGGCACGTTTCCGAAATTTTGGTGGGGTGAGTAAATTTGTTAAGGTGCAAAGGTGGACTGGAAAAATGTGGCATTGATGAGAAACTATTTCAAAACACAGTGCATAAAAAAAATAAAAAATAAAAGGTATAAGTAGAGATTAGGCGAGACCTGGCTAAAAAACAGTAACTGTGAGAAGGACCTTGGAGTCCTAGTGGACGATCACTTGAATATGAGCCAGCAGTCTGCGGCACCAGCCAAAAAAGCTCATACAATCCTGGGTTGCATAAACAGAGGCATAGAATCAAGATTACGTGAAGCGTTAATGCCACTTTACAAAACCCTAGCAAGACCACACCTGGAATACTGCAACCAATTTTGGTCACCATACTACAAAAAAGATGTTGAGACTTTGGAAAAAGTTCAGAGAAGAGCAACTAAGTTGATCAAAAGCCTGGAGAGAAAGAGAGAGAAAAACTTCTCTTCAAAGAGAGAAGCAACCTGGAATTAAGGAGAAACTTCCTAACAGTGAGGACAATTAACCAGTGGAACAGCTTGCCTTCAGATGTTGTGAATACTCCAACACTGGAAGTTTTTAAGAAGAGATTAGACAACCATTTGTCTGAAATGGTATAGGGTTTCCTGCCTGAGCAGGGGGCTGGACTAGAAGACCTCCAAAGTCCCTTCCAGCTCATTCATTCTATTCACATGCAGAATGCCATGAAAATGCATCACAGTCTTGTGGAGTGGGCAGGTTTAGGTGGAATGAGACAAGGAATGGCCTAAAAATACCCAGAGGGTTTGTGCCTGATTGCAGTTTAAATTTGGAAGTTGTGAGAGTACAAAGCTTGGCCTCTTTGCAGTTCTAGAAAGTGATTTTAAATGCTCTGCCCTTAGGGAACATTTTCTTTTCATCAACCGGTCACCGAAGCAACGTTGGTGCAATAGGGAAGTAGTTTGCAGCAACTGGACAAGGTGGATGAAGCTTTGGAAGCTCCGGGCTTAGAACTCTCCGGTTCTTGTTCCGAAAGTAACAGCAGCATCTTTGAACCGCTTGTGCAACTCCAGGTGCTTCAGTCACCTGTTGGAGGAGGAAAGGAGCATAGCCAAAGAAGGAAGGCGTCAGAGCAGCAGCGACATCCAGACCCAGATGGAGGGGACCAGCTGAGGGCAGGATACCAAACTGGGGTTTCCCTCACTACCTCTCCCCTCCTGGAGCTCTTGCAGCCGTCTCTGGCAAGTCTTGCAGACTTTGGCAAGTTTGTGGAAGAACCCTAGAGTTGGATCCCAAACACTACCCAGAAGGAGCAGAAGACATGCTCCTGTCTCAGAGCTGTCTGAGAACAGAATGCCAGGGAAGGATGTGTTTTGCAAAAGACGCGTCATCTGCTGCAATGACCACTGGGCGTTCCTCTTCTCAGAAATCTCCACCCGGGTTTCACTGTGTCAAAGTGTGGCATTCGGGTTCTTTGGTTGGAGGCTTTACACCAGGAGGGGATCCCTCAGCGCCAGTTCTCTGAGTCATTCCGTCTTGGCTTCACCTCCAGGGCTCAAAAGCTGCGTGTGTGTGCGCGCAGAGTATACAGTCTTATCAAGCCGGGTGGGACTTTACCTTCTGCTGCTGAATTCTCTCCCCAGGTTGGCAAGGTTATCGCTGCTCCGTGCTGTTTCTTTATCAGAGCGTTTGAGCCAACCAGGATTCTGGGGCTGAAAAGTGTGTGTCACCTGGGCCCCTCTGTTTCGAGGGCTGCTTAGGGGCTCCAGCAGATTTTGCTGCATCGGCCGGCCCAGAAGGCTGGTGGCACTTGCCCCGAGTTTCTTTCCTCTCCTCCTCCAGGGGACTCCCTGAAGGTTTCCCAAGGAGACAGCTGTCCTGGGGCAGCCTCTGCAGGTGCTCCTCCTTCTGAAGCCCCCCATGTGTCTGGGGCAGATCTATTCCAATACCTTCTTCAAGCAATGGCTGCGTCATCGGTCTCTTTTGGAGTACAAGGAAGCAGTAAGCACCAGATCTCTCTAGAGCTGGCTCTCTAAAGGGAAAAATAAGAATGCTGACAGATTTCTAGTCAGGAACTTCATAGAATCATAGGTTAAAAGGGATCTTAGAGGTCTTCTAGTCCAACCCACTGACCAAGGGAGGGGTCCTCAGACCATCCCAGACAAATGGTTGTCCAGGCTTTTTTTTTTATATAAACCTCCAGTGATAGAGCACCTCCAACTCCAGGAAGCAAGCTGTCCCACTGATGAATTGTTCTCACTGTCAAGAAATCCCTCCTTAGTTCCAGGTTGGCTCTCCTTCTCCCAGCCAAGGCTTCTGGTCCTGCCCTCAAGTGCTGTGGAAAATCAACGCCCCTTTCCCTGTGACAGCCCTTCAAGGATTGGAAGATGGCAAATGTTCTGTTCTGTTCTATTTCTCTTCTCTTCTCTTCTCTTCTCTTCTCTTCTCTTCTCTTCTCTTCTCTTCTCTTCCTTCCCTCCCATCCCATCCCATCCCATCCCAACCTATCCTATTATTATTATTTTCTTAAGAGGGTTTACATGGGGGCTAAATAGCAATTCAATAGCATTTATATACCGCTTCACAGTGCTTTACAGCCCTCTCTAAGCGCTTTACAGAGTCAGCCTCTTGCCCCCAACAATCTGGGTCCTCATTTGACCCACCTCGGAAGGATGGAAGGCTGAGTCAACCTTTTCAATGTTTTGTCCAGGTAGAAGGCCTCTTTTTGGCACTGGAAGGAGAGCAGTTGCGTTTCCTGGATAGTAGAGAGTGAGAACTTGTAGATTTAGACTGAACATCTGTCAGCTGCCTGCTGAACAGATTCTGCCAAGCTTATTTAATTCTGGTCCATAATAACACTTAAATTAATCTTAAACAATGAAGATAATTTGACAGTCAGCTTCACTGAGCACTTTAATAAGACTCAAAGACTGGCTTTGTTTGAATAAATGGGTTATTTTGCAAGCAGGACAAATGTTAAACTAGCATTATTTTTAGATCAAAATGTTAAGAGGTCAGAAACAATTACAGGCAGTGTATAGTGGGAATCAGCAAGGTTTGTGTTCCTTTGGCTTTGACACTTGGATAAAATTGCTTTTATTGCAGCTTAGAGACTTACTAGCACATTTCTGATAAGATAAGGGATAATGACGGAGTCTGCATATTTAACCAGGAGAGATTAGCACTGGGCGCAGAGACTGGGCGCAGAATGGGGTGGCCTTTTCATTCACACCCAATGAGAATAGGAAAGGTTTCAAAAGATCTTAGTAACAGTATCAGCTACAAAGCATCCCATCTAATGGCTCCTTTTTAAAATGCAAAGGGGTGAAAAGAGCTTAATGAGGAGATAATGGGAAGGAGAAACGTTCAGAAATGCTGCGGGCCCCAAAGTTGTTCTTATGCTGGATCTTTATTTGAGGCGGTTGATCCAACTGCAGCTGATAACATTTTATGCCACAGAGAGGAGGGGGTCAAGCTGTTTTCCAAAGCACCTGAAGGCCAGACAAGGAATAATGGATGGAAACTGAACAAGGAGAGATTCAACCTGGAAATAAGGAGAAATTTCCTTACAGTGAGAGCAATCAACCCATGGAACAGAAGTTGCCTTCAGAAGTTGTGGGAGCTTCATCACTGGAGGTTTTCAAGAAGAGACAGGACTGCCATCTGTCAGAAATGGCGTAGGGCCGTGATGGCGAACCTATGGCACGCGTGCCGGAGGTGGCACGCAGAGCCCTCTCTGTGGGCACGTGCGCCGTCACCAGCTGCACTTCCGGGTTCCATCACGCGCATGCGCGCCAGCCAGCTGGTCTTTGCACATGCGCACGCTGGAACCCAGAAGTGCAGCTAGCAACGGTGCGCATGCATGCACAGCCAGCCGCTCTCTTCCGGGTTCCATCACGCACATGTGTGAAGACCAGCTGGCTGGCGCACATGCGCGTGACAGAACCCGGAAGAGAGCGGCTGGCCATGCGCATGCACGCGATGGAACCCAAAGTGCAGCTGGCCGCCGCGCACATGCGCACCAGCCAGCTGTTCTCTTCTGGGTTTCAGTGCTCCGGCATGTGCTAACGCACGCGCGCGCCTCTTTCGGCACTCCATGCCAAAAAAAGGTTAGCCACCACTGGTGTAGGGTCTCCTGCTTGGGCGGGGGGTTGGACTAGATGACCTATAAGTCTCTTCCAACTCTGTTAATCTGTTATGCAGGCAGCATATTTTCAATGCTGAGCCCATAATTTCTGTTGGTTATTTTTATACCTTGTATCTCTAACCCTCTGTATGTAGTCAGATTAACTTGGGGTGGGGGTGGGGGATGTAACAAAATAGTGATCAACAAGCACGTGATACAATCTCAGAATGGAGCAGGGCTTCGGAAAAGAACGTCGTCACTACTTGCTTTGAGCTGGGTGGGAGTTCTGTTCATGCCAATGTGCCCCTTGCTCCTCTCCTCTCCTCTCCTCTCCTCTCGTCTGGGGCAGGACCCCGAAGGAGCAGGTGCCTGAAGAGAAGTCCGCAGGTTGGCTGTTTTCATCCCTGCTGTCATTGCAGGCGGCCCTTGGCTTATGGCCACAATGGAACCCAAAATTTCTGTTGCTAAGCGAGACATTTGCTAAGTGAATTTGGCTCCATTTTACAACCTTTCCTGCCACAGTTGTTAAGTGAATCACTGCAGTTGTTAAGTTAGTAACACAGTTAATTGAATCTGGTTTTCCCATTTGACTTTGGTTGTCAGAAGGTCGCAAAATGTAATTTACATCACACACACACACACACCGGGACCCTGCACCCGTCACAAATGTGAGTCAGTTGCCAAGGGTCTGAATTTTGATCACGTAATCGTGGAAATGCTGCAACGGTTGTAAGAGTGAAAAATGGTCGTAAGTCACTTTTTTCAGTGCTGTCGTAACTTTGAATGGTCACTAAATGAAGTGTTGTAAGTTGAAGAGTACTTGTACTGGTGGCGAAGAACTTGTCTCCACCCCACCCTACCCCTAAAGCGAAGGGTATGGAGAACCCAGGTTTTTAGAAGAGAGGGGGGGAGGGGAGGAGAGGAGAGAGGAGAGGAAGGGAGGGGAGGGGAGGAGAGGAAGGGAGGAGAGGAGAGGAGGGGGGGGGAGGGGGGGGGAGGGAAGGACGGGGGAGAGGAGGGGAGCGGAGGGGAAGAGAGGAGGGGAAGGGAGGGAAGGAGAAGAGAGGAGAGGGAGGGGAGGAGAGAGGAGGGGAAGGGAGGGGAGAGGAGAGGAGAGGAGAGGAGAGGAGAGGAGAGGAGAGGAGAGGAGAGGAGAGAAGAACAGGGAATAGAATGGGAATAGAATAGGAATAGAATCTTGGAGGTCTTCTAGTCCAGCCCTTCTCCTGCTCCAGCAGGAGACCCCATACCATTTCAGACAAGTGACTGTCCAGTCTCTTCTTAAAAACCTCCAGTGACAGAGCGCCCACGATTCCTGGAGGCAAGCTGTTCCACTGGCTATGAGGTGGGGAGGAAACATTAGCAACAGAATCATTTTGATCTCGGTAAACGGTTGCCTAGCCTTAACTAAGCCAGGTTAAAATGGAGCCGCGTCATTTTGCTCTGTCACGACATCTGATCAGGTGTGTCTCTCTTTCCCCAGGTACGGATTGAGGACGACATTGTGGTGACAGCCAGTGGAATGGAACTGCTGACTTGTGTCCCTCGTACGGTCGAGGAAATCGAAGCGTTCCTCTCGGAGTCTCAGGGCAGCACCAAATCTTTTGCTTCGGCCTCCAGCTAGGTGCCCACTCCCCCCTTGAGGTTTGGGGCTCCTTGCAGCCGGCCCAGCACCTCAAGAAAGGCCTGCTTATAAAGGAAAGAAGCCTTCCAAATCAAACTCGTTTTTTTCCTCTGGGAAAAGATACCGGGGGGGGGGGGAAAGTGAGGGTACCAATGACCAAATCTGATTATGCTTGACTCGATTCTCCCTCCTGCCTCTTTACAAGTGTTGCCCCGAGTGATGGGTGTAGCTGCTGCTGCTAAGCAAATACAAGAATCAACGCAACCGAATCTTCTCCTCTTCTTAAGAGCCAATAAAGAGCACAAGTTCTGCCAATGAAATGAATGAATAAAAAGTGTTGCTTTGAAGATCGCTTTGGCCTCCCGTATCTTTTTCCCAGATCCTCTTTTCAATGTTCAGGTTTTGAAAGCTTTGACTATGTCCCAGTGGCCTTAAAGGTGAGGGGTGGAAAGGAAGGCCCTGTGCTCTGCTTTGGTCCCCAGTTTCCCCACAACCCCAGGTCACCTTTAGCCCAGGAGAAAGAGGGAGGAGCCACCAACGTCTTACAACGCAACTTCCAGCCAAGGATGGAGTGGCTTAGTGACTATGTTGGGTTATTCTTAAGCGTGTAACTCCCAACAGTTGTTTCCTTGAGAAAGAACTCCCGATTTCACATTCTGCCCAACTGTCCTTTTGCAATGGAGAAACAAAACTTAGCTTGAAATTCACGTTCATTTTGCCTAGTACTGTTTGCAATTTATATATATATATATGCTTGAATAGTATGGCAGTCCTTGACTTACGACCAGATTTCCAGTTATAGTCCTAAGACGTGGCACCCTTGTGACCGGACCAGACATATTTTTTTAGGAGGTGGTTAAGTGAATCTCTGTGGCTGTATCTTTTGGGGGGGGGGGGGGGCTGGAAACTGGCAAAAAATATTGCCAATTGTAGTCACATGGCCACAGGACACTGCAAGTGGATGCAAAGGTAAACTAGTTACCAAGTGTCCAAAACGTGGTCACATCACCGCAGGGGTGGTGGGTCGCCTGACATTTTACAATGGTCAGGAGTGCTTTATGGGCCATAAGGTGCCCATTCTGGTCCCATCATAATTTTGACCTATCGTTAATGGACCGTCATAAGTCAAGGATTTCCGGTAAAGTTTTACTTCAAAACAGTATTTCACTGCCTTATATACTTTAACATAATTTCCTTTTGTTATACCTTTTAAATGAGAAACCTGCAAACAAAAATCTGAAGAATAGTCCTTTAAAAAGCAGAGATAAGAAAGTATGGAATCTGTAGAACTAGAAAATTATACAAGAGGAATAAATCACAAGCACCTTGAGTATGTACAAGACTTTCAAAAATATTTACAGAACACTTGAGTAGGAAAATAAAATGCCAAGGTATTAAAATACTAATTAAAAGAAGCAAAATGTCAGCCTGCTCTGTGTTGCAACAGTTGTAAAAAGATGGAAAGATGCAAATAGCTTTTTAGCTTCTATGATGTAGTAGATAAATGTTTATTAGGGATAAATTTTAAAAGTGATGCTAAGAATGCAATAAGAATGGTTAATATGAAAAACCGAGTACATTTAGAGTTGAATGAAAGCCAGAATTGAAGAAGGGGAGCAAACAAGCTAAGTTGGGATCCCCCAAATTAGATGAATTTTTCTCCTGGCATGAAAGAAATAGATATCCCACCCCAATAGAAGCTTCAAGTAAAATGTAAAATCCAAGTAAAATAAAAGTATGTTGCAAGCACTTTAAAAAAAGTAATTTGAAAAAGTATTTGACTGGCTTTTAAGGAAATTACGGATATGGATTGGAAAATAATACCTTACCTGTATTTTACATTTTTTAAATGTCACATTTGGTCTACAAATGCATAAATGATTTATCTAGTAAGTTTTATATATAAAACATGACGTTTATTGGAGGAGAGGGGGATTCTGTAGGTTTTTTTTAACTATTCTGTGTGCAATGGTTCTTGCATAGTGTACTCAGGTATATTTTTATTACCTCTCCAGGGTAATCTTCTAACCCCAGCCTCCATTCCCCTTCCTAATCTCTCCAAATTCAGTATTATTGGAACTGCAGCTTGTTAGCCTGAAACAATTAGGTTTCAAATACAAATTATTACAGCTTTACAGAAATATAGGTCAGCATGTTGTTGTAA
This sequence comes from Thermophis baileyi, assembly GCA_003457575.1. Taxonomy (NCBI): domain Eukaryota; kingdom Metazoa; phylum Chordata; class Lepidosauria; order Squamata; family Dipsadidae; genus Thermophis; species Thermophis baileyi. Next base: position 269,847 of record QLTV01003961.1, read on the forward strand.
GGCTTTTTATTAATATTTTCTACCACAATCGAGTTTTTCTAAATACATGTACAAACACAGTAACTTCAAAAAAGGGGAGGTATAAAAGTCATTTTCACTAGTCCAGTCATATGCAAACATACTATGAATGGAGAGATTGTGAAAGAAAATAAATTAATGTTTCATGAACTTCCCTGCTCTGTTAAATATGTTTTCTTCTACTCAAATAAAAAAAATATATACCACCAGCATTTGAAGCATCAAAAAGCCTCATGTTTGTGGCCATAGGATTGCCACAAAGCAAAAGATGTGATTTTATGGACTCTGTTGGGAAGATGATCACGTATTTTTGGTTCACTGTGGAATTAAATTTGAACCTGGGTAATAGTGAGGTCTTGATTTTTTTCCCCCTTTTCAAACAAGGAATTCCTTCTGGTCAGGAATCTTCCTCTTACTTGAGTCTCAAAAGCAAAGCAGTTCTGCTATGGACGGTTACAAAATTAAGATCTTGCTGAAGATGGGAGAAGGGCATGATACGGCTCTTCTGTTGTGGCTTTTATTTATTTATTCATTTTATTTATTAAATTTATGCCACTCATCTCACTATCAAGAACAACTGTAGGTATCTCATAATTACCTGTTTTTTTTTCATCCCGCCTTTATTATTTTTATAAATAAAGCAGCGAACATACCTAATAGTCTTTCCTCCTCCTCCTCCTTTCCTCACAGCAACAACCCTGTTAAGTGAGCTGGAGTTTCATGCCAGGACTGAATGAGAGTGACTGGCCCAAAGTCACCCAGCTGCCTTTCAGGTCTAAGGCAGGACTGGAATTCACTCTCTGCTAAGCCTGGAGCCTTCATCACTAAACCAAACTAGCTCTCAATTATTTTGAATGTTATCTGTCCCCAAACCATTGCAAACCTTGAAAATGTGACCCTGAAACAGAATTGATCTCGGAACAAGCCACAAACACACCCCAACACAAAGCCATAGAGTTAGGGTCATTTATGCCTTTGTGGGAACTCTGCCCCAGTAACATGTTCAACAAACAATAGCTTAAAGCTGCATGAATCCATCCGGTGAGGAAGTGACAGCCTTGAACCTGTAGGCAGACCCCAATCTCCATCCACACTCTAGGCCAGGGGACTCCAACCTTGGCAACTTTAAGACTTGAAGGTGAAGTCCCCAAGTCTTAAAGTTGCCAAGTTGGAGACCCCTGCTCTGGGCAACTCATTTAGGAGTTGCTGGAAAGCAGCAGCAGCTTGGAAAACCCTGCCTCCCCTCCGCCCCCCCCCCCAAAAGAAACAAAATTCCTGTGCAGACACTGCAGATATTTGTAGATAGTCACTATGGTTGCCCAATTCCATTTGGCCACAGGGATGAAGGTGGAAGATGCTCCCACCTAGAGCAGACCCGTTTTCAGACCACAGATAAGGTAGGGCTTGGAGAAGAGCACAACCCTTGTGTGTTAGCCAGCTGTCCTGCCTTTCCCTCAACTAAACAATTTGTTAGGCACCGCTACTGAGCAAACCTCAACTACAGGAGTTGTACACAGCAAGTATTTGGACTACATATTTGAAAATCCCAACCTATATTACAAAATAAGCCATGCACTACCAAAATAAGTGGAAAAGGAAAATTTTAAAGCTTATTTAATCAACTCTTCAGCTGATCATCAGTATATGGATATTTGTTACCCTGCTGAAAAAAAAGCTGTCAACCGAACAACTAATTTAAGGCTTTCAACCATTTCATAAAGATAATTTGGTGAAGTATGTAAATTTGCACATGAATATCTGAGGATTGTTCACACTTTCTTTGATGCACACTTGCCTCGCAGAAATCATTTTGAAAGAGGCACCTCTTCCTGGGCAAGATAAACTGGAGACTGAGGAGAATGTCTGTAACTTCTTACCTTAAAAACAATTTATATTTTGAAAAAAGTATTGCCCAATCATCATGCCCAGAAAAGATTAAAATAATTTAATAAATGATGCAGTCCTAATTTTAGCGACAATAATTTGAGGATGTTTCCCTATTCCTTTCATTTATCAAAAAAAAAAAAAAAAAAAAAAACACAAAAAAAAAAATTAACACTTAATTTAAAGCAAAAACTTAACAAAAAACAAGAAAATACATTAACACTTAATTTAAAGCAAATACTTAACATAAACTGTCAATTTCCTGGCATCAAACAGAGGGATAAATCTACTGAAAAATGATGTCAAAAACGAGAGATGATACAAAGTTTAGAGCAGATTCGTCTCCATTCTATTCTCCACCTGGTCAAGGAAGGTCCACCCAGTTTATCTATTGTCCGGATCCATCTGAAGGTGCTGCAGAGTTTTCTGTGCCCAGAGGCTGCGCACTGTCTGTGAAGTTGTGAGCGTGCTCAAGAAACAAATCTTTCAGTACACTCAGCTCCTTCGTAAGGAGCTTGATTTTGGCCTCCAAGCGTTCATTTTCTTCTTTCAGCTGGTTTACCCTCTGGAGGGTGTCCTGGGCTTTCTGCTTGCTTTTCAAGCGGCTCTTTTTCACCGCCATGTTATTACGTTCCCTGCGCTGGCGGTATTCATCACTGTTTCTATCGACAAGGGAATTCTTTTTGCCCTGCTTGCTGGGAGGTGTAGCTTTGCCCCCACCTCCAGGACTAACGGGCACCAGCTGAGGAACTTGTTGCAACCCACTGGTGTGCGCTTGGGTATAGATGACACTTACTCCGTTGGTTTCTGCAGCTGTGTTCTGTTGTGATGTCTTGCTCATTTGGACAAGCTCTCCTGTAGACCCAGTGTGAGTTATAAGAAAAGATATATTCTGGAATTTCAAGGTATTTCTGGAGCGGCTTTCCACAGGCTGTCACGCGGAATCTAGAAAGAAAAATAGAGTTTTGTTTTGTTTTTCTTTCAAAATGTATAATGCAACATCCCCTCAATATGGTTTTCCATCAACATCTACAGTGGATGCCTGCCCTGACAAATGTCATAGGTGTTGCTTGCTGCAGGTATATTTTTTACATTACATACAATACCATATTTGGATTGTAATTCATTCACAGTTGTACCAACCGTATCTCAAATTACATGCTGCCAGATATAAGACGAACATTTTGCCCAATGAGGGCCTGGCATTAATTCATTATGTTATTACCGGTATACATGCGGTATTGGTGAAACCAGCATTAGCTTAAACTGTGACTCGATCGTGGGTTGTATACCAGCATAAGATGAATACCAACATCCACTCCAATACAAAATTATTACCACTCATGCTAGGCTAAGGCTACCATCTTAAGTAGGTCTGTGGGTGGGCACAAGATAAATCAAAGCCAATGGCTTTAAGTTAAAAGTGGCTGCAGCAGGATTAGAAGGCAGCACAGCCAAATGAAATGCTGGATGAAATTTTTGATGCTTTGTTGCTTCTGTTTAACACTTCCAATGTCAATATAAATAGTAGAGGGGACAGTGGACATCCTTGTCTTGTGCCTTTTTTTATACTGAAATTCTCTGTCATGTCCCCATTTACAATCACCTTTGCCGTTTGTTTAAAGTATATTGCCTTGATCATATTAGTAAATCTTTCACCAAAGTGCATACTTTTTAGTTGTAATGTCATAAATTGCCAATTTACATTATCAAATGCTTTCTGGGCATCTAAAAAGATCAACACCATTTGTTTTTCAGGGTGTGCTTCATAGTACTCCAGCGTATTCAGGATGATTCTCATATTGTTCTTAATTTGTCTCTTTGGTAAGAATCCATTCTGATCTGAGTGTATAAATTCATTCAAAAATCTTTTTAATCTCTCTATTATTGAGGGAAATTATTAGGGATGCTCTGTTGCTTCTAATGATTAGCAAAAATTATGGCAATTCAAACAAGTTTTCACCCTGAGTGTTTTCTTTTGTTTAAGCATTATTCCAATTTTCTCTGTTCTTCATAGAAACTACTTACACAGTTTCTAATCATTATACAAAAAATGGATATAATTAAATTATTGGATATAAGAATGATAATGCGAGTTAGAAATAGGCCTTTAGATCCTCTGTGGAGATGGAGCATCTCAGACCATCCAGGTCTAGATTACATTCAATGTCTATTTCCCACACCACAAAAAAAAAGATTATGCAAGCTTTTAATCTGATCCAATCAGATTCTTCCTTCTTACAAAATGGGGTGCAAGTGGAATGAGTGCTACACTAAAACAGTGATACTGCAGGGGTCCAGGAATGCTGTTCTTAGATATCATCTATCTCCCATACACCTATGCCTTTTGGAATTTATTTTTAAAATATTATTCAGTCAAAAGTCCCAATATTTTTATTACATTATTGCTCAAACCAAGAAAGACTGTATCCCCCCCCCCAATGGACAAACTTCAAAAATGTTAAGATCTGTTAACCACCTATTATTGAATCCCATAAGCTGGGTAATGAGCAACAGAGCTTAAGAGGCTCATCTTTACTCACAATAAGGTTTTACCTTTCTGAAGTGAACAAGTCAGTATGGAATGTGATACTCTTCTATGAATGCACATGTTTTGGCCTCCAGATGCAAGCATGTTCAAAAATCATATGCAAAACATTTTTTCTGCATTCCATCTGTTTGCTTAAATTATTTCAATGGCATTATATTTTGACAGCTATACAGTTGTACAGTGAATATGATTTTCCTATTGAAAACTGCAACTTTATATCCAGAAAATTAACTCTCAAATGTAAATGCTCTAATTACAAGCGGTCATGTTAGCCGCTTGATCTCATTACTGCTCCCCTCTTAAGCAACCTCTCAGCAACACGATGGGATGCTTTCAGCCATCACAAAGGGATCCCTAGTGGATGAACGTCTAGTTTCCAATTTCACAACCTTCTCTTGGCAACGGTGCTCACTGTCTAACTTCTGCTCTATTTTAAAGATCTTCACCAAATTCTTTCCAGCTGGAATGTAATGGAGGAATGAGTGGAGGGGGGAGTGTGGGGGGGGGGAGAGCAAGAACAAGGCTATTTGGCCTTCTAAAATTTGAATATGAAGAATTTGCCCCCCCCCCTCCAAATGGCCTCAGTTCAACATGCATCCAATATGATTCCAGTACTATGTCACTAACAGGTAAGAGATGCTGTCCGGGTGAGAACCATCTAAACATCAAGCTGTCTAAGAATTAATTCCTCTAAAACACAGAATGTGATGCAATGTTTAAGGACTTTGGGGGTGGGGGGAATGAAACACACACACCTCCATATGCTCAGACATACTGGCTTTTTTAGCATGGAACAGTCAGTATTCCAGTGTTGCGGGAAAACAGTGTTTATTTATTTGGTAAGTTTATATAACTACCCATTGCTGATGCTGAGTAGTATTCACAGTTTAAACAAAGCCTTAAAAACCATTATAGAAACAAATACAAACAAAACCACAGGAAAGTGTGTGTAAGGTTTTGCATATAATGTAACGATTTTGCTGGCTCCCTATTTTATGGGGTCCTCAAGTCTGCTGACAGGACTAAGTTTTAAGAGATTTCCAGAAAATCAATAGTCAGGGCCCATCTCACCTGGAAGGGTGGGGGGACAATGCTAGCAGACGCGTACCTCACCTGACCAGATGGGATAGGCAGATAAAACTGGGGAGAGGTGGTCCTTCAAGTAATTCGGCCCCATGCCATGTACTAGGTAGGACTTTAAAGGTCAAAAACAGTGCCTTGGATTGAATCTGGAAGGAAACTGGCAACTAATGCAGTTCATGAAGCAAAGGTATAAATGGGCAGTTCTGGAGTTGCGAATCTAGAAGGAGCCCCAGATTGAGCACATGGTCTGTTTGGGGCAATGCAAGCCCCATCCAGCACCAAAGATGATAAACTCCAAAATCTGGAAGCCTACAAAACCCAAAACGACTCAATATTGCCAGGATTCTGCTGAAGCATGTTGTTCCCCCATCCAGACTCCCACAGCCTCCAGACAACAGCAGTACTGCTTAGTTTATTTGGGACAAAGATGCACGACTGGGTATCATCAGCATTATACCTCCCCCTACAGGGATAGATGACCTCACCCAACCCCTTCTTATAAGATCATCCTTCAAACAGGACTTGGATAGCGTAGGAAACCCTGCAGAACCCCACATAGTAGGAGCCGAATGTGGCAGTTCTCACTCCTGACTGGAATCAGCTCCACAGGGAGAAAACCAGCACAATACAGTCCCACTTACTCCCAAGGCACAGGGCCTATCCAGAAGTAGACTATGGTCGACCACATCAAAGGCTGCCAGGATGCACTGCCCCCCCCTCCGGAGGTCACACAAAAGCGCAACCAATGCTGTTAAAAGTTTCAAGCCTGGATCCTAACTGAAAGGACTCCAATCTCCATTTAATCCAACTACTAATAACCGTGCTAATTATGGAAGTGACCTAGTGACTAGAGATCAAAATGAAGACATTAAAGCTAACCACTAGGACAGGGGTCTCCAACCCCTGGTCTATGGACCAGAACCGAGCCACCCAAGCAGTGAGTGAGCGCGTGAAGCTTCATTTGTGTAAGCAACCATCCCCCCTGCTGCCGCTGCCAGTCCGCGGAGCCGGAAAGGTTGGGGACCGCTGGTTTAAATGACGAGAGACATAAAAGCTTGTGTTCATTTGGCTAACGCTCAAGTCTTGTCCAAATATGGGCAGAATGTTTCCACTGCAACTTTAACTGTACAGGTAAGTCCTTGAGTTATAGTCACTCCTTCAGCGACGGTTCAAAGCTGCAGCAGCACCGAGCTAGAGGGATTTATGATGGGTCCATGGAGTTTTCTTCATTGCAGCATCCTTGGGGTCTTATGATTGTGGTCTGGGTGCCCAGCTGGTGATTCTGACATTGCGGAAAACACGGTAACATTGCCACTTCTGATGTTCTGTCTTCCCTGCCGCCTATTCACAAGCGAAGTCAGTGGGGAAGTTGGCATGAAGTGCAGGTCGCACCCATTTCTGTTTCAACAGCTGCGCTTCCTAAGCCTACGTGAAGGGCTTGCCTGCTCCCACCTGATCTGCACTCCTTAGTGCCTCCCTGCAGCACGTGCCTGCCCTCCTTGCTCCCCTCCCCCACCCCACATCTGCTGGTTAACTCTCTATAATATGAGCCCTTAAGCACATTGATACTGCTTGATATTTTAGGTCAGATTAGATTAGATTCCTGCACTTGAAATTGTTGTAGTTTCTACAAATTTGCAGCTAGCAGAATTTCTGTTATTATACATTCTGCCACATTGGGTTCAAAATTACAGATTCTAGTTCATGGGTGTCAAACACGCAGCCCACAGGCTGGATCTGGCCTGTGATAGGCCACAGACTGCCGTCCCGGAGACGGCGAGGGGCCAGCCCCTGCCGCCCTGGCCATGCCTATCCAATCGGCCGCGACGACCAGGCCACACCCCCCCCCCAAGGGCAAACAAAATCCCGACACGGCCCACGACGGGATTGAGTTTGACACCCCTGCTTTAGCCACTTGTTTTTTAGTAGCTATACCAAAACAAAAAGCAATTTGGTCAAATTGAACTTTTCTCAATCTCTGATATTGGCCTTATTAGCCAGTCTCAAAGTTATTGATATTGAGCTTTGATAATTTTGATACCAAAACTGATCAGGAATTGCACTATGAGATTTTGTGCAATTGTGGGAGGCAGGCTAACTTTCTTGTAGATAACTGGAGACAAAAATGTGCAAACAAGGTTGTACTTGGTGGATTTCAAATTCACCAAGGAATGCATAATTCTGTCCTCTCATCTTTTGGAACGTTTGCTGGTATTTTTAAAAAACCTATTTTCTTTGTTGTTGAGCAGCGGTCCCCAAACATTCTGGCTCCATGGACCGTGCCAGTGGGTGGCCACGGCAAGGAGGGAGGGGATGGTTTGTGCGCAAATGGAGCTACGCACACTAACCCGCTGCTTGTGCCGCTGGCTACTGGGCCACGGACTGGAGGTCGGGGACCCCTGCCCTATACCACTTTGGACAAATGGTTATCCAATCTTTTCTTGAAAACCTCCAGTGATGGAGCACCACCACTTCTAGAGGCAAGCTATTCTACTGATTATTCTTACTGTCAGAAAATCTCTCCTTAATTCTAGTTTGGATGCTTCCCTCCATTTAGTTGTGGTTCCATTGAGGACTACACATTGAGTGAAGCTAGTCAACCATTTGCAAATCCATCTGGTGGTGATGCTGTCTATCCCACATTTTTCTATCTTACCAAAAAGCGGGCTGTGGCTTCTCAAAGGCCTGTGAATTCTTGTGAAATAGGCACAGAACAGTAGAGTAGCTAGTTTGAACTCTACACCCGCGGGTCTAGTTGTTCATGCCTGACACATATTCATGAATTCATTCCTGAAGGCGGCACAAAATAGCCAACAGAACCAGTAGGAAGAACATGGAAGATAAAAGCATTCTTTCAGGCCATGTTATTTAAAAAAACCTGTGCTAGCATTACCCATCCTACAAGACCAAAATGCAGATTTAAAGAGGCTATGGCATTTTAAAGAAAGAGGCAGAGGGGGAAAAAACACTTCTCTCATCACACATACCTCTGCTTTCAGGTATGCCGTAATGTCACTCCCCAAGTTCTAGTCAGAACACATTTAGTGGGACCAGGTTAGGGAAGGCTGGACGTGATTTTAAGGTCTGCAAATAATTAACAGAGCTATGCCTGGATGGAAAGTTTAACTTGAGGAAACGTTTGTAGGATACTACTGAAATAGTCCAGGTGCAAAAAGTACATTGCTTGTAGAAAACACAGTACCACTAAAGAGCCCTTTTTTTCATATTCTGAAAAAAAAAAACCACGGTTCCTTTATTGAAAAGCACAGAGGTGTTTTGCTTCTACAAGCTGGAATGCTTATTCTGAATCATTATCAAAGCATGCTGGACCATTGTATCCACTAAATCAGGGGTGTCAAACTCAAGACCCGCAGGCCGCGGGGTGCTTAGATCTGACCCGTGGGGCTGCCCTGGAAACAGCGAAGGACCGGCCCGCGGTGCCTCTGTGCGGCCATCCCGAGGTCCATTTTTGGCCACGCTGACCTCCTGCACACCTCTGCCAGCAAAAACAGCACTCAGGGAGGCCACGTACAGCCTACCTGGGCTCCGTTTTTGTTGCCAGAGGGCTGCAGGAGGCCATCGCAGCCAAAAATGGAGCCCGTTCACTGGCAGAGGGCTGCAGGAGGCCATTGCGGCTGAAAACGGAGCCTCGATGAGTGACGTCAAGTTGGCTATGCCCACCCTGACCACCCCCACCCCCAGAGGTCAAACACAACCCTGATGCGGCCCTCAATGAAATTGAGTTTGACACCCCTGCACTAAATAATCAGGCCATCTAGCCTATATCTTATTAGCTGCCTAATTTGTAGGACTATGCGCAACGCCACAATTTCAGAACATTCCATTCCTCTCACTGAAACATGTCATTCTAGGGACAATTTGGCAGTTTCAAAAAGTAAATCCTCCAAGCCAGAAGCAGTTTGGGGTACCTTACGTATAGTGCTCTGCCCCAAATCTGTTTGAGAAACATTGCATTAGTTTTGTTAAGTTGGCAAAGTCAATAGAGAGACACTAAATTAAAAAGCAAGTGAAACCTAACTGGGTAGAGTATCTAAAACCTGGAAGGAGCCTATTATTCCACAAGCATAAAGGCACAAGTTCAGAAAACAGACATTCATCTTCCTCAATGTTTACGTTCCTTTTTCAGAAGAGCTAAATTTAATCTCATGCAAATTATATATAGAATGGTTATCATGCTGAAATAAAGTGCTCTGTCACCCTACCCGCCATCATAAACCTTTGACAGAATGCAGACACAGCTTCTTTTCACTCCACTAATTTGTTTTATCTTTATATCAGTCTAATAGTAAGCAATTTTGTACACTAGTTATCTTAATATACCTGTTGCGTGGATCATGACGTTTCCTATACAACTGCTTGTAAAGTATTTTTAAACACAGTAAGTTAACGTATGTAAACTTCCATCCTAAATCTTAAGAAAGTCCAAGTAAACTTTCTGTGGTACTCATATCCTACCATTCAGTAACCTCTTTATTCTTCGTTTTCTCTAAAATATTCAATATTTTAAAATATTCAATACAACATGCTTAAAAAGTTCATTTCTATAAATACCTCATGTAACTTTTACAGGTTTGCATAGCTAGACATGCATCCCTTTACCTGAAGGTTTTATTCAGATTTTTCCCCTAAAACTATGCATTTTAGCAGTCAGCTTGGTAGGTTGCTTTTTTTGTATTAACAATAGAAAATAAAACACTCCTCTAAACGTTTTTAAAGGAGACGGTATGCAAATTTGGTGATACCCTAAGTCCACATGGCAACCCACATGCAAGGCTAACTTCTTGCTCCTACCAAAAACAAGGCAAGGAGTGGTAAGAGCTACCTGCATTGTTTCCAGTTGTAAGAAACAATGCACAGCACAAAAACGCCTGAACATCCAAACGTATGTCAGACCCAAAAAGCCTTATTCTACATGAGATTGGCTCCCTTTCAACTGTTAAAAACATGTTAAAAATGTTTCAGATGATGCAATGTTGTCATCTATGTGTTTTTTTACTTCGTTTGAAGCTTATGGAGCAGCTTACATACCTTCATCTTTCTGTTCTTCACTGAAAACAAGTGGGAAATCTTATCTCTATGATTTGCTACTAAATTTCATCAGCACAATCTGAGGAAATAGTGAGGAAACATTGGGGTTACGTTTCCATCTTTGCCTTACAAGGCAAAGTCCTTATTATAGTAAAGAGGTAACTATTGTGTCTGCACACATTTCCACCTGAGGACCACTACCTGGAGACTAGTCGGACCCCTGAGAATATACAAGGCAACAACTTCATTATAATCAATGACACCAATACCCTTCCCCTAGGTTTTTTTAAATTACCAATTTTAAAATGATACACAATGAAAAATAGTATTTGCATACTATATCATGGGGAATAGGTTTAAAATATTGCATCACAGTTTTCCACAGCAGTTTTTGAAAGTATTGTTTAGAACTTAAGATCTAAAGGGATAATCAGAATTTTTTTTGAGAATCTATTAAAACATTTAAAATAAGTTTCCAAATTGAACTCAACTCCTGGGACTTCATGAGCTTATTTCCTTGGCAACAGCACACACGTGGTTCACTATCATCACTGCCTTCCTTCTGGGATGTTGACTTCTCAGTCTAGTCTACCACCTTGGGATTCCCCGTGGCCTCCCATTCAAACCCCGGGCAGGCATGACCTTGCTTACCTTCTGAGCTTGCAATAATTTCGTTTTACAAACCATAATATTTTTAACTATCCTGAGTTACTGTAAAAGCGCTAAGGCAGAATGCTTCGGTTGGAAGGGGCATTAAGGCTAACCCTTTTAGCGCCAAAATCCAAGTTACAGTATTCCAGATAGAAGCTGTATCTTGGAACACATGCTACTGCTTCTGGAAACAATCTGTTCAGATCAGATTCCTCAGCTCAAACTGGGGAATTACAATACATGTGAAACAGCTTAAATTCCAATGTCAATGTGTCTTCACTCGGAATATTTTGATTGCTGATATTTCTAACGCAAGCCATAGCACTGAAGTTCTTTAGAACCAGTAGTCTTCTATATGGTTATGCTCCTAAAAGTACATACCCCTTGCAGAATTTGTAAGAGTTTATACATAAACGTGAGCAATCAGATCAATCACATTTTTTAATGTAATTTAACTTATTAGGCATCTCACAATAGCACAATCAATAGACAAACCATCGCAATAAAGGAAATAAAATGGTCCTGTTTAAAGGTTTCCATGCTCTTAGCTCTTAATATTATGCATTGCCCCTTCTAGCATCAATAATGGCTTGTAGTCTTTCATGATAATTGTGACTAAAGCCTTCCCCCCCCCCCCCCCCCCCCCCCAACTTCCCTACTTCTTGGCAAAAAGCCTCCATGTCCTATGCATTCTTTGGCTGTCCGGCACGGCCTGCATGTTTCAGATCTCCCAAAGTGGCTCAATGACGCTGGAGGTCAGGAGACTGTGACGGCCACTCCGGAATCTTCCCTTTGTTCTATCATAGCCACCCAACGATCACCTTGGCCATATGTTTCTGATCATGCTGGAAAGTCCAAGTGCTCTCCAGCTGCAGCTCCCAGGCTGATGAATGCAAATTTCCCTCCTGAATTTTATGCTAATATGCTGAACGCATGTTGACATCAATGTCCCTGTGACGCTACAGCTCACACACACACACACACACACACCAAAACAGCAGAGCTCCACCTGCATGCTTCAAGGATGATGTGCTTCTCTTCACAGCCCTCGTTACTCTCCAAATATGGTGTTTATGGTTGTGACCATAAAATACTAATTTTGATCTTATCACTCCAAATGATTTTGTTCCTGAAGTTTTGGGGCTTCTTTAGGAGCTGTTCTGGATATGTTCAAACATCTCCTTATTGTGTCTGCTGAAACAGCCACACTACTTTGCTTCAGAGAAGTATTTCAGTAAAACTTGCTTGTTTGTTTCTTTATATCCCAACAAATTTTCCTGGCAATTGTGTCTGGCATCCTTCTTGGTCTACCTGACCAGGGCTTGATATTAATGGAACCCTACTTTTACACTTTCTGATCAGCGTTTGAACAGTACTTATTGGCATTTTCAAATATTTGGATATATTTTTATATCCTTTCTCCTGAGTTATAAAGTTGAATTACTTTTGCTTCCAGATCCTTTGACGGTTCTTTTGCTTTCACTATGCTTCAGTAACCAGCAGTCAGTGTAGCCCTGGGTGAAATGCACAAGGGTTTATCAAACAGCTAAGAAACTCAGTGACTATACACAAACACCAATTACAAACAAGGCACAGGTACGGATACCCACCGTTCACTGACATCTCAAACTGTGTGCACCTGAATTATCAGCCCAACATCCTATGCAATATAAACTTTTGAACAGGCCCGTTTTATTACTTCCTTTATTACTATGGTTTAATGATTGTGCTATTCTACCACTCCCAAAATTTGATTTGGCTGGAAGGGATCTTGGAGGTGTTTTAATCCAACCACGCCTTGCCCAAGTCTTTATTGCATCCCGGACAAATGTTTGTCCAAACTATTCCTGAAAACCTCGAAAGTGATCACTCGTGTTTACTTACGAAATGATCCACCTCTTACAAACTCTGCAAGCGGTATGTAAGCTTAACAGCGCAAGTGTGCATCGCGAAAGCTCTTCAGTTTTCTTCGATGGAAGCAGCCAGGGATAGGATAAGGATAGGAATAATAGGAATGGGAATGGAATGGAAGAGTTGGAAGGGACCGTGGAGGTCTTCTAGTCCAACCCCCTGCTTAGGCAAGGAAACCCTATACGGTTAACGACCGTTTCCTGAACTGTTTCCATTTCCAAGCAACCGAAACGAATAAAAACGCCGCACTCCAAACCTCCAACGACAACCAGCACAGGCTTAGCCCGGGGCAACCGAAGGGGGGGGGGGGTTCGAGTCCATCCCGGACCCGCTTGATGCAGAGAGAGAGAGAAAACACCCCCGCCCCTCCGGAGAAGGGATCCCATCCCATCCCCCTCCCCTCCCGCCAGCCAGCCAGCCGGGCCTTTCCCCGCCTGCCCAAGCATGACTTCATCCCGGCAGGGCCGGGCCGCGGTTGCTGCGAGGTTGCATCATCCAGCCAGGCGCACGCGCATGCGCACTCCCCTCTTCCCTACCTGCCGGGACCCCTCCGGCCAAGGGGAGCGGGGGGGGAGGGGAGGACAGCCGTGGGAACAGCCCCGCCGCTCGCAGAGGGTGCGGGGAGCGCGCGAGGAGACCGCGCCGGCCGCCGGAGGGGAGGTGGAGCGCGAGGGCTGAGGGGAGCCGGAGTCCAGCGGCAATTGGTCCCGAGAGGGAGTTGGCCTCAGAGCCCTAGGCCGGCTTCTCTCGCGCGGGGAATGGACGGGTAGGCCCAGCCCAAGGTTTCACCCCCACCCGAGGCTCCTTCGGGCGGATGCCGCCAGAGGTCCGCCGAAGCCTTTGCCGGCGGAGAGGATGCGGCGAACGACTCACCTGGCCCGGGAGGAAGGCGCGGGCCCCACCAGTCCCGACTCGGCTCGCCGCCGCCGCCGCCGCCGCCGCCGTCCTTTCTCCGGAGAGGCGGGAGCCAGAGGTTGCGAAATATCCGCCAGCCAATCGCGAGGCGGATTACCTCAAGGCTGATGCAATCTCCCTGCCCGCCTGCGACTGGCAGGCGCCTGGCCCAATCGCAGATCAGCTGCCCAAGAATGCGCCTTCCTGAGCGCCAATGGGAGAATTAGGCGGGATGGCTGAGAGGGAGGGGGGGCGGGGCCGTCCTTTGTGCTCCAGTGGGATGGCCGCCTTCGGCCGCGTCTACACGACCCGCGTGACGCGAGTCAGGTAACCCCCACGCTGTGTTCACGCATGTAATGCGTGTGAGGATACAGTGTTCACGCATGTAATCTGTGTTCACGCATGTAATGCGTGTGAGGATACAGTGAAGAATTCTTCACGTGATGACCCAATTTACACAACATACAAAGACTGGGTTACAACGGGTTCCCAATTTAGGCTAGTCAAAACTTGTAGAGATGGGAAGGCGGGGGGGGGGCAGAAAAATTGAGGGGAAACTGGTTTTTGTTTTTTTTCAAATGGCTTTGGTGGGGGGGAAATGGGGAAAAATACCTTCTCCCCCCTCATTTTTTTCGGTTTTTTTCCAGGCCTCTGAGGCTCTTTAAACCTCTTTCCAATAATTACAGTTGTGGGGCTCACATGCTCTGAGGAAGATGAGAACTGTGCCAGAGATTCAACCGTGGAGGACGGGTCTCATCAGTAGAGCCAGAGGAAGAGTGTCTTTCTGTAGTTTACTACAGGTGTCCCCAACACACACACGCGCACGTCTGTGGACTGGTACCAGTCTGGAGCCTTTGGGGAACTGGTCCGCGCAAGCAGTAGGCGAACCTGCAAAGCTCCATTTGCACAAATGATGGGCGCGGGCATGAAACCATCTCCGTCCTCGCCATTGCTGGAAAACTGGAAAGTTTGGGGACCGCTGGCTTACTGTATGATGAGATGTAAACTACACAAACACATACCAGATTTATTGTTGTCTGGGTCAACAAGGACCAGGATGGATGTTGGACATCTGGTGACAAATGGGCTCTAGGACTCAGAACTATTGGCTGAGCAACCAGGGCCAGCAGCTGCAGGACTCACTGGAAGAAAACTTGTTTAAGATGAACTGCATGGTTTTTGCTTGGAACATCTGCCTAGTCTGCACCCACTCGTTGCCAAGCAGTTTAACAACAACATACTGCAAGGAAGTGAAACTGAAGATTGGTTAATATCTGGCAAAACCTACCTGACAATGAAAGATCCAACAAAAGGGACAGCACCAAGCAATTACCACTCAATTATCTGCTTATTAGCAACTTTCAAATTGCTAACTGGTACGGCAGTTGATGGAGTCCAACAGCATCTAATTGAAAACAAACTCTTTCCACTTGACAGAAATGAAACTGTCCAAACAGCAGAAGAAGAAAAGATCAGTCCCTAACTGAGAAGATGATTTTGGAAAAACGGCAGGAGAAGAGAAACCAACTTGAATGTAGCTTGGATTGATTACAAGGAGGCATTCAATTCCTGCCATATGATTGGATAATCAAACATATAGAAATAATGTGAGTCAGTAAAACCATCAGAAGCTTTGTGCAAAAATTTTGTGCACAATGGGAGACAGGGTTGCTAGTCAATGGTGATAGACTGGGAGAGGTTAATATCAAGAGAGGAATCTTTCAAGGAGACTCATTAGCGCCACTACTGTTATTGCATTGATCAAACATCAAGAATATCTGCCAGGCTATCCCACCTGCTTTACATGAGCAATCTGAATCTTTTTGGAGAAACACCATTTAAAATAGAATCACTGCTCAAATACTGCCCATATTCAGAGCAAGATTTTGTAATGGACTTTGGACTGGATAGATGTGCCACCCCCAACATCAATAGGGGAAAATAGTGGAAACTAAAGGAATCAAGCTGACCTATGGAAATGACCTCAAGAATCTGGATGAAGACACTCACTTCAAATATTGGCAAACTGACAACATCAAATCAAGAAGGTTAGTAGAATACATCAGAAGTGAAGAAGATCTTAAAGTCCAAATTCAGTGGTAGAAATATCATCAAGTAAATTATACCACTGGAATAGTGAACTGGACTCAAGACGAACTAAAAGCCTTGGATAGGAAGACCAGAAAAATAATGACAACAAATCATGCCCTTCAGCCACACAGCAATGTTGACAGACTCTACCTACCAAGGAAAACAAGTGGGCAGTCAATGTTGCAAGTACACCAGACAGTTGAAGAAGAAAAGGGGGCATTGGAAGAATACTGAAGGACAATGAATAAGATGGACTGAATACCAGGAAGACTTACTGAATACTAGAGAGACCAAACTGGCCTACAAGAAAGTCCAAAGGAAGAATAGAAAAGAGACCTAGTAAGGTTAGTATGTTAAAAAAAAAAAGCAGGCAAAGCAGATAACAAGACCAGGCAATGGCTAAGAGCAGGAAAATTGAAGAAAGAGATAGACTAATTATGACTACACAAGACCAAGCCTTAAGAACAAATGCACACAAAGCCAGATTTGAGAAGACTGCAACAGATAGCAAATGACATCTCTGCAAAGAAGCTGAAGAAACAGTAACTACCGTGTTTCCCCGAAAATAAGACATGTCCCGATAATAAGCCCAACAGGGCTTTTCGGGACATGCGTTGAAATAAGCCACCCCCCGAAAATAAGCCCCCCCATTACTTTCCGGGGGAAAGGGGGGGGCATGCCGGGAGGCGCTCTTTTTGCTGCGGGCACTTTTTTGGCCGGGAGAGCGAGAGCAAGTGAGATTCGAGGGCACGCACACCCGACGAGACTGCTCGGCTCCTCTGGGCTCC